>JABEVS010000115.1:71852-157329 GCA_018290735.1 Coelastrella sp. MACC-549
AACACAAAGGTTCACATAGGGCCAAAATTCACGGGGGTCCCCCACACACGCCAAAGTGGTTCCGCCCGCCGGGCTACCCCTAGTTTTGCTTAAACTGCTGGAAAAAAAAGCCCCTTGAGGGGGGTCATCCCCCCCCCCCCCCCCCCCCCCCCCCCCCCCCCGGGCCCATATGCATATGCACACACACCTTGTGAACCACATGTCCCTGGGAACATCAGTTGGCTGAGCTGGCTGCTTGGCACCATAGTGTGATGGGCAGCTGACTGGGTCAACTGGGCACCAGTCACCAGCTGGGTCATTGTCAGGGTTGGCACAGCCCAGGAATGTTTGCCGAGGATCATTGACTGCAGGACAGCAC
The DNA here is from genome assembly GCA_018290735.1 of Coelastrella sp. MACC-549. Lineage (NCBI taxonomy): Eukaryota > Viridiplantae > Chlorophyta > Chlorophyceae > Sphaeropleales > Scenedesmaceae > Coelastrella > Coelastrella sp. MACC-549. The sequence continues at coordinate 72,211 of JABEVS010000115.1, forward strand.
AGGACACACACGGGCAAACGCTGTCAGCAGCAGATGATGTTCCATGGCATGAGGGAAGAGGGAATACACTCTGACGCGAACGATGAGCGGTTGTTCAACAAGAAGTCCTTCGACAGCTGCTGCTGATTCACATCCATGTGTCCCTGCACCTGAGGGACTACACACGCACAATGACGGTGGGAGCAACGATCATCAGTCACACCAGCTGCAGCCACAGCAGCTGCCATGTGTGCAGAGGTGCGCTGCACAACAGGCCAATGGAACCACAGCACATATGCAACAGCCTGCTGCCCGGCAGGCTACGCTAGCCATGCCTTGGCCAACTTGTCGAGGCAGGTCTCACCATCTGCTATTTGGGATGGATAGTATGTCCAGTTGCCGGGGCTGCAGGTGCACCCAGCCTGTGTCTGTAGCTGCACCCGTGCCTGAACATTAGCAGGCAGCCCTGCCAGCAGCTGAGTGGTGCTGTTTGGCTGAGCAGCCCTCTCACTGTCATAGGTTGGGTCTGCGCAGAAGTCCCAGCCCTGGTCATCTGCTGAGCTGATCTGCCAGAATATGTTGGGGTCTGGAGGAGGATACGCCTTGCCAGGTATGCGGCTGCAGCTGCCCTCCACGACAGTACAGCGAGCACCACCTGCATCATTGCAACAGTCACTGTAGCGATAGCATCAGCAACAGCACCTATCTGACAAAAGGTTCCTGGCTGCCAGCCAAACGAGCTATATAGGTGCCCTGTGGTTAATACCACCGCCTGAGGTAGACATTCACTGCCATGGAGACCCTGGCACTGCGCAGGCTATCAACTGCAGGCAATCGCCTCACAATGCAGCCTGTACACAGGGTCCTATGTCACAGCCAAGACCACGTCTGGCTGGTGGCCATTAGCAAGATCAACAGCATCTGTGTCATTTCTGAGGGATGTTCCTGCTGTGTGGTCCCAGACATGGCCAGGCTGCTCCCCACCTGGCAGTGACAGGGCCGCACTGCAGTTGCCGGCCAGCAGCCACCCCTCATGCAGCCCCTGCTGCAGTTGACTCCGGGGAAGTATTGGCCACTGCCTGCTGAAGGGCACACCATCCCTCTCCGTCCAGAATGACGAGCACAGGCAGCCAGCGATGGTCCTCCTTCTCTCTGGCAAGCAGGGCACTACAAATCGTCTGCCACGGCCAGCGACGTTCATTGACAAAGTCTCAGAGCTGGGGCACCTGCTGGCTCGAGGATCAATCTCACAGAAGGGGCCCTGCCACAGCACAGGTGTTCATGCCTTGTTGATGTACAGCCCAGTGGGTAAGAAGATCTGTTTGTTGCTGGACTGGATAGCACCAAAAGCAGTTGATAAGATGCACATGCAGGAGCTTGCTATCACTTTATGTACTGTGAGCGTTGTGCATGTTGTGCACCTCACCGCTGTGTCATGCTCTGGGTTGGCACACCCTGACAGCTCCAGCAGCGTTCCATTCTGCAGCTTGAACTGCCATCTATCTTTGCAGGGGCATACTGTGTACAGTATCTGACCGTTGAGGGTGTAATTATGCAGGGTGGTGTTTGGAGTGCTGGCTGTCAGCGCCAACTGCTGTGACAGCGGCTGTGCAGAGCTGCAACAGCTCCAGAACAGCAGCAGAGCTACTGACAGCTTTGGAAGTTCATCCAGCCTCGACCCTTGCCTTGGCAGTCGTAACAGGCGCAAAAGTGACAATGAGTAGTGAATAAACCGCATGATGGATGCGGCCACTACATGCACAGCTGAACCGGATGGGCCATGGCTGAAGGCTCCGCGAGCGTATCGTGATTCGAACGAACGTCGGCAACTCGAACCTGTCTTGAACAACAGATACATGCGGACCAAACTAGAGGTGTATCCTTGCCCAGACAGGAGCTGACAGGTGTGAGTATTGTTGCTGGTGAAAATCCAAGGTAACACTATGAGCGCCGAAAAAGCGTCGGATGGACAGCTAGCTGACTGACATGTATTCACAGGCATCGATATACAATTAGAAACCATTATCATCATGATCATGACAGCAATTGATGGGCTTTCGCCTTGATAGCGAGTTTCAGCGCCCAGATTGATTGACGACGAGTCCTGCCTCGGCTGCAGCTGCGCAAGTCCTTGTTCAAAACCCCCCAAAGACTCCTATTCATCACATGAATTTCTGCAACCTCTGAAAGTGTCGTGAGCAACGCCCCGGCAGTGTCATCTGAGAACTATTAACGTTGTGGGGCCGCTGCAGCGTACGCTACACGCGTGTACGCCATAGGTGATAGACCCAAAGCCCAGTATCATATAGGCAGCCTCTATAAAGACCACAGGAGCATGATTGTGCTTCATAGATGGCTCGTGCAGCTGGTGATAGCAAGCCAGATACTATTGTCATTGCAGCAGCACTCTGTCCTTGGTGAGATGCTGGCGGGATGGATGTGATGAAAACGGTGCCAACAGGATAAAAAGGATTAGGCTGTACTAGCAGACTCTGTTGCTTACAGCCATGCAGGACAAAAAATAAATTTCCAAGCAGCTAAGCAGCCATCGACCCGCATGGTGGTGGTCTGCAAGAGAGCCAGCAACGGTGCAGCTGCCCCAATCAACTGCTCACACCTTGAGTGCAGGATGGGGGTTCAACCCGCAAAGTTTGCCTCTTGCATATGCCTTGGCAGTGACAGCGCCTCCCTACATGTGCCTTGTGCTGCAGGGGCAACAGCTGCACATCTGCGATCATTTGAGGGCCAGCAGATTGAGGGGTCTGACCCCTGCCCCTCCACTGATCAAAGTGTTTACGGCAGCAGCTACGAGGCTGTTGCCACAAAACCTCACGCCGATGGTGATTTGGCTGTGTCGAGTGCAGCTGGTCTGGGCTGTCAGCAGCCAGTGCAGGTCTGTGGTGCAGTGGAGGATGTGGAGCTGCAGTGCAGACAGACAGCAGGCTGTGTGGCATTCAGTTACGATGGAAAGTGAGTGATATGATAAGAAGCAATGCAGTGAAATCTAGATTTGCGCTTCATAGCTGCATGAACAAGTAGCACAGCAGCATCAGACAGTACACATTTTCTGATACCACAAAGCGCTGCCTTAGCACAGGCCCTGTGGTCACAGATTGAAGATGAAATCCGAAGAGCGCAGTGGTGCCAGCAGTTTCTTGTGGATAGCAAGTCATGTTTGCAACCCGTCGATGCTTGATGCTGTCTGTGAGGGTTAGTAGCTTACTTACAAGTTACTTACAAGTTACTTACAAGCAAGCTCTGGCAGTAAATACAAGCAGCAGGTTGCGGCTGATGTGGTCTGATAATTGCATAGAAAGTGGCTGCTCTGCAGCAGGCTGCTGTTCATATTTGCTTCCAGAACAGATCGCTTGGGTGTCAAACCCTTCTGCTGCTGCTGTTGTTTGTTGACCTAGGTGTGGGTTGCTGAAGACATCAGATCAGCCACGAACTCCACGCAGTGGATGGGTCACCTATGTGCTGGCATGAGCCCCAGCACCAAAGAGCCACTGATCAAGCAGCACCACAATCCATTGGAAGCAAGAGACTCTTACCTCGAAGGCAGCACCGGCAGCGGCGGGAGCCTGGTGCAGGGTATAACTATCACAGGCGCGCCTCTTCCGTGACTGCAAATGCATAGGGTATGGTTGCACGAACGTGACAATGCTGGACAAGGGCAGCCTTGGTCAGCAGGATGGGGGAAGAGATCTCTCTTCTAGAAGCCATTTGTTGTTGCTACACCCTCTGGGTGCAGCTCATCGTGCCCAGTGGGCTTGTTCACTAGCCTAGCGGAGTGAACATTCCATGGCAAATGGTGCAGGGTGGGTGGCCTTGATGTGTGACGTTGCCACTGATGAGCAGAGACGTTCTTGAGGGCGACTGCAGTGTAGTGTCTTTGCTGACGGTGAAGCACGGTTTGCTAGACCCTGTGCCTGTGCAAGTATGCGTCACATAAGCAGTGCAATGGCCCATGGTACGGTGACATACAGACGACGTGTTAGCTATCACAACTCCTTATCTAGATAAAGCTAAATCTTGCACTTTGGTGTGAACAAGGTTGTGCCAGCATGCATCTGGAGCAGACTATCACAGGCATACCCAGCAGCTTATGCCATGTGGATGGACGAAATTCCCCCTTGGAAATTGGAGGTTTTATGAACCTGCTCCGATCGGATCTCGCGAGATTCACCAGCATCCGCGGGCTGCCCCGATGATAGTTGACTGGTTTCTGCCCTGCAGGTATGATTAACAGCAAACCCTGGACAGTACCATGGTTGCTGTTGATTGCGTCATGCTTCATGTTGGGTGTCAGGTACAGCAGCATTGTGTGGTGTCATGGGTTATGTGTGTGTGCACTGAACAAAGTTTGCCAAAGGGTGGTATCCTTGGATGTGGTATCGTATGTGTTGCATAGGGTAGCGTTCACCACTTGCTCATTTTGTTGTACGGCCTCTGACACTGTCAGCGGCTGGTGTGTCTAATGTTGGAGTCGGTCATCCCCACTGAGTGGGGTTTGTGTCTTGAAGGCAACTTTTCCCCGGAGGGTGGGTTAATCTTGGTGTGCCAGTGTGGCTGAGCCACCAAGTACTTCTCCCAAGGGCCTTGCGGCCGGAAAGGGTAGCTTCCTTCCTTCCTTCCTGCGGGCTTCCCCGAGGGCCTAAGGCCTTAGTAGCAAGCACGACCATGATGATTTGTCAGACCATCCTTTCTTAACCCGAGGTCCTTTCTGCAACATGGTAAGCATCAGATGATCTGGAGAAGAAGAAGTTTGACGGGATTTCTATCGAGGCTTTCCGGCTGCAAGGCCTATGGATCATTCCAGCCATAACCGTCATAGGCGTATGCACCCTGGGTCAGCACAGGATAGTGACTATCCTGTTGGATGCAAGTGCACAAACTGGCATGATCTTCAGGGGTAAAGTGACCACCACTGAGTGGGATTTTCTGCCTTGAAGGTGTCCCCTGAGGGTGGTCTAATCCCGGTGTGCCAGTGTGGCTGAGCCGCCAAGTACCTTTCCCAAGGGCCCCTTGCGCTTGCGGCCGGTAAGGTTAACCTTCCCTCCTTCTAGGGGTAAAGTGTGGGGTTGACATCTGGGCCGAAGAGCAGTCGGACTGCGCCCGCCGGACGACGTCCGGTGTACTGGTGCTGCATTTGTTCTTACAAGCTGGGGGCCGGCATACAAACGACGGACTTCGGGCTTCTCAGAGGCCGTTCCAGCTGCCTATGATCAGCCGCGCAACACAACAGAAATTCACAGAAGGAAGGCAATGCAGTATAATGCATTGCCAGGTACGCACTGCATGCGGCGCCAGGCAGCCCTGTCATATACAATGCCGTATCCACATACCGCTTGACTTTCTTGTGCTAGTGGGCCTCCCATATGATTGGAATGCCATCGTCCCTCCAGGTTATTCTGCCATCAACCAGAGCCGCTACTGCATAGGGGTACACCTGATGCTCCTGCAAGTAGCGACAGCACGCCATGAACACATTGGTGATTGACACATATGGCATTACATGTGACAGTGCAGCAAATATCAAAAGGCACTTACCAACACACTGGGCTGTTACTGAGTGTGCTAAATGAGCAATTGTCTGTCAACGTCAGTCCCCTCAGCCTGTGCCTTATTGGTAGACAGATGAGTGTGCTCTGTTGGCTTGCAACTGACATTCATTCACAGCATGTACAGATGACGGATTTCCCAGCAGGTGGTCATCGCGTGAGCAGACCTCACCTGCTCAAGAACTCTTGCTGCCAACCTCTTGGCGCTGTCTGTTGGGTACACAGGGACACAACGCTGAGCCAGAATAGGCCCAGTGTCATACTCCTCATCAACAAAGTGCACACTGGGGCCAGAAAACCTGCAGCACACATGTAGATGCAACATTCTCATCAAGCTGCAGTCTGCAGCGACGCTTGTAGTGTGCTCGTCACATGGCCTGGCGGCGAACGAAGTGAACAATTTGAGCAGTAGCACCACAGTGATTGTCACTGCATGTAACATCATACCTTGCACCCGACTGAATAACAGCTTCATGAACCCTCTGTCCATACATGCCATGGCCACCGAACGATGGCAGCAGACCTGGGTGAATGTTCAGCATCCTGCGCTTGTAGCAGCGCACCAACTCCTCAGGTATCAACTGCAAAGCAGAAAGCACACACAGGTCAACAGGCAGTCACATGGGCAGGTCTGGCCAGTGACAGCTGCAACATCAACACAAGTGTGCAGCAAACCTTTGCTTGCACACTGACAATCGTGAAACAAATTTGTGCCATTACAGCAGATCAACAGAAGTGGGCAGTGGCATAACATCGTACAAAAAACAGCGCTAATGCACCCTGCAATCCTTGCATGGCGGTCAAGCAGACTACTGACCTTGAGGTACCCTGCCAACAGCACAAAGTCCACTTCCCTGTCGTGCATTTGCTGCACCAGCTCCTCCTTGGAGAGACCTGGGAAGAGGCCTTTTCTGGAGGCTGGATATGTCAGAGTTGCTATGCCTTGCTCTTTGGCATATGCCACTCCCCCACAACTTGGCACGTCACTCACAACAGCCTGAAGAAGAATATGTGCATTGCAGCTTGCAGATGGCGGAGATCATACAGTGCCCTTGTAGAGTTGTGCAGCCAGGGACATCAGCTCCAGCTGCATACCCATCAAGAACATCTACCAAGGCGGGTGCAAGTCTGACACCCTTGGCATTGCAAGTCAGGGTTTTACGCTGATATGTGCATGTAGACAATGTACAACAACGTTTGTCTGGAACCGCCTGTCAAATAGCTACACTTGATGCTGCCCAGCCACAGTCGCCTTCCAGCCCAACAAACCTTACCACTACATCAGCATTTATGTTGCCCTTTAGACAAGCTGCGTGGATCGCTTTGAAGTTTGACCCTCCACCAGAGACAAATACCGCAACTTTCTTCCTTCCCGCATTGATCAGCTCAGAGGGTCCAGCATGTGCTGACAGCACTCTATTCTGTGGCTGCTGTTGGTACAATAGGCAGTGGCCTGCTGACATTCTGGTTTCACAGTGCTTCCTAGGCCACTGCAACATATAACTACTGCCAAAGGCAATGCTGCGCATTTGACCAGCACCCCCATTGGTGATTGAGCACATGCTAGCCACTACAGTCCGTTGCTGCTGTGCTACACCAGCATGACGCTGAGCGCAGCGCTGCATGGCACCAAGTAATAAAAGCAACGACAGGGTCTTGTACAATCATTAAACCATCATATACTGGTTGATCGTGCGCGGCTGCCAGGATGTCACGGACAGCAGAGCAGTGGTGAACGGCAGCGAGCTTTCAGGCGTCAGTCGGACTGCTGGAGAAGCATGCTGACGAGAATACATTGATGCGCAAGATTGAAATGCCAGTGAAAGTAGGATACAACAAAAGGCGCTCACGCGTTCAAGTCGTGTTGCTGGGACCAATGTCACTTTCGTTATTCCGGCTCAGGCAGAATGGGCAAACGTAGATCGTAATCTTTTGGCAGGTCTGATGAACGTTGCTGCCGGACTTGCAAAGGTCCCGGAAGATGATTTCTCGCAAGCTCTCGACGTCGTAGCTGCCGATATCAGCTGTACTGCTTGGCTTGCTGCTTTCCTTTGGTTTGGTTTGTGTTGTTTTTTTTGTGCTTGAATCTGGGTAAGCAATCCGTTCTTGTGGCTGTTGGGTGTAACCATGGGTGGATTGAATTTCAACCTCCTGGAGCAACTCACGTTCTACGGTTCATACCACAACAACAGATGGAACCAGGTAAGTTATTGCTGTCTACAGCGGCCAAACATGCATGCATGCAGCATGCCGCTGACGAAACGGTGCTGCTGCTCTGCTGTTGTGCTGCAGTTGATCCACTTTTTCTTCGTGCCGTCTATCATGTGGTCCCTGGCGGTATGGCTTGCTTACACCGGGCCTCTGCTCCGCATCTCACCCGCGTACCTGACGTGGCTGCCTCCTTGGATCAGCAGGTGCGTGATCATGGGAGAGGCGCCCACCAAAGTGTGCAACACAGGATGTGCTACCTTGTGGTATTCCAGGTGTGACAAGTCACCGCTTCATCTGCTGCAGCCATGTTGAGATTAATGGAGCTGCTCTTGGAACAGCAGCCTATATCATGTACTACTTGTGCCTGGAGCCAGTAGCTGGCTTCACATGGTCGGCATGTATGGGTGTACCAATCTGGCTGGGAGCAACAGCATTCAGGCACACGGTGAGCAGGGTGGGAAGATTTATCATTGCTGCTGTATGCTGCAGTTTATGTAGTCCTCCTAGGTTGCTCTTGTTGACGGTTCAGAACAGTTGTTCAGAAGAGCACCTCGTTGACTTGCACACTGCTGACAATCGGTGCCCTTTGGTATGCTCACACATACAGCCATGTGTTGCTGTGGTGCATCCTTTCCTTGTTACGTTGTCAGCGTCAACAGATGTTTGCTGAGCTTGTGGGTGTGGCATGTGTTTAGGTGTCGAAGGCATGGCAGTGGTCTCTGCTGGTGCAAGCAATCTCCTGGTACATGCAGATTCACCCAGGCCATGCAGTCCTGGAGGGCCGCAAGCCAGCACTGCTCGACAGCTTATCGCAGGTCAGTTTATTACCATACTAGCACTGCAAGGCTCGAAAGAAGCACAGGCCTGGCAGAGGACACTGTCCTTGTTGGATGAGCCTGCACCTGTGGGTCAATCTGTTGTGCAGCCTTGGCATGTATGCATGCTTTGCGCTGTGAATGATGTTACTCAAATGCCCATGGTGTATTTTCGGCGTGGCTGTGCTGCAGGCCTTCTCCTTGGCACCCCTGTTTGTGTGGTTCGAGCTGCTCTTCTTGCTAGGTTATAGACCACAGCTGTACGCCGAGCTGCAGAAAAGAGTGTCTGCAAATATAAGACAGCTGAAGGCACCAAAGAAGGCCGCAGTGGAGTGATGCACTCTGTTTCAGAGTCCAAGGTACTCTCGCATTCCTAAACCACTGAACCCAGTCGGTTGCGAGAGGTTGGCTGACTCAGCATGTAGATACACTAGGTCAGCTCTTCTGATCGGAGTTTGTGGTGTCCATCATGATTGCGATGCGACTGTTATCAAGTCGACATCTGCAAGTTGTGGTTTCAGCAGCCATTCGCAGCCCCGTGATGACTTGCAGCAGTGAAAGGGCAATTCACTTAGTCACTCTCGACCGTTACAGGGCTCTTGCAACCACATCGACACTGAAGCAAAGACTGTGAACTCTGCAATGTGCTCATGTTGGTGAGACCATGCTCACGCCCCCCAAGGCCTAGGCGGGCACACCGCGCACCGCGCAAGTGTTGATTGTCCCTGCCACCTTGATTGGCAATCCCCATCATGAGCACCGGACAGCGGTCTGCAGCGGACACCATAGAGTTTTTGCAGAAGCTACCGTTGTTATCGGCAAGAGATAAACGGGGAGTTCTGGGACTAATAAGGCACACCTTAGCACATGACTTTGTGAATGTTCTGAATACGCACAATGGAATCAGCATCTTCAGGAGTACTCCTGATCATGATCTGAACAGCAATCGGATCTACAGAGTGTCCGGCATGGGCGAGGTGCCAGAGGATCCCAGGGTGAGCTGCTGCACAGCTCAATTCTGGGTCACCAGTAGCATCCAGCAGTCACAGCAGAAAGCAGAAGGAAATCTTATGTGTCTGCGTTTTGTCTATAAATGTTAGCGTAATCAGCGCTCGATTCTGCACAACGCCAGTTCATGACTTGAGCCATTTCTTGGAGTGTACAGTGACCAACACACATGATGCAGCAGCCGTGTTTGCATTACAAGCAACTGCTGCCATGTTGGCAAAGGGATTGCTGAGCACACGAACACATCCCCTGTCAACGTCTTAGGTCGTCTTTGAGCTGCTTTGTGACCTGGAGCTGATCCCGGAGTGGGATATGCTGTACAAGGGTGCCAAGTACCTGAGCTTCATCCGCGACCCAGAAGGGCGCTGTGAGGTTGGATATATCCATCTGGTGTATGGACTGCCAGGTCAGTGGGACAGCCGGACATGAGAGCTTGGGCAGGCCCATCATTCAGCACACATGCTCAGCTGGGCATGTCAATCAACCAAGTGGAGCCTGCAGGGTCTCATGCGCACCTGGCACCACATGACAGTCACTGCTGCACTGTCAGCTTATCCGCTTGCCGTTGCCCGGTGGCGTCCCCCTTTTCAGTGCCGTTGTGCATGTGCAGCAGCATTGAGATGACGATCTGATATGGAAGTCTCTGTGTGTGCAGGCGTGTCTGGGTTTGTGAGTGATCGAGACTTCATCCTTCGCACTGTTCGTGTGTTCTTCCCCAATGGCATGCATGTGCTGTACTGCCACTCTGTGGGCCCAGGGGAACTCATCAGCGGCAGCCCGGGGCAACTGCCACACATGATCAGGTCAGCTGGTGGGGCACACAGAGGATACATGCAATGGATATTCCTGCATGTTGTCATTATACATGGGTTGAGGCGTTCTGCTGCACATGCCCTACTGGAAGGTGGTGAGTGTGTCTTTGTCGCTGAAATCTACAGCTGCCTTCGTCATGAGGGAATCACCTTGTCAGCAATCAGCACTGTTGCTGTTGCTGTGACCTGCAGGGGTCAGATGTGGGACTCGGGGTACGTGGTGGTGCCTACTGCTGCTGGCTGCTGTCTCAATATCACTCTACAGGTGGATCCAAAGGTGATTGAAGTAGGCGGTGCGGGGGGGAAGGGGGGTTTCGGCATCACATGAAGCGCCTTGCATGCATGGGTTTTGATTTGCTGTTTGCTGTTGACAGCATGGCTGCGTGTTGCCCACAGCACCAGCCAGATAATGTTTCTGCTTCTGCGTAGTTCTCAGCTTCGCCAGTGCAATTGCATGCATTATGGTGTTGGGATGAGTCAGTGACCGTGTGAGCACGAGCAAGAACAAACTCAAGAGTCAGGATTGGTTAGGATTCAGGTCATTCAGGTCAGTCATCCAGCTTCTGCTGAGGCTGCCCAATTGAATGAAAGTCTATTGTACAACCTCCAGCCAGCAAACAGGGGCCGGCGTGACTTCTGTGTCTTCCTGCAGGGCTGGATTCCCACCAGTGTGGTCAACTTCAGCCTGGAGGCCATTCCTCTCAACATACAGCGCATCAGAGCAGCTTTGGAGCGACTGCCAGCCACCCTCTTGCAGCATTTGTCAGAGCGAAACAAGCAACAAGCATCTGCGTGCAACCACCTGCCACCCATTGAAACCCTGGGCTCAGGCAGCGCAGGACTGTACACAGCGTTCAGCAGAACCCAAAAAGGCAGCGATGCTACACACGCTACTGATGGCAACAGCGGTGGTGTTGCTGGACTGACTGCAGCCTCAGGAGGAGGCAAGTTGGTGCCAGTGGTTTCTGTGGCCTCAGGTGATGCTGCACATGATGGTCTCTCTTGGAGCCCAGTCAGCAATGAGACAAGCATTGACGGCAGTGTAGGCAAATGGCAGGGTGTGGCTGCACCAGAGGGGGAAGAGGGTGAAAGCAGCGAATGGTTTGATGTATGAACAGCAACAGAGAGGCAGTTTAATGTTGCTGATGTTGGTCGTGCCCGTCCACAGATACAGCTGACCTTGATCATGGATACTCAGGGTGTGAGTAGGCTGATAAGATGTTGCTACAGCGGCCATCCAGCAAGTAGGTGCACAAGTGACGCTCGTCTGATTTCAGCATTGGTGTCAGCGCGTGCAGCAACTTTGCTGCTTATGACCGCTATTGTGTCGAGGGATGCTTCTGCAGCCGATGCCCTGCAACAGAATGCCGTGCGCCTTTTCCAGGGATCACTATCTGTCACAGAATATGATGCCTCACGAATGTCATATGCATATCAACAACCGGTGTAGTCATCGTGTTGTGTCCCTAGTCATCGTGTGATGTTGTTTTTCTGGTCATCATGTTGTGTTCCTGTCTCCATGCAACAGGGAGATACATTACTCATAACACTCACACTAGGAGATGTAGCTGCAATGCTCAGATGCTCACAGTATTTGCTGTTGCCAGAGGTCAGCGGTCTGTTGGTCAGATCTTGCTGTGGCTATTGATGTTGGTGACTCCAACTCCTCACCAGGCAGACCAGCACCCGTGTGCAGCTGGTCACCACCACCCTGCATATGAGCAGCACACAGCAGTAGTCTGCTGCAGCTGCACTCATTACCATTGTGGGCTGTGTGTTTTGATGTTGATTGTGTTATGATCAGGTGTTTGTGAAGAGCACATTTGTCCTCTGTGTGTTGGTTGTGCAGCTGAGGCGCTGTTGTTGGAAGGGTCAATGGGCTAATGGTACATCACCTGGTGTCGGACATTGAAGATATGCACCCACCCCTGGGATAAGGGCTGCTTCCCTAGGGCAGGCCTGCTGAAGTAGTGGATGCGCAGTTGCGATGCATACAGAGAGTGAGCTGCCAAGTGACGTGTCATGCACTGCACAGGCACTTTGTTGTGCATGAGTCGTGGGACAGGTTCCCTATGCCATAGCATCTAGTGTTGCACAGGCATGCTCGAGTGTACTTGAGTGTCGTGTGGTATATGTTGGTCATGTGTTGTAGGCTGATTGACTGATGTTTCATGCCTGTATGGTGTGTAGTGGCGCATCAAGGTGGCTGTGTTCATGCCCTGCAAACAGGTGGCACGTTATTGGTGCATCTCCAATGGAGATGCCTGTCATGCAGCTAATTGGAGGGTAGAGCTGCCTGCTGATCATATTGGCTTGCTGGTCAACACTTCACAACTGCTAAACTTGCAGGCCGGGCGGTTCTTTGTATGATGTCAGATGCCTGGTAGACTGACGTAGTGGCCTTCAGGATGCGGGTCTGTTGATGACAGGTTTATTGCAGGAAGCAACTTCCAGCAGAGGGAGGCAATTTTTGTGACTCCGATGTTTCAATTGCCAGGCATCCGTCTGGTTGCCATTGCCGATTACTTGTGGTACGTGCTTTAGCTGTTGCTCTACATCAGCCATGGTCTATGTAAGGTGCTGCTCATTTTCGCTGTAGCAGTGGAGCCCTTGTGTGTCTCATGTGCAACACTGCAGTTCCTGTGCCAGTGTTGTAGGCTGGCCGAGTTGAGCAACTCAGCTTATGAAGCTGATGTGCAACAAACACCAGAGTTTTTGTCAATCACTTCCCAGTTCTCATCTACAGAACGCCCCAGTGTGGTGTGGCAGGAAGTAAAGCTGAATGGCAGGCCTTGGCAGCTGCACCTCCCTACTGGGGAAGACATATCAGTGAGCTGCCACGGCACTAGCAGCGACCGCAATGGCGCTCCCAGCAAAGCAAACTTCCAATTCTGTTGATTCCAGGCTGCATTGAGTCTCTCTGGCCTCTGGATAAGGCTTCTGAGTATGTGCTGTTGCTGCTGTAGCTGACCTGCGTTCACGCATTCTTAGAGATAGTTCTATGCAGTGCTTCCGCTGCAATCCCCAACTTGGCATCTCACTGGGCTGTGCATCATCAGCCCAGCTGTCTAAAGAAGTGCTGATCAGCTGTCTGCTTTTGTACTCAAAATGGCTGACGACGTGTGTTTACTAGTGTTGCTGTCCATGCTTGCTGGCTGAGGGGCCCAAGTGGCTGGTGTGGTCACTATTCTGGCGGCAGCAGCACAAATCATGCCTTGAATATTGAAGTACAGTATTAGCCATACAATGCTCAGGGCCTTGGTCAGCATTCCATGCTTCTGTAGTGTTGTGAGCACCTTGGTGTGGTTACTTATTGATGCAGTATCCAGCTGCTGTCCTTATCCTTCCCATGAGCCTTCCACTACAGCTGCTGAGCAGGAGTATCATCTGTTTGGGTGTAGCTTGATCTCTGGCGGAGTTTGAAAGCGTAGGCCAGGTTCTTGCAAGCCGGTCCAAAGCTTGTTGTGAGCTCTGCATGTATGATGCACCAGGTTCACTGACCAGCAGCACAGTCTGTGTCCTGCATCCGATGTTGCTGAGATTGTCAGATTGCATCTGCACGTGACTTCTGCTGCACCATGTTGGGCTGTGTCCTCAGACTCTGCAGAGAAGCAGCTGATTGGTGAGGCATGCTAGGCACTGTCCTTTCACAGTCACTTTGCACTGCAGTGGCCGTGACACACACACCTGGAACCTGCAGATGTGTCAATGCACTGCTCCTGAGCGCTGGGCATCACCTGTTCTCAAAAGAACATCTATGGCTGGAATGCTGGGGCACCGTCATGATGGTCAACAACAAGCGTTTGATGTACAAGTCTTGCACGCTAGCGTGATCACAGTGCTGTGGTCAATGTTTGCACTGCATTGGATCATGAAGGTCTGCTAAATTGTTGCTGGCATTGATGTTTGAACAGTGACATGGTGCTTTAAGCATGTAAGAGAGATAGAGCCATGCAATATTGGATGAGCTGCATGTGGTGAGCTGCTGTACTATAGCAAAATATGTTTAAATAGCAGATTTGCTATAGTTTGGGCAACCCTCGCTAGTGGCATTGGCCACTACCTCATATCTCACCGTGGGCATGCCGGCAAAGGCCCATGTGGCCTGATGCATCAGAGCCTGAAGCAGCTCCCTGGCAAAGCAGTTCTGCTAGCCTCTTTTGGCGGCTGCCCATGCCACATATGCCGTGCGGTCGCTGCACGGTGCTGAGGCACAACCTATGATAGGAAGTTCCAGCTGCCAGTCCAAAGCCAGCAGCTCTTACTACAAGCTTAATTTCTTTCACAAGTGAACAAACAGTAGCTCTCCATGGGCCTTGCCACAACTCCTGGCCGCACCTGCCAAGCACTGTCACCTCCATGCTTTGACCAATTTCCTGCCTACATACTGCAACGACCTGACTGGCCCAGCATACAGCAGACCTGCCACTGCTTGACGCCTGCAACAGGGACAGCAGGCAACACACTGCTGGCTGAGGCTGCAGCGAGATGTTGATGAGCTTCTTTCAGAACTTCACAAGCACCTTGAATGCATGTCTCTCTGTAGCTGTTTGGGCTGAACATAGTTGCACAGACAGGCACACAAAGGAGTTGAGGAGCATTCATTTATGGGGGTTGAAAGATGCAGCTGAAACAGCTGGCTACGGTTGGAGCTGACAGGAGGTGCGGACTGGCACAGCTGCTGCTGGGGCAACTCAAACCATATAGCAGGGCCTAGGACTGTGTTGATTGGTTCCAAGTACCGCTGCACACCTGCTGGAGTTGGCCACAATGGCGTGAAGACCAGCCTTTATCAGCTTCTTGTATTTGGCCCTGCCAACAGCAGTTGCTGCAATGTCCAGCCTAGTGCCAATGGACACGGGCGGTAATGCTGCTGACACACTGGCAGATGCTGAAGTCAGCACTGCAGCAGCAGCTGCTGATGGTGGATCTGGGAGTAACGGGCCAAGTTTCTTGGCAACTTGTGCTATCAAAACCTGCAGCAAAGTCACTTGGGCATGTTCATATGTTGTGCGCTTTCCATGACCTGCTGGTCAGCGAGGCACTGGCTCAAGTTGATTGCTCAAGTTGATTGCGCTGTCCATCATGCGGGATTCATGCAGCCTGATGTTGCATGGCTGCAGGCGAGTGGTGTTGCGCGCCTGATAGTGCATGATGCCAGGAACCATCCTTGACAACTCACTGAAGGCAGCTTGCTGAACAGCTGCGTCCTGCTGTCCAGGGAGTCATCCTGCTGCAGGCCATCAGTGTCCGCTACCACACCCAACTCTTGGATGTCAGCATTCTGCACAGCAGGTTTGCGCTATATCATCCAGGTACTGGTTGGCAGGAGATACTTGTGCTGGTGAGTGCTGCAAACCAACAGCATCAAGGGGCCAGGCGGGACAAATAAGCCTTGGCTGCAGCAGTGACAATCTGAGGCTACTAGCAGTACCATGGGCTACAGTCACAGCAATTCCGCACGGTGTGCATACAACGTACCACTGCCTGCACCCACTACCTGAAGCATAGGTAGATAGAGTTCCTTAAAGCTGTCATAACTGCCAGCCACAATACGCTCCACCTTCTTACTGTCTTCAGCCAGCCCCATGCGCACATCTCCCAGATAAGACAGGCTTGTTATGCGCTTGAAAAAGTCCTGCGCAGGCAGTATAGAGGCAACACAAAGCACGGTCATCATGTACAGATGAGAGTGCGGAGCCCAGCTAGCACCTCTGCCTTCATCTGCCTTCATGCCACCTCAGTCACTTTCCCCTGCTAATGGTCTCCAAGCTGTAGTACCTGACACGCACCTTTAGTGTGCTTGCTTTTGGTGATAGCAGCAATGCCGTTATGAGCGCTGAGCGCAGGTTGTGCTGCTGTGCTGCATCCAACTCTGCAGTCTGGTTGAATGCTGCTACGGGCTTATGGAGTCTGCCACTGATGTATACTTGGCTCCAATGACGCAGATCTTGTTCAAAAGCATCCTTGCCAATTACGCCGTACTTGATCATCTGCAGGGATTCAACAGACTGCTTGTGAGCGCTGCACCTACAGAGCAGCAGCTGCTGGTGTTAAGTCTGATTAGCCATGCACAGTGGAGGCTTGTACTGCACAGGATAGCCGATATAACGTTCATAGCGCACCCCTGCATCAGCGCCGTGACAACTCTGACTGCTGCACACACCTTGCCTTCCACAGGCACCAGAGTGTTGAAATATACCCCCACTCCAACGTTGTCTGCTACCTTGCAAACCTGCATTGCAGTGCGTGTTGTCACGGTGCACAGCATCTGCGGAGGTTGGTGCTGGCAACATTCAGCGAGAAGCAGCAAATCAGCTCACCACAGTAGGACCAAAGTACTTCAGCAGTGAGTAATGGGAGCTGTTGTGCTGTATGTTCTACAAAAAGAGAGGCCGTGAGCAACCTTGAGTAACAACACGACAATACTTGTTGCAAACACTGCAGCTTACATGGGTGTGCCAGCCAACTGGGTCGTCAACGACGAGTACAAAATCCAGCATGGGCCCTGTCGAGGAAGCACCTGTGGCACTCTTCTTATACAGATCCGGCTGTAAGAACACACCACTGCCATATGCAAATCCATAGTAAATAGGTGGAAAGTTACGCTCTATGAGTTCTGCCAGCTGCTGTGCAGAAGGTGCGGTGTGCATTGCTGCATATGATCTGCCGCTCATGGCCTGGAAGGTAATCTGTGTTATATTCTGCTCAGCATCTAGCACCCTGAAGGCACCCTGAAGGCACCTTGAAGGCAAGTGTCTGGCAGAGGGCGTCGACGGACATGAGCAGTCAGCAGTCAGCAGTCAGCAGTTGTAATTCAAAAGTTCTGTCTGCGGCCTTTGGCTACTACAGCCTCCACCTGCTGTAAAGCCAGCTGTTTTGTGTGAGTGCAATGAGAGCGTGCTTTACAATCGGACCACGACGGTGCATAGATTGGCCGTTTGGCGGTTTCCTGGTTCTGATTGCAGAATAGCAAAAGGTGTTTTTAATGCAAAAAGATAAACTTTCAGACACGTATCCTTGGCCCGTTGATGGCTGAACCCGCTGTGATTGGCCTTTCCGAAGGCAAAGATGCTGCAGAACTTGACCTGCCAATGGCCAATAACAGCGAGAGCAAGCTGCTGGCCACCTTACATACACTTGCTTTGCAAAATGACCATGCTGTCAGAATATGCAATAACATCTCAGAGGAGGTGAGGTGCTGGGAAGCCAGCTGTACTGCACAGGATGCTGTGCTGTGTTGCTCACAACGCCTTACATCAGCAGGCCAACCTGGTGACAACATCTCAACACAAAGTTAAGGAGAACATCTCGCAACAGCTAGCTGACACCTTTCGCCCAGAAGGTATGTTGTTGCATACGTTGTGCAATAATGGTGCACCAGCAACACTACTAATGCAGGCAAATGCCATGTTTCTTTGCAGTCTTACAGGTGCTGAAACGGAATGCTGACCAGCTGTTGGCCCTGAAAAGTCAGCATATAGCTGAAAAGCAGGTGAGAGGCTTCGCAATGCAAACTACTTGGGTCATACTGCCGCTGCTCAGACGCAAGAATGGATACCACTAGAGTCTTTTGCAATGACATTGCAGGCTTCTACAGAAACCAGCAAGCGACTGATGTCCTGGGCCAACAGCCATCAGCAAGGAACAGCTTTGACTGGTGAGGATACAGTCACTGTCCAACAAGATGCTGTAAAGCATGGGCGTTTCAAGTACTTTCAACTGCCAGGCAGCAGTGTAGTGGCAGGCAGTGATTCCCGTGCCATGAAATTCTGGCAGACTGGACTCTGCGCTGGCACAGGAGCACCATGTGTGTTCAGCCATGCCAATGCCGCCATGGATCAACAGCAGCTGCAGAAGAGTCTATCAGCTATGTTATTCGGCAGGAACAGGCGCGCATCAAGCAGCAGTCAAGGCACAGCACCCATCGGCCCTGGGCGAGTTTCAGATACAGGCGGAAGCTGGCGGTCATCTGACTCTGGGGTTGGCAACAGACGCAGCTCGCACAGGCCAAGTGACACTGGACCGTTCTGGAAGAGTACCAGCAAGAGTCTGGGCCAGGTGGCAGCACGCAGCGGTTCAAACCATCAGCTGGGTAGCCTTTGGGCCTCCTTGACAGCTGGTGAGGGCCCACTGAGCAAGAGTCACTCCCTCTTGGCCAAGCCAGGCCCACAGGCAGACCCAGTCATGGGCAAGTCCCTGGATATTGTAACAGAGGATGAGAGAGAGGGACATGGTGAGCAATGGCTGGGACAAGAGCAGCTAATATGCCTAAGAGCTTGTTAGCAGTGGAGCTAGAGCTGAATTCCAGGCAACTGGCTATGGTAAGCTAAGCATATGTCCCTTCTGCAGACTCCCCTCAACCTGGAGCAGTGCCCTGCAGCAGCAAGTCATCACAGAGCTTGGTTACAACAATCAGACAGCAGGTTGCTGGTGGTGGCAGGGCCAGCAGCCCTATAGAGAGTTTTTCGTTTGGTAACAGGGCAGTTGAAGAGGTGAGCCCTATCCGTACTGGGCTGCCAAGGCCTTTTCTGCTATGCAGCATCTTGATGTATGCAGCTTCTCCTGCCTGCATGCTGGTGTACCTTCAGCTGTCTTCCTGAAACTGTGTGGTTAACAAGGGTACTTGTGGTTGCAAGGTTGCCATGACATTCTGTGCACCCTTGATTGCAGCCACACTCGCCCAATCTCCTGCGAGCAAGTGTCAGCAGCCGGCAGTTGCAAGCAGCATCAAGCCTGCCAGCAGCAGCAGGCACATCTGGGCCCTTGGTGAGGTCCTCACTAGCTCTCCACAGCAGCAGGGTGGACCCCTTTGATGCTCCTGAGCCCCAGCTGCAGCCCTTTGTTGAACAGATGAAGGCGGAAGATCTGGCAATGAAGGCAAGCCAGACAGCAGCTGCAACTGGCTTGATGGGAGCACTCAGGCGCAGCTTCAGCGGTCCTGCAAAGGCAGCAATGCTTTTGCAAGGAGGTAAAGGAAAGTCAGGATGCACACTCATGCATCCACCACCTGGTATGGGCCCTCTAGCTGCTGATGCAGGAGTTGCTGTGCAGAAGTGCAGCATGATGCAGCCTCAGGCTCAGACGGAGGCTGTAGCTTTGGCATGTAGTGATGGGTGCCCCACAGCTGGTGACAATGTTGAGATGCTTGACCTCGATGCCAGCAGGGCATATGCCATGGGCGTACACAGCATGTTGCAGGGTATGGCCACAGCTCTCACTGGCTCTGAAACCAGCAGCAAGCAACCCAGTCCAAGGACCAGTGAGCTAGGTGCAGGTCTAACAACCTCCACCACCATTGCTGAAGCTGCTGCTGCTAAGACAACAGCACCTCACCCAGCATACAGCAGTGAAATAGAGCCGGCAGAACAGCAACCCTCAAGGATAGAAGCGGCTTTTGAGGAGCCCAGCCTGGGACCTGTCCAAGGGGTGCAGCAGCAACTGCAGCAGCTCTTGGGGCAGAGTAGTGGACGACATCTGACACCTCCCTGCACGGCACAGACTCCTCAGGCCTCTGGATGCATGCAGCCACATCAACACCGCCGGCGGGCGGCAGCTACAGCTATAGGCGCTGCTGGGGCAGTCAGCCGCCCTCTGCGCCCTAGCAGCGCATCCGCAGCTGACAGGAGACTTCAGTCACACGGAGCCAGTTCTGCAGGCCAAGCTACTCTTGGGTTGCCAGTGCTGGGCCAGGCATCCATAGACATCTTGGGCAGGCCATCTGCCTCTCTACTGCAGCAGGAGCGCAGGCCTTTGAGCAGCAGCAGCAGCATGAGCGTTAGGCTCACTGATGTTTATCAGCAGACAGCAGGCGACTTGAACCCATTGTCAGCAGGGCTGAATACTTTCAAGAGAAGCAGCAGGTGGGCAGTGACTGCAGGGCTCTATGGGCAGCCCATGAGGGCATCTGTTTTGGCTGCAGTGCTGTATCACTGAGTGATGACACAACAGCACAAGTTGAGATCAATTATCTGCTGCACTAGCTGACTTCACTGTTTTTTGCTTGCAGCCATGGCACCAGGCCACCTCGTACACCCAGTTCACGCACCAGTCCACGTACTTCAATGTATGATACCTCCCAACCCGGTTGCGGGGTATCATCACCAGCAGGACCCCTAGCAGCACAACGCAGCAGCAGTATGCTGCGAACTCAGGGGCCTCAGCCTGCTGGGTTGGTTAGCCCAAGGGACAACAAGAGGCCTGCATCGGGGTGGCACTCATTGGGCCTACCGACAGGTGCACTATGCTTGTGCAGCAACTGGATGGCAGAGAGTCCAGCACAGGCCACACCAGTATGTGTGCGATTAGCCAGCATGTATCTTTGAGCATTGATAGCCAGTGTGGTGTTGAATAATGTCATTTCAAAGTGTTGGGCTGTGATGTGTTTATGCTGCAGGTCCTGGGGTTCCCTCCGCTGACCCTGCCTTCGACCCTGCTGCCTTTGGGACCGGCAACAAGTATGCCGCATCATGGGGCTTAGTGGATGCCGCAACAACAGCAGCGCAAGGTGGCGCACTGTCGAGGCAGGCCAGTGCGAACGGAGGACTGTCAAGGCAACAGTCAGCAGTGATGCAGGGACAGCTGCCTCGCCAGAACAGCACAATGTCCATGGCCCCAAGGTCACCATTCCAGCAGCAGCAGATACAGCAGCAAACCACCGGCCGGCAGCAATGGCATCAAGGAGGAGCAGCAGGGCGCTATGCAGGCCCAGCTTCCAACACACCCACTAGCCAGTCACCCAGAAGTGATAGGGGCACACCTGGTCGTGCGGAGCAGTACGGTGGTATGACGTCAGTGGCAGCTGCAGCGGCTGCTGTGAGGAGCAGACAAGCATCAGCTGCTGCTGCTCTGCACAGCAGGCGGATCAGTGATGCTGCTGACAGTGATGTGTCAGGTGACGATGGTTATGACACCGCAGAGGAGAACAGTGGCTCATCAAGCTATGCCGGCAGTGTACGGGGGGTCTCTGCCAGCAGAGGCGATAGCGCCAGGGCTGCCACAGCTAGTGCACAGGTGGTGCCTGCTAAGGCCCGTGGATCTCCAGTCCCAGCCCCACCAACATTCTTGACAACAGCTCAAGCTGCTGTTGCTGCACAGTGGAGCCCCAACAAGCATGCATCTGCCATGGCACAAGCTCCAGCGTATGCGCGAGGTGCTCTTGATGCTGAGGTGTCGGATGTGATGATTAGCGAGCGTCAGGGCTTGCAGCTACCCGGCTTGTCCTACCTGAGCCCCAGGGAGGCTGGTGCAGGTGGAGGAGTTTCTGATGCTGGCCATGGCAGGCCAGCACACACTATTGCAGCTGCCAGCCGGACATCCCAGGCTGCTTACGCTGGAGGCTACAGGTAGCTAGGGCCTGCCACCTGCATGCCACATGAAACGCAGCAACACCTTACTGGGTGGTGTTGCTCAAGCTGGACATGCCACCTTAATAGTGTGCTTCATGGTGTGCTGCGGGGTTTCTACCAGCTCATGAATCAGACCAGCCATAAACCTATTGCCAGGGCACACACACCTTGTTGAGCAGCCAGTGCCTGCTGAGCACACTGTTTCCAGGCTGGGCTTTTATTTGCGCTGTGTGTTTGTGCTGCTGCAGCGTGTACGGTCCTTTGGCTCCGCCTGCGGGGCGTCTTGCGGGCACCAAGCCACCGGGCACAGCACCCCCACGTGTAGCAGGTCACTATCAGCAACAGCAACAGCAACAGCAGCAGCAACAGCGTGTCTTCACAGCCGTGGATCTGGCCAGGTCAAGGTCTGGGATGCGGCGCACCAGTAGCTCAAGTTCAGGTGGACAGGGTGGCTATGCAAAGGGCTATGGAGCAGGGTACCTCAACAACAATGGATATAGAGGTGGTCAACCTCCAGCAGCATCTACAGCAGCCGGCAAAGCAACATATGTTAATGGGCAGCAGCGGCCTCAGAAGCAGCGGCCTTATTGAGGCTTGTTGTGAGACGGGGAACCACCAGGGCCTGGGTGCAACAGTGATGAGTTCCACCACTTGCCAAGCTGCTAAGTCAGCAGCCCAGCAGCAGTTGTTGCCGGCAACGCCTGCATTGTGAGCACATGAAGCAGGGCCAGTTGAGGGCGTGTATGTCGCCTACATGCTGTGACAGTGCCAGCTTTGTGCTTGCAAATGCAGCAGACACTGATGCCTGTTGTAAACAGCAGGGTTGGTACCTGCGAGTGCTTGGGTTGGACATGAGGCACAAGGCATGGACTTTGGCCATATAAATGGCCCAGGCAGTGATATTTACACCTGTGTTGAAGTCCCATGTGGGCAACTTGCCCGGCCGGCAAGGCTTGAAGTTCTGCAGGCACACATGGTTTCAGGCCGACATGTAGTACAGCATCAAAATCTTGCAAGTCTCTAATGATTTTACTGTTGCTAGGGGTCTCAGCGAATTCTTGCTGTTTCATCATGAAACAGACTGTGTCCCTGCGACGTTGAACATATCAACTTGATGGTTCGAACGTGCCACATGTAAAAGAAATTTAGCCATGCAGCAAGCTGTCAACATGTCTCTTTTTCGTTTTACTGACTCAGAGGCCTCAGAGGCGAAAGCAAGTGAGATCATGATCAAGCATTGTATGTTACACTTGGCAAACAATCATCCTGACAGGCAAAAAATGCATGACACATTTGCCAGCAGTATGCTGGTGGTTACTTCAGTCCGAAATCACCTAAAATTGAGATGAGCTGGTAAATTTGGCGAAATTAAGTGCATTGCTGATATGATTCTCAATGTATTGCGATAGTAAGCTCCTGCGGCCTTGATCAAATCAGTGAGAGTTGCCAACACCAAGGGAATACCTGTGACACTGCATCATCAAGCAGCGCTTGGCTCAACTAGGCCAGG
Source organism: Coelastrella sp. MACC-549 (assembly GCA_018290735.1). NCBI lineage: Eukaryota > Viridiplantae > Chlorophyta > Chlorophyceae > Sphaeropleales > Scenedesmaceae > Coelastrella > Coelastrella sp. MACC-549. Next base: position 95,455 of record JABEVS010000115.1, read on the forward strand.
CCTTGATCGGTCCCCCAGCTCCTGTCAATGGTCAAACATTGCCGATAGCCAATAGATGTGCCCCACAGTGTCGAACCCATGCATGACAGTCAGCTATCTGTGCCTCTGAAAGTACCCCTGCCACAGGCGAATCCAGCCCTTGATCCAGATGTCTGCACTAGCAGATCACTGTTGGATTCCTGATGAAAGTCTGCTGGCATGGCCCGCAAGAGATCAGCTGCAGGATGAAAGCAGGCATGTTTGCCAGCGGACCTTGTCTGCGGGAGGGCCTCGATCCCTGCACCCTGCGCAGGCCATGCAGCACCCCCATGCAGTAGCACCCACAACGCTACTGTTGCCCTTGCAAACACAACATGAATGATCACATGATGCATCAAGGACCCTGTGGACATGGTAACATGTCTGTATTGAAACATGGAGCTAATGCGATTACAGTGAGTGCACCTGTACAGCTCAAAACAGCCTTTTGCCCAGCAGGCTGATCCTCTTCCAGCGAGGTCTGTTGAACTCAAACCCTAACATGCTGCGCACTCTGTTGCCCAGGGGGTTGCCCTTATCGCTAACAAGCAAGCACGTGTTCCTTAAACTCTGGTAGTGGGCACCGTTGGGTCGCCGAGTAGGATACTTGGTTTCCAGAACTACTGCTTTTTTCATTTGACCTTTGGTGACTTTACCGCCTTTTGCTTCCTTGATGGCTAGTTTGACGACATTGCCGGTGCCCGCTGTGCCGAACCTGGTCCATATGATCTGACCCAGGCGGGCGCCCGAGTTGTCCACAATCCGCAGAAAGGCACCCTTGGGAAGCATGGCGGCTGCTGCTGCCCCTGCTGTGCAGCTGCTACGTTATGCTGTTCTGTGCTGTTTCTCAGATGCTTACCCTGCCACCTAGCTACACCGAAACCTGCAAAGGCATAAACAGCGGAAATCATCGTGGTACGTTCATGAAATCTGAGCAGACATCCCTTAGCTCGCTGCTAAGCAGACAACAAGAGAAAGCTTGGGCCTGGTACATTCCTTCAGATTGGATGAGAGTAAATCAACCAGCAGTTTTTAACCTGTGCAGCTGGCAACCAACATCGGTGAGCGGTTGACGGCCCCAAGTTGCTTACTGCATTATCTGTTCCTCACCTGGTTGGTTACAGCAACGCCCCTCCTGCCTAGTTCAGACCCCTTCCTGTTGGTGGAGTACAAGTGGTTTGCGTGTAATCTCTAGGCGTGATTGATGTTGCTCTATGCTGCTGCGCATGCAGCTAGGGAACTTTCGAGTAGAGTGAAGCGATAAGCTGCTATCAATGCAGACGTCTCTGACAGGCAACGTTTGCCCCGATGATTGTTGCGGCGATGTGTCGAAAATTGTAAAAGAACTGTGTGTGCGGATAAAGCTGTGCTTACGGCAGCGGTGGGTACTTGGTAAGGGTGACGACAGTCCTGATGCACAATGCAGACTGGGGAGGAAGAGCAGCTTTACAGCATTTGGTTATCTGCAAGCAACCTGTGTATGCATGTCCGGAAGTTCTAGCGCAGTCTCGCTAGGGCTCAAATTCAGAAGCAGTCCACGGGGCAACCCCAGTCAATTCAATTGCAGAACAGCGAACATGGCCGTGATTGTGATGATCCAGTCAATGCGTGTCTCAGACCACTGACATTTGCAGCTTGCAACCTTTTGCTTTTTCACATGCGCTTCTGCCTCATATCTTGTCTCCTTTGCCGCTGCTGTTGCTGCTGCTGCCGCCGCTGCTGGGCACCGTGGGACATGACTGCTGCCTTGCCATGCTGCGTTCTTGGCACCACAGGACATAGCAGCTCGTTGCAGCTGGTCAGCCTGCTGTGCTGGGCCCTCTGTTTGGTTGACTGTCTGTTGGGAATGAACTTATTGCCGTCATCATCATCAGAGTCCACATCCACAAGGACCTCCTCACTGTCAGAGTCAAACTTGTCATCAAGGGCTGCTGCTGCTGCCGCTGGGATTGAGTTCTGATCAGCCCCAGTGTCCGTAAAATGCACCACACGCAGCTGCTGTTGCTGCCGTTGTTCCTGCTTGGAAGCCGCAGCGTGCACCAACCGTGATGGCTGCTGCTGCTGCTGCTGCTGCTGCTGCTGCTGCTGCTGCTGCTGCTGCTGCTGTTTGTTTGACAGCCCAGCATCACCATCTGGATCAACCTCATGTGGCACTTCCTCCTCACTGTCTGAATCAGTCCACTTGTCACTCATATCACTCAGCTCAGCGACAGCTGATGTAACTGGTGTTTCATCTCTTGACACAAACTCCACCACAGCAGGGTGGTGCTTCATCTGCTTCCGCTGTGCTAAGGGTGAGCGTGAGGCATCAGCCGTGAGGCTTCCTTGCTGCTGCCTTTGCCGCCCTCCCTGCTGCACCTTATCACCAACCGCTGCATTGTCATCACCAAGAGCTTGTCGTACTGCCTGCCAATGCACGTCATCACCTGCAACAGTGGCCAACTTGCCAAAATTACCATCATCATCACCATCACCATCAGCATCAGCATCAGCATGTCCCCATTGCTCCTCATGTGGCTCATCCAGGCCCCCGCTGCTGTCATCATCATCATCATCATCATCATCGTCATCATCATCATCATCATCATCATGATCATCATGATCATCATCATCATCATCTTCATCATCATCATCATCATGTTCACACCCCTGATGTGTTGCAGCTGCAGCACGCTGCTGTGACCCAACGCGCTCCAGCTGCTCCAGCTGCTTCTGGCCGCCCAGGGCGCCACCCCCTTCCTGCAGATGCCACTGCTGCTCACGGGGTGTGTTGCATGCTGCTGCAATGCCTGCAGGAGCTGCTGCTGCTGCTGCTGTTGCACCGACATCCGCTTCATCGTCGCTGTCATCCAAGAACTTGCTGAGCTGATTGGCTGTTGCACCCGCACCTGCTGCTGGCAGCTGATTGTCAGCGTCGTCATCATCAGAGAACACCACCACGCTTGGTGGTGCAGCCTCATCAGGCTGCTGCTGTAGCCAGGCCATGCTTTTGCCCTGGCCAGCCGTTGTGGCTGCTGCCTGCACCCCCTCCTCCTGTCGCTGCTGCTGCTGCTGAAGCGATTGCTCCTGCTCTGCAATTCTCTTGAGCAGCTTCAGCTGGCTAAAGTGCTCCTGGTCCAACTGCTTGCCCAGACCCTGATGGGGCGTCACACACAAGAACAGCAGCAGAAACACAACAAAACAGTCAGGCTGAGAATGACTCCCTCATGGGCCTTGCAGGTGGTTATGAAGCCCTTCTTGGTACAGCAGTACAGGCAGCAGGTCTGTGGGCTGATCAACATGATGCAGTGATGCACAGTGACGGGGTACTGCTGCTCTGCCACAGCAAGCAATGAACAGCACGTCAACCAGCAGCGCCGTCTGCCTTGGCCAACACAAGTAGGGACTTGGACACAGCTGCTGTCTTGGTTCATGCTAGCAGTACTGAATCAGGTAGACATATTTATTGCTGGTGGCAGCTGCTGCAGCCGGGTGATGCAAACATGAAGCCCAGGCAACTGTGCCATACTGTTCTTACCTTCGATGGTTGTTGCTGCTCCTTGTACTGGTATGGTACAGCAGCACCTTGCACTGGAACACTGCCAGCCTCCTTTTGCTGCTGCCAAACTACACCCCTGGTATTCATAGCTGCTGCTGCTGCTACTGCTGCTGGTGGAGGTTGGTACACTGCTGCAGCATGAGCTGCTGTTTGCAAGGCCACCCTGCAACACCCATCAGACATGCAGCAGACAGCCGTCACGTCAGTCACCCATCAGACATCAAGCGATGCATGTAGAATGTCAAGGGTCTGCTGCACCCACATGCATCCACTGCTGCTGGCACACCCACAGCTGAGCTGTAGGCTGCCGGGAGTTGTCGCGGCAAGGAGGGTGTCTTCCAATCAAGATGTGTCACCGACCCGCACTTCACGCAAGCAGCCACTCATCATGTGCAGAATGTCTCACACCAAGTGACGCCCAAACAGCATGTCAACCACCTTTTAGATGGTGGCAGTGGCTCCCAGTTGAGTTCAGCCACCCGCTTTTCTCGGTGAGCAGGGAACCAGTTCCGGTATGATTTGGCCTTTGAGGTCAGGTCGACAGACACAGACTGAACACAAACAGCAGCGGCAGCAGCAGCAGCAGCACATACTCACAGGGAGAGGCGATAGGAACTTATGCAAAGCATTAGGGCTTTGGTTTTTATGATGATTCACGACCTGCTCATAACATTAGAATATGATTGGCATCATGTTGGTCTACCAGCTGCGTGTCTGTGGCTGTCATGGGGCAGTGGCCCAAGATGATTACAGCACTGACACCACCTACCTTGCGAGTGCCTGGAATAGTGATGCGTACGGTGGCTGACACACCGTCTCCAACATTGATTGCAGGCAATGCGGGTGCTGAAGCAGCTGCGTGACCCTGTTGATCTGCTGCCTCTGCTTCTGCATCTTGATGCTGATGCTCCAGCCACTCCTGTTGCAGCTTGACAGTGTAATGCGGCTTCGCTAGCTCCACACGGAGCTTCTGTCCCCTCCACTTACATCCGTTATACTGCAAGTTGACCGCGTTCAGGATGTCAGCAGGCGGGGACAGACCAGCGGAATAGCACCCGGGACAAGACAGGGAGCGCGCCTCACCAGGCTGAAGACACGGGCTAAGGCAGGTTCATCTTTGGGTATAAATGTAACGTAAGCAAAGCCCCTGCAAGCTGATGGGTCGCTTGAGAGGCACTTCCCCCGCACTACTTCGCAAGATGCAACCTCTCCGAACGGCTGGAAGCGGCCTATCACGTCCGTGTCCTTTATGTCATATGAAAGTCCACCAATGTATATTCTTCGCGCTTCCATCAGGTCTAAGCGTGGGTGGCGCTCAACTTTGAGTGGCAAGCTGCTGTGACCTGCCGCCAAGGCAGTCCAGCTGCACAGTAGCAGTCCGCATGCATCTGCACTCTGTATGTGAGTATGACACCTACCTGTTGGGGCTTCTAAGGTTGTTGCTTGCGGCTGCCCTAGCTCAATACCACATACCCTGTACCCTGGGGCCTACCCTGGGGCCTACCCTGGGGCCTGTGTAGGTGGAAAATCAGAGCATCCAGACCGGGCTAACTTACCGCGGCGGTAGTTCCATCCAAAACCACGAAGAGATATTGTTATGGAGGGCTTGTTATGAGTTCTCGACTTGAATGTTGGCCATTCACATTGACCCATTTACGAGACCCCAGACGGCTCTAGACTAGAGTGCGGCGTCTGATGCTCAGTGCTACAAACAATTATAGTAGCAGGGTTACAACAGTGCGCTGCTGCACTGATGGCCTCAGATTTTTAATCATCATAAACACTGTTCGTGCATGCCATCACAATCAGACCTGGCCCATGCTTGCGGAATAGATGCTGACGTCAGGCGCCAGGCAAACATGCCACTGGCATGATCGAATCATGATAGCCATGCCTGTCGACTAGACAATGTCTGTTGAACCTTATTTACGGGAGCAACGTAACCAGCCAAGAAGCTGGTGGTGTCTGCAGCAACTCCGCAAGGCATCATGATGCCAACTCAGACATGCAGGTAGTCAAAGTAACTTTGACTTTGTATGAACACTGTTGTCAGCACGGTGATTTACACTGTGCATGTAGCAAAAAGCCTCTGTCTTCCAACAAAACAAGTTGACTCTTGTGATCAGGATTGTGATCTGTGACCATGTCATTTGCTCAAACATGGTGGTACATCCAGAAACCTGACCTTGCGTCCAATATATTGCGGGTCACATTGACATGGGTGCAGTAAGCTAGCTATGGGGAGCACTCAGCAGTTGCTGGACAGTGTATGCAGTACAATGCTGCTGTATCAGTCCTTAGCGTCAACATGCCCAGTACAGGTGGCAGCTGTAGTACCTTACAGTCACTATATGGTGTTGATGGACAATTCACAAGCATTTCAAACAATAGCACTGTATAGTGTACCCTTGAGAGTGCCTGAAACCAGGCAAGGAGGTACTTGAAAAGAGTAACTTAATGGCAGTCACCTGCTGAATGTCTGTCTCAAGTTTGAGAGGTGGTCGCATGGAATCGTGTGAATTCGTCAGTGTGCCAAGTCAGCAAGTTGATCATCACTCATGTCCTGCTGCTCTGTGAACGCCTTCACCTCGATAGTCACTTTCCTTGCAACCGGCTTCAACACTGCCAACTGATCAGAGGCAGCATCAACACCACAAGCATCAGTACCTTTCTGTGCTGTAGCTGTCACTGCAGTCTGGTGGATTGAGCCGAGAGCTTCAATTGCTCGTGGCAGGTCTGCTTCTGTGAGTGGCTTGTCAGCCAGATGTCTCCAGGCGGGGTGGACTGTGTTGTTGTTGCGCAGCGCTCGCCAGATGTTCACACCCGCTTTCATGCCACCACCCATTCCGACCTGCAGCAGTGTGCGGCGCCAGGTGTGTGGTTTGGGAGCGGCAGGCTGTTGCTCTGTTAAAGGGCCCATTGGAGGATGCCTAGTGAGCTGTGTGTGCCCTTCAACTCGGTTTGATTGCCATGAGGATAGGCATGCAATAGCCTGAATGTATGCTGTTGATTGCACTGGGTCAATTAGCAATCAAGCATTCCAGCTTCTATGCAGCAAATAGTGCCTGCTGCAATAGCCCCTCCCTCATCACCTGCATGATTGTGTGCCCCTTTGCCACCTTGTCACAGCTCTCCATGTATGCCAGTACGTACCAGGTGGTGCTGCAGCTGGTGTTGCCATAATCACGCAGCGCGGCAAAGCTGGGCAGCATCTTGCCAGCTGGCAGGTTCAGGCCCTGCTGGATGCCCTTGAGGACCGCGTAACCACCTGGACACAATGAAGTGAAGTGTGGCACACCTGCTTAGCAGGTAATGACTCCCACGATGTAGAAAAGGGATGAAGCTGTGCTGATGGAGGTGCCGGGCTGGCTGCCTGAGCATGCCACAGTTGGTTACTTGGTGTTGTGATGGCGACTCAGGCCTGGCATAGCAGTGCTCAGAGGAACTGTCACTGCCAGATTTTCATATCTGTGATGTGCAGGTCATGTTCGATAGCATGGTAATGCAAAGTCACCACTGCTGCAGGGTTCTGAAACCGTTTATGAAGTCCAGTGGACCCTCATTATCCCCACCTGCATGTATTGCAAAATGGTCAGCACACCGAGTGTAGTCTGGCAGGTACCGAGGCAGTGTCTCATCCCAGAATCTCCTGGTGGCGATGTTCACAGCTGCCTCAGCATACTGACGCCAGGTCATAATCTGCGAAAACAGCACACCAGTCACAGCAGAAGAAGCCACTTTGAGCCAGTCCAAACGCTGCACAAGCACTATAAGAGCTTCATTCTATATGCATCAGTGTGTTGCATTGCGTGCTGATAGCTACTAGCAGCAGGAAAATACAACCCAGCTCTGCCGACCAAGTACCATGTGCCGCACCAGGCTGTTGCAGAGCCGACCGCAATCACTATGCACACTTGTGCAGTGCAGCTGAGCTGATTGTCTCCACCACACGTGTCTGTGCATACAAGCTCTATCAGGCCAGCCACAGTCTGTTGCAGCCACCAGCAGTTCAGATCAGTTGATCCGTCGCATCTATCTCACCCGGGGTGTGACCGCCTCCAGGCACCCCTTCAGGGCATTAGCGGCACAGGACACCACATTCTTGCCCAGGTACACACCGTTCACGCCATCAGGATCAGGACCCCAGCTCATGCACCTGACAGAGGGGCAAAAGATAACCCAGCATGTGTCTGATGGGCCTGTCGAACTCAAAAGCCACGGATATGAAAGCCAAGCAAATGGCTCCGTGAGATAAGTAGCAATCAAAGCATACCTTGTAGTGCCACAGGTGTTTCAACTGGTTGACAAGCTGACCAGCAGAGTTGCTCACATAGCCCTGACAACCGCTGGAGTGGTGATATACACTCACCCATATGAGTCATTGTCTTGACCTGTGTGGACCCTCACATTGTACTGCAGCTGATACTTGGCGGTGCGTGCGTGCTGCTTCTTGTTGCTGAGCATTATTGCGGCCCCGCCCATCCTGAAGATGCAGTTTGCTACCATGTACTGCTTGTGAGCTCCTGGGTAGAAGGCGTAGGTGGTGATCTCAGCCGGGACAAACAGTGCCACGCTGTTGGGCCGGGCCTGCAGGACACACATGGCACAACCAGGTGCTGTCCTTGTTGGGCACGGCAGCTGTTGTGCACCATCATGGCATACAATGTCTTGCTACAAGTCAAGGCCTAAGGTATGGCAGAATTGACACGATGCTGAAGGTAGCATTGACTCAGTAACGCTACCCTCTTTCAGCAATTATCATCATCCGCAACCCATAATCAACTGTTACACTTGTTGCTGGTGCTGACATAATAACAGTTGGCCTCCATCCCCCCCCTGGTCCCAGGTGTGTCTCACCTGCAGCAGGTCTCTCACAAGCCCCACAGCCATGACTCCATTACCACACCCCATACCTCCCAGGTGGTAGCTCTGGATGTCACTTTTGAATTTGAAGTGATTCACAAGCATGCTGGCAAGGCTGGGGGTGGGGCAGAAGATGGAGCAGTTTGTTACCAGGATGTCAACGTCACAGGCACGCAGCCCTGCAAACACAGGCAGAGAGACTTGGCAATACATGGTGACTGCAGAAGGTGGCAGAGTGCTGCATCTTGATGGGTCCAGCCGCTGCGACGCCAACTGCCACATGCAGCTGACGTTTCTCTTTGGTGGTTTCACCCCATCCCTGTTAACGACTGCTTGACAACAGCTCACCCGTCTTGTTAAGCAGATCCTCCACTGCTCCACACATGACTGTCTTTGCCTCCAGCATAGCTGTGGCCATGTCATTTTTGGGTTCCTCACCAAACATGGGGTTGATGGCCTGTGGCAGGTAGGTGCTCTGCTGGCCAAGGCCACTGCGGCCCACAACCTTCACCATGAAGTCTTTCATGTCCTCAGAGTACATCTGCAAGGCATTGAAAACCAGCGGGTGATTGTAATTTGATCACTGGTTATGGTTGATGATCAACCCAGTGCCAGCATCTGGCGTTAATCAGTGCTTATTAACAATGATGACATGAGGTTCCTGTGCCTCACAATGAGAGCACCACACACACTGTATGGCTGCTGTAAGCGTAGGACTATTGCCAGCCCCTGGGTTGCAGGTGTAGGGGCCCTGGAGCACTGGCTGTTCAGCACTCCACTTACGCTCCATGCTTTGGCACGCTCCACACACATTTCTCTATCGACCTTAAGCTGTTCAGACGGCTTGTACACACTGAAATCCACAAGGTAGATAGGCTGCGGATGGTGCGTAGTAATGGCTGCCATGTGCGCTCAATGGTGGTCTTGATCAGGCTGTTGTGTATGTTGTCAGTCAACCACCTGCTGAGCTTGAGAGGGCGGATACCGCTTGCTGGGAACACTTGGCTGTGTAGTAAGGGGTTAATTGTGGATGGTGACCGCGATCCAACCCATCGCATGTGATAAGCTGCGGAGCACCACCTTTGCAGTGCACCATTTTGTCGCCAGGGCGCACCATGGTACAATCTCAGCCAACCGGGAGACAGCTTCTGCAGATTGAACATCGTAATACAGTTGTTGTGGTTATATCCGGGTGCAGGTGCTCTGTGAACTTGGGGAGCAGGTTGTTGTAGCCGTTGAAGACCCGCCAGGCGGTTCATGATCAACGAATCATCAAAAAACAGCAGTTCGGTGGAAGGTGAGAAGCGTAACTTGGTCGTTCGGACACCGTTGCAGGTTTCCACAATGATGGCGCCCTAGGCGCTATGCAGAGGAGTTGTGTCAGCTCAGCTGATCTCGCAGCTTTGCGGCACAGATCACATCAATGAAGATGTTAACTTGTTATCGGGCAGCTTGCTTGTCCACTGTGTCTAGCTTGCCCACTCCCTGTAGCTGTTCGAGGTCGCCTCGTCCAAGCCCGGTGCTGCGTCAAAGCGCTGATGTTGATCAACAGCACAACTTTTTCAGATGTGCTCTGATCTTTCGACAGTCAGCAATTAGCGTAAGCCTAAGTGCCATTCGCAGGTCAGTGCAAATGCAGCTGTACTGCCATCTGCGACAGCTTCATTTGCTGGACTACGTGAGGTGTGGGGGCTCACCCACACCTTCTATGACGTGATATACATCCATATATGTTGCACAGCAGCTAGGTTAGCCAGCTAACTGCCGAGCATGACAGACCATGGTCAGCATTCAGTGCTCCTATCCCTGTGGGTGCCCATGACAGTTTTTGCCCACTTCTTTGCAGTTGTGTGGCTAGTCAGAGCATTCCAGCTGTTCCATCCAGCTTTATGGGCAACTTTTGTTGCCAAGCTGCGCATCAGAAGTCAGAACAGTACACATTGTTGTCAGCAGGTTGCAATTGGTGTGGGAGCTGTGCTGTCAGCTGCAAACTACCACCTGCCCTGGACCACCAGAGATGTCGCCAATCCCGCAAGGCAGCCTGACCTGGCACATTGTGCTGCAGCTTCACCCACTGGCACAGAAGTCATTGCTGCCGCGGTCATGTCAACTCAATACGCATCCATGCACAGTGCCGTCGCAAAACAAACAGGCAGCACTGGCAGCAAAGGCAGCAGCAGCAGCAGTAACAGCAGCAGTAGCAGCAAAAACAGCAGTAGCAATGCTACCGCACATCTGGTAACAGTGATTGACACACCGGTCAATTGCCAAGAGCAGTACTTTGAGTATGCTGCAAGACATGGTGATCACCCCAACAACACTCATGTGAAGCAGCAAGTGCAAGAGCTTACAGATGCAAATCGTCAGCAGCCACCACACCCGCAACTATCATGGCAAGGTATTAGTTGCACCTATGTGACTGCATCTGGCAGAAAAACTGTACTGCATGATATCTGGGGCAAGGCAGATGCAGGAGAGTTGCAGGTGAGGCACCTCACGGGGCTGTGGTGTAAGTGTAGCCGGAGCCCATTATGGCCCTGTCCCTCTGTGTAACTTCAAATACCCCAAGTCAACAAATAAAAGATGCAGAGTTGCAGCAGGGTGCATCTGCTCACTTGCAGGTGATTGTGACATCAATCATCTGCCAACCTGACCTTGCTGCTGTGCTGTTGCTGGTCCGCCTCCAGGCCCTGTTGGGGCCATCAGGGTCCGGCAAATCACACCTGCTGGACATCCTAGCACACAGGAAGAACACCGGCAGCATTGCTGGTAACATCCTGCTCAATAGGCAGAAGGTGCCTAGGAGTACCTACAGACGGATGGTGGCTTACGTACCCCAGGTAGGTCAGACTGCTCTACACCAACTGCTCAAGCCTAGCCCTGAAACAGACCGCTTACTCACATGCAGATCACTGCTATCACCACATTACTGCCCTTCCCAACATGGCCAGCAATACTTTGATTGAAGAGCCTTGGGGCCTTGTCTTCCTATGCCTTCTGCTAGTCGTTGCTGCTGCTGCTGCTGCCGCTGCATTAAAACCCTTGCAATCCTGCTGTGAGAGATGGCCATCACCCTGCCACTTCGGATTTCTGCCTGCAGGATGATAACTTCATTCCTGTTTTGTCAGCAGCTGAGTGCCTAACATTCTACGCCTCCTTGTTGCTACCAGACGATCAGCAGACTTCTGCTATCAATGCACAAAACAGTACACGAGCAGCGGCGCCACAAGCCACATCTGACAGACTTCAGCAGCACCAGCAGCACAGTCAACAGGACAGAAGGGCAGATGTTGTGGAGCATGTGCTGGGGGTGGTGGGACTCAGCATGCATGGATCAACAATGGTGGGTAGCTGAGGCAGCAAGGCACTGCAGCCAGTCCTCCCATAACTACTGCATCATTGCGGCTGTGTTCTGCCACCAAGCACTCCCCTTGATTGAGCTGTTGTAGGACATATCCAGGCATCCAGAACTTACCTTGATGTTGTTGCTTGAGTTATCCTGCATGAAGGCTGCCATGTTGTTCCTACTACTGCCTTAGGCAAGGCTTGCCCCCGCTTACATGGTGTACTGCTTTAAGGTGTTGTCCTGGACCATGTATGCTCTCCCACAGGTGGGCGGGCGGCTCCCGGGTGGCTTGCTGCTTCGGGGCCTCTCTAGCGGTGAACGGCGGCGCCTCAGCATAGCTGTTGGCATCCTGGCCAATCCCTCTCTGCTGTTCCTGGATGAGCCCACATCTGGCCTTGACAGCTTTGCAGCACTGAGTGTGATGAAGCACCTGCAAGACATGGCTCACATATCAGGTAAGGCAGTGGTTGCTGCCATACATCAACCCCGGAGTGCCATCTGGAGCTTGTTTGACAAGGTAGGCTTCAGTGCATCTGCACATTGTGTTGTAAGTAGCTGCTGCATGCCACAGCAAGCCTCTTAGCAGCATACCATTTGCGTGCCGTTGGTACGGCGTGCAACCTGGTGCAGCACTGTAAGGACATGCAGACTTGGCCACTTCATTGTAATGTTGCAGAGCACAGGAGCACCTGCTGGAGTGCTTGATGTGTTGCATCGCAGCCAGCATATGCATTTCTCCAGACATGCGCCTGCTGCCTTGGCAAATACAGGTGACACTTCTTGCATCTGGTCTGTTGGTGTATCATGGCCCTACTGCTGGGCTGGTGCCCTGGTTGTCTCATACGCTGGGCTACTGCTATGAGCCAGCAATTCATGGCTTGATGTCAGACTGGGCGCTGGACTTAGTGGTGGTGGACTTCAACAAAACTCAGGTACCAAGACGTTGAGCGGACTACATGAAACAGCTCTGACCTGAGCATACAGGCTGATGGCATGTAGCCACCTTGCTTGAGTTGGAGCACATGCTGCTGACCGTCGTGCTGCTGCGCGCAGGCCTTTCCAGGTCACACAATGACCTCTATAGCTGAGGTTGAAGCTGCAGCAGCAGCCTTTAGGCAGCAACATACACACTTGCAACAACAGGTGGATCACCAGCAGGGTCAGGAACCAGTGACATGTGCGTCAGCTATGGACCATGCACCAGCTAAGCAGTCAACTCACTTGGAGCATTCAGCAGAAGGGCGGCGTTCAACAAAGAATCTCCTGCAGGGACCTTTCAGCAGAGGGGGCAGTTTTCCAAGCGCGTCAAGTGCGGACTTTCACATTGGGAGCACAAGTCATGATGTTGATGATGAACACAGCAGCTGTGGCACTAGTGTCAGGTTAACAGATGATAGTAATATTACTATCAGCTGTAGTGACAGCAGCAGCAGCAATGTAGGCCAGCAAGCCATTGAACAACCACAGCCGTTGCCAGAGGGAAGCAGCAGCACCAGTAACAAGTTGTTTACCGCAGCAGCTCATGTGCTGCAGACTCTGACAGCAACCCCTGGTGGCATACGTCACAGCATGATGGAGGCAGACACACCCGTTGCCTGCCCCAGCACCACACAGCAGCTCACACCTGCCGGTGACATGCTGGCGCACAACACATTGCACACGCCTGCTCGTCACATGCACGAGCCAGCACCAGCTCTGGCAGCACAACTGCAGGTGGTGACAGCAAGCACGCCAGCTGCTACAGTGCACATGGACCATGCCCCTGAGTGTGCTGCAGGCAGTAGGCACAGCAGGAGCTGCAGGAGAGGGCAGAGCAGTTACCGAAGCAGCTGGTGGCAGCAGTACCAGGGCCTGGCCTGGCGTGAGCTGTTGAAGGTCACTCGCAATCCTGCTGATGTTGCTGGACGAACCTTGACTTTCACCTGGGTAGCTCTGCTGGTTGGGCTCATCTACTATGACCTGCCACTGGATGCCAGCAGCATCAGGCAACGGCTGAACCTGCTGTTTGCAAGCCTTTGCTTCTTCCTGCTGATGCCCTTCATCAGCATGAGCATGTGAGTTGTGTGGTGAGCGTCACCACAGAGCCTGTTGTGTCGCAGGTTTTGCCCGAAGGTGGCAGTTCCTGGTGCTGACATCAGGTGTGGCAGCAGCAATAAGACTATGGGCGAGGCAGCCTATGCAGTATGCCAGATCAGCAGCTCCTAGCAGGCTCAACCTGGCTACATAAGCCTGAGTTAGGCTGATCTATGGCCTCTCGGTGTTCTGTGGTGGACTAACATGTGGTGTGCTTTGTCACTTCAGGTACACTGATGACAAGGGTGTGTACCTAGCTGACAGAGCAGCCAGGCTGTACAGGCCTGTGGCATACTATTTGGCAAAGGTGTGGTTCAAGGGGCAGCACCTTGCATAAAAACAACAGCATTGCACTCTACAATGCTCATGTGGATTCATGTGTGGTCAGCAGCTACTAGTCTGCTGCTCTGGCGCACTGCTAGACCAGTCATCTGAGTAAGGTGTGTTTTGCCTGAAGGATTGTGCCTATAATCTTATACTTGCTGCCGCCTTGATGAGTTTGAAGATGCCATGGTTGCTGATGGCTTGTATGCGTATTGCAGCCTTCCCTGATGATGTAGATGACTGACTACATGTTTGCAACTTCAGCGATTACATTGTTTGCGTTCTATTGCCCCTGCGCCTCTGTTGTTTCCCTGCAGACCACCACTGTGCTGCCATTCAACATCATGTCCAGCCTGTGCTACACTTTCATACAGTATGGCATGACAGGCATGCGGCCAGGTGCCAATAGTGTGCTGAAACATGGCACTATTGGCACACTGACGTCACTGATAGCTGTACAGGTACCCTTGCTGATTGTGCAACAGGATTCGTCATTGTGAATGCCAGGCGGATTGCACTGTGCCTGTTGTACATACTGAGTGTGCGCATAGGTCACACTGTGACATACACACCGTGTGGGCAGCATGTGACACTGTGCAGCTGGCACGGGCTGTGTCTCCACCCTCCTAATCAGGCCAATACAAGTCAGACACAGTAATGCAGTGTATCAGCTCACCACTGCAGCAAGCATAAACACAAGTATAATCTTGAAGTCGTCATTCTGGGAGCCCTTGCATGGCTCAGCCTTTGTCGGTCAAATGGTTTAAACAACAATTCGGGCTGCCATGTAGGTCCTCCATCTTGCTGCCACAGTCACCCTTCACCAGGATGCCGCCTTCATGATGGGCATTGGTTGGACTTGCACCAATCTGGTCATGTCAGGCTTCTTCATCCCATACAGAGTAAGTCACTTCAAGTGCAATCAGAATCGCACACCTAAGCGATCTGTTCAAATTCATGTGACTCATCTGCTGTTTTTTGGATGTTGACAGAAAAGCTCGAGTGACAATAGCAGCATGCATGTTGATCCTGTCAAGCTGCAATACTATCTGGTGGCACCCAGACTGTGATCACTCATGAGGCAGATGTTTCCTGGCCTAGGGCAATAACGTGCAGCACTCTGTGCATGGTTCAGCATTGGCAACTGCGGGTGAATTGTTTGCTCGTGCAGGAGATCCGCTTTTCTGCATTGTCCAACTTACGTTACCTGTCAGCCCTTCACTATGCCTTTGAGGGACTGCTGACAGTGGAATTTGAAGGTAGAACATTTCCATGCCCAGCAGCTGGCCTTGATTCCGTGTCAGCAGAGTTCTTTATGCAGTTGCTGCCCGGTGCAGCAAGCCTAGTGTCGCCTGCTACACTGCAGGGGTTGACCAATGGATCTGAAGGGTGTGTGATCAACAGTGCTGCTGTGGTACAGTACTTTGGGTTCAGTAGAAAATTTGGAGCGACCGTTGGGGTGCTGATTTCGTATCTTGGGGTGGTGCATATATTGACTTCTGCGGCAATGTTACTTGTGGCTAGGAGGGAAGGCAGGTAGTGCCACATCGGCTGTATTAGCATGCAGCAATGGCACTGGTTCCTGATGTGCGCACGTCACAGCATGCTGGCCAAGGCAAAGATGATCATTGATCTGTGACAGTTCCTTCCTTCCTTCTGTGACAGTCCACTGGCCCGGACTTCACCAAATATTGCTTCCGGCCTGGCTGTTCGTGTAACAGTGCAAGGGTTCTGGGCGGGTTTCAAGCCAGCCCCTGCTTTTCATTGATCAGCTTGAGCTCGAGCTCATCTCTGGCAAAGTGGGCACAGTTGCAGACAGCTAACTTACAGGCCGCAGCATGGTTTGGCTTATCATCGTTGGAAGGAACTTGGTTGAAGGAAGGAAGGAAGGAAGGACAGTTACCCTTCCCGGCCGCAAGGCCCTTTGGGAAGATGAAGCATGGAAGCTCAGACGATCATCATGACTCATGAGTTCTCACCAAAGTTTGGTGATTGGTACTTTGTGCAGACATGTACACGAGAAAAAAGTAATATTGCTTGGTGATTGTGCAAGATCACCACTGCAGTGGCCACTGCCAACGTTCAATAAAACCAGCGGTCCAATACCTGTCATCTTGCAACTGTTCTAGGCATGTGCACATGTGGTAGAGACACCCAGAGCACCGCAACGCCACCCATCACAATCTGTCAATCAATGTGCACACACATGGCCAGTACCACCTTGAAACCACAGCCTCAATCACAAGGTGCAGGCAGATCCCTAAGAACCAATATCCAACCTTGGACCAAGTTACAATAGACGCACGCACACCAGAAGTTGCCTGATTCCGTTGACTTTCCTTGAGACCATCACATGTGATTGTTCAGGCCAGACCAGGCATCCAAGCCAACATCGCCCAAGACGGAACGTTGCAGCACAGCTCAGCACGGCAGTCGCTCAACACCCTGAGTATGGCGCAGCAAGAGAGTGGACGTCCTAGTCTGGATGTTCTGGGTCATAAGGATCATCTGCTTCATCAGCAAAGCCAAACTGCTGCTGATCCACACCACCAAACTCTGCACCCCCCATGATGTTGTACGCAACCTCCTGACTCCCAGCTGCTGCTGGATGATTCCATGCTGCTGCCCCGGTCACAGGCCCTGAGGGAATCTGCAGCTGCCTGCCATCTGCAACGCCACCAGCAGACACTTGTGAGGTTTGGCCTCCTTGGACGGCTGCAGTGCCAGGGTTGGATGGTAGTGCCGCCCCAGTCATGCTACCAGTTATAGCTGCAGACAACAGCTGGGGGTTCTGCAGCAGGGCTTGTAGGTCATGTGGCAATACAGGCTGCTGCTGTGACGGCTGCTGCTGCGGCTGAAATGTGCTGGGGACCATCCCTTGGCTAACAGGCTGGGCCTCAACACCTGCAAACCACAACCATAGCTCAGCATCAGACAAGCTATTATCCCTATACAGTCTACACAGCATTGCCTGCTGTTGCTGCAACGTCCTCAGGCAATTGTGAGGAGACATGCCATGCAATATGCAGCGAGGGCAGCTGGCTCAGCTGTGTGCGCTGCTCAACAGTGCTGCAGCTGAAAGCTTGATGTCAGCAGCAAAGCGATGAAGGACGCAGCAGGGACGTGCACCAGCACTGCTTGCCTGTCAGCTCGTCATCCAGTTCTAGCTCCAGGTCAGGCGCCTCAGGACTGCCATCAGCTCCTCTCACAGCAGAAGCAGGAGCGTTGACTGCTCCAGCAGCAGCTGCTCCAGCTGCTGAACCCCCATTCTGCAGTGCGAGCAACACATGAAGCAGATGATTTCACATTCTCAGGCGCCACCCAGACTGAACCACTCTTTGCTCTGCACAAAATGCAACTGTGATTGTGCAGAGGTTCCTCGCTGCTTTGGTGCTCAGTGGTTTGCGCCACCATGTCCTTTGGCCCCCAGCAGGGCTGTTGATGGTCTCACCTGCTGAAACATTTGGCCCAGGCTGGCCATCGCTGAGCTCATCTGGCTGGTGAGCAGCACTAGGCGCTGGTCTAGCTGGGCCTTTTGATTGCCAATAGCTGACAACTGAGACTCAGCACGTTTTAAATCAGCAGTCTGTAGGTCACGGAGGACATGGGAGGCGTTACGGGTGCAGCAACAGCAGTCAGCGGGAAGGGTGCACTCTGGGCCAGGGGTTGCAGTACCCTTAGTTGGCTGATGCCTCTTCTTGCAAAGATAGAGAGGCTTGGCTATGAATACTACAGGATTCACACACTGCTGCGCTTGCATAATGCACCAGCTGTTATCTGTGCTCGTTATGCAGTCTGTGCATCGCTAGGTAAGAAGCAGCTGTCCAGCCAGGAACTAGGCCACTGCGCCATCAAGTCCACCAGCTGCTTGTACACGCGCTTCTGGTGATATTGCCTTTGCTGTGTTGGTGCAGCTGACAAGGCAGTTGCTGGCAATGGCTCTTACCTGTTTTGCAAGCTCAGCAGTGAGTGCTGCCACTGCTGCACGGCGTGCTGCCAGCTCCCCCTGCAATGCTGTCGTGTAGCTGCTGAGCTTGCTGTGACATGCCGTCACATCTGCTAAGCTGCCAGTTGTTAGCACCCCCTGCATACCACACTATACTTGCTGATATCAGCGACACAACACAGACTAGGTCGGGATCAAGCATGTGGGATTGACAAATCAGACATGGCGCAGGTATGATGTGAGCAATACCACGACCCATGAACTTCATACACAGCACGCTGTGTGGGCTGTTCAGCCAGCTGCTAAAGCAAAGCAGCTGTGGCACTGCCCACCTGTGACCAGCTGTTGGTAAACTGTTGGCCCTTTGCTGCTGCATCAGAAGCTTTATCTAGCACAGCTGAAAGTGCATCACCCACAGGCCCCAGCTTAGCAGCTGCTGTTGGAATATCTGCAGTGCCTGCAGGAGAGCCCGTTGTGTTCTTGGGGCCAGAGGATGAAACCCCCAGGACGTCCTTGAATGACTTTATGTGCCGAGTGCCAAACACACGACGCTCCTCCCAAACATTCACCAAGCGGGTGATGATCCTCTTGATTTTCTCGTCACTGCTGTCCGCTAAGTGATTAATGCAGTTTGGCAATACTTTGAAGAACTCTTCCTGAAAGCCAGTGCTCTTCTTCCTACCCTCCTGGAGGATGTGATTTGCCAAGTACAGCAGGGCAATTTTGCGGTCTGTGGGAGCTTTGTAGAACTGTTGATCCCAAATATTAACAACTCCTCTTGCATCCTTATGGTAGAATATGCAGAAAGACGACACCGACTCTATCGATTGCTGGCTCTGGCTCAGTTTCTGCAGTTTCTGCTCTAGCCCATCTCTCGGCACGAGCAGCGCCATTGCCTGCGCACAGCGAGCTCTGACAACAGCTATCTGGCGCTGGGTTACACTAGGCTGCGCGATCGGCCTCCTGCACTCCTCCTGCACTCCTCCTGTCTGAGCCGGACTGCACAGTCTACCTCTCAGCACACATCCTGTCCGACTGCTTACAATCGTTTCAATAAGAAGCGTGATCAGGTATAATAGATTGCGGTGCTGTAGCAACGAGGCATAGCCTTTGAGGCAAGCGTGCTATCAGGCACGGCACATCAGGTGACAGCTGCAAGACACTCTCAACAGACTGCAATCGGGAGACATCCCATGGTTCAGTAATCTGCTGCATAAGGTGTTTCCGAAGATTTCGGGGCACTGCTGAGCTGTTGGCTCAGGAGGAGCCCTGAGCGTTGTTGTTACAGGTCACCACAAGTATTCCTGCAAGTCGATATGATGCCATTTGTAGCTATAACAGCTGCAACTTTGGACATGCATGGTGAGACAGTCGCATGCTGCTAATGTCGATGGTAATGTCGCCTGGCTTGTCGCAGCTAAGCCATCAATCAAACATTTGCTACTTTAGACAGTCAAATCCGCGCTTGCGGATCTGCAGAAGTCCACAAAGGGCCTTACGGCACACGAGAGGCAACTCTGCAGAAACAGGGGACCACCAGCACCCCTCGTCACAGCCACTCCGTGTCCAGCGAGCATCCCTCCAAAGAAGTACAAATGGCTCCTCATTGGTGCAGGTTGCTGTAGTGACAGTCCTCGGCATAGCATGGGTAGGTGGCTTTTCACCAGCCAATATGCACCTCCACACAAGGCAACTGCCTGCTGCAGTGATTCCAGCTGAGAACTCACCCATGTTATCTGGAACTGGCTGCAGCTCTTGGGGCGGCCTGCACCAGCTGCAGCTGACGTAGTCCCCAGGTAAGCTTTTGAAAGACACCTCAAAAGTCACATCTCAGCAATCGTCCACCGATCAGGTGGAGCTTTGTGCCTGCCATACGATGTAGCCCAGCTGTGTCTTACTTGCATTCTGCAAAAGTAGTTTGCTGGCAACAACATCTTACGACTGCGCCACTCTTGGGCATGCCACCATAGTTCATGTGCTCGTGCGTTGACTACAATAGTAGACCTAAAGGTCAAGCCTGATCATGCACACCGCTCGTTTGCATGTGCAGGGACATCAGCCGATCGCGGGTTGAGACGGTCATGTCTATTCAACCATCAACCACATCAGTGACCGCGTCTGTTACAAGCCCAAGTGACAGCATGGTTCTGATAGTTGGGGTCTGCTTGGGGTTTTGGATGCTGTCTGCAATTTTAAGTGCAGTGATTGGTGCTGTGATGCACTTATCAGGTAGGTGCTGTCTGTCGAGTTGGCGATGTCTGTGCATTCCGCAGGGCTGCGCAAGCTACCTTTGGAACCCTTCCCTTCTTGATCAAGATCTCTCCGCTGGATGCTGCTGATGGGGTCTGCTTGTAGGGCGCTCTCTGAAGCATGGTACACGTGCAGGAGGTGGCTGGACCAGTGCAGGCATTCTTGACACCTTTGACATCATGCAGCTGCCACTGGCTTATGAGGTTGAGGAGCCTGCTGCCTCTGGCACGGTAGTGCGGAAAGAGGTCATTTACAAGCCATGGGACGGACCAGAATCATCCTACACCCCAGTCAACATGGTCAAAGTGTTAGAGCCAGGCCTCACAGAAGCCGGGCTGGTGGTGCGGACGACATTGCTGCAGGCTGAGACTGACCTCAGTATCATCAGCGTAATTACTCCTGGCAAGAACAGTGTGGATGGTTGGCCGCTAAACCGCAATGGGGGTGGAACTGATGGCAAGAACGGTCACAGCAACAAGAACAACGCCAACAAGAGAAGTTAGAAACAACGCGCAAGTGCCGGAGTTGAGCAGGGTGTAATGGGGTCTCACAGTGCTGCACCATTGTGGCTCCTTGGCCGGTGCTCTTCTTCAAACTGCCTGACACCATTGGCCCCTGTATCTACCCGCACTTCTGAAGTGAATCACCGACTGCGATGCCAGTACCAGGCCTAGGACACAGTGCAAAACTGGTCTTCAATGCATTCCCGGCATGCCTCTAACTGGCCTTCACCAGTATTCTTGGTGATGAAGCAAAGGTGCTTGCTTAGTAAGCATAGTGAACTGCAAAACACTTGCAATATCTTAAACACGTGTACCCCTACGCAGCTTAGTCAGCATTTACTTCTGCATGTTGTTATTTGAGCTCAACCTATTTTCACATCTGTCAGATAGATGCATGCCGTACTTGTGAAGATTTGGAAATAAACTTGTGACTCAAGTCTCTTCGGTTCCTCCATACTTTGCCAGCCATATACAATCGCCTTAGGCTAAGGTAACTCTGATGTTGTCTGCATAGTGTGGGTGTGCGGCCTTAACATGCTCTTTTCTTCTTTATCGTATTTTGACCATATTTTTACTACTGTTTGAACCCGGTTGAGGCTCAACACTAGTACTGCTGTGGGGTGTACAGCCTGTGAGGAGTCCTCTACCAACTTCCGGCCGTCCAGACTGTGACTGATGTGCTTACTTATTGTGCGTGAACGACGTTACTGACAGTGGCACTGTCATCCACCACCAACAGGCCGATAATGGGACGGTATGTTGTCAATTTGAATTTGCCAGTCCCAATGTTAGAAAGTGTGTGTAGACCTGCCGCTGGGTTGAAGACTTTCTCGCGGCCGGAGCGCTGTGACGGCGTTCATTTAAGTAATCGTCAGCCTCATTGTCTGCTCTTGACAACGCGACAAACTTATCCAGAATACTGACTGCAATGTTGCATCTAATATCCTGGCAGCTGCAGTGTGTCAAGTAGCGGACAGTCACAAGCAGTGGGTAATCACCGTCAGACGCGATCTTGATGAAGTTGCTTGTAAAGGTACTTCCACCAGCGACCAGGCAGGCTACGTACCGGCATGTACACGAAAGCGTAGACGAATGGACAACAAACAGTGTTTGTACACACTTTTATGGTGTGCAAGGTTGTGGTAAAGCTGATCACCAGCTTTATAACATCAAGTCTGTCGTGACGGCACTTTTGCCCCTGAGGGTGGCTGAATCTTGGTGTGCCAGTGTGGCTGAGCCACCAAGTACTTCTCCTAAGGGCCTTGCGGCCGGAAAGGGTGACTTCCTTCCTTCCTTACATCAAATCTGCGACAACTGCTCGCTGTAAGACAATTTGCAGCGTGCGGTATTTGTTATATCTGCCCTACCAGCACTAGAAAATTTGTTGTTGGTGTCTCCTATGCGCTGCGCACGTAGCAACCAACCGGCAGACGTCTGTCGCATCAGCTGTTGCACTCCATTGCAGTTTTGGAGGGAACACATTTGCTCATCGTGCTGCGAATTCCGATATACAATGCACCGATTTACCATGACAGTTTTCACCGTACAACCCGATATACCGTGAAAATCAGTGTACAAACAGTTTGTACAGGGGAGAAATGTGCTCCAAACACCGTTAACGTGAACCCCAAAGCCCCTGGGAGTACTTTTACGGTAATCATGCAGCAGGTTCACCACAAAATACCTTGAGGCAGCCATAATTCTGCTGCAGAAGCCAAGAAAATGCACAAAGTAGGCCTCAAACAGCTAAGCATCACCAACTTATTCAAGCAGCAGGGCCAAACAGCATGCAGGGAAGCACCAGTCATGCATCACATGGGCTAGCAACAGAGCAGCACGTAGCTGCTTTGCAAGCTACAGCAATGATTCTGTGTCATTAAGAAGGGTCGTTTGCATGTTGGATGCTTTTGTGTCGATACCTGAGCCAGATCGTGCCCTAGTCCCTTGATATCAAGTAACAGTCACAGGATTCACCGTAAATTCAGCCTGCAGGCCCGTTTTCACGCTGTTCAGGTTTACCGTAAAACATGATATACCGTGAACTTCTGTGTGCAGAAACTATCACGGTAAATCGGTGTACCTTAGCGGGCCGTCAACTCATTCTCTTGATATGTTTTACAGTTTAAGCAGGCTGGTTCATGCATGGACTGATTCATGCATCGCAGGTACCCGTGCATGAATTGGTTTATGCACGGGTTATGCCCCATACTCATCCTTGCGTGAACTAGGTTATGCATATATTGACTAGTATGATTTATGGTCAACTTAATCAAATCATGGTGGTGTTGAAGGAATTGGAGCGTCACTGACCAGTGGGTGATTCACTTTCAGAGGAAGAGCACGGTGACCAGCAGCAGCCTCAATTGGCCCTTGCTGCTGCCACAGGCTGTGTACAACACCAGGGTTGCTTGAGTACTTGTGAGGTTGCCTCATCACATCGCAGCAATCATCAAATGTTATACACTTTAAGTCTTTGTATACTGTCTTTCCTTATTTTTGAGAGGTTGTCTGCAATGCCATGCCCAAACTCCCTGGTATACCAGGGAGTCTACGTAGCCTGCACCTGAAGTGCCAAATATTGATTTTGTTTTGTGCTGTTCAGTGGTCAATGTTGAGCCACACAACAAGAGGTGCACATGGCGAATTCATCTGCCAGCAAAAAGGAAGACCTCAAGGAGCTGCTAATGCAATTGAGAAGCACAACAATCGTGTTCACCAATCAAGCTGCCAATTAAGTTTTGGCTTTGGGAAAATTGGCCAGCATGATGATGTCAATGGGTTTGCACAAGTCCAGCAATGAGTGTACGCATAAGTGCAATCTGCAGGTCAGTGTACATGCAGCTGTACTGCCATCTGTAACTGCTTCATTTGCTCGACTACTTGAGGTGTGGGGTACACGCACACACAAGGTTTTTCTTCTAGATGTATCTTTGGCGTGGTTTTCCGTAAATGTTTTACAGCAGCTAGGCTGGCCAGCTAACTGCCGAGCATGACAGACCATGGTCAGCACTCAGTGCTCCTACCCCTGTGGGTGCCCATGACAGTTTTTGCCCACTTGCTTGCAGTTGTGTGGCTGGTCAGAGCTGTTCCAGCTGTTCCAGCCAGCTTTATGGGCAAGTTTTGTTGCCAAGCTGCGCATCAGAAGGCAGGACAGTGCACATTGTTGTCAGCAGGTTGCACTTGGTGTGGGAGCTGTGCTGTCAGCTGCAAACTACCACCTGCCCCGGACCACCAGGGATGTTGCCAATCCCGCAAGGCAGCCTGACCCGGCACAGTGTGCTGCGGCTCCACCCACTGGCACAGAAGTCATTGCTGCCGCAGTCATGTCAACTCAATATGAATCCATGCACAGTGCCGTTGCAAAACAGATAGGGAGCACTGGCAGCAGCAGCAACAGCAGCAGCAGCAACACCCGCAGCAGTACCAATGCTACGTGATGGAAGTTGGTAGTAATGAAATAAAAAATGAAATAAAGTTTCCGAGTGGTCGCTGACTGACTTATCTATGATTGTTGTGTGCTGGTCGTTGAACGGACTGCAGCGTTTTGATGATGATGATGATGATTGGTATTACGTAGGGAGAGACTTGAGCCAAGCTCAAAGGACGGCCAGCGAAAACCCACACGCTGGCCACAATGGAAACAGAAGCAGGTGTAACAACGAAACCACAAAGCACTATCAACACAGCTACAGCAGCAGCTGTCATCAGCAGCAGCTGCCGCAGCGGCTGCAGTCGGTGACAGCACAGGGTTCCCATCGGAGCACAGAACAAACAACAGCAAACTGGCCATTCCAGCTTGCTGTTGAGAATTGCCTGTTTTGCCCCGAGTAATAACCGGCTCACCAAGTACATCGGTGATACGGTATGCATTCACCCTTGTGTCTCCTGGTGGCACACTGGCCCCAGATGTTGTGAAGTGGATTGTCCAGCAGTTCAACACCAAGAGGGAAAGCCGCCTTTTTGGTGACATACTGCAATTTGGCCCTGATCGTTTACAGACCATTCTTGTTAACAACAAGCAGCTGCCTGGGAATGATTATGTTATGGTTGTGCAGGATTGTGTCCTGCATGACAGAATATCTTTCACAGCACCAGTCCGCAGCCTTTTGCGGGATGTCTTGGGGGCTGTGGCTGATGCACAGCCAGAGAATAAAACCTTCACCTTGATTAGGCAACAGCCTGGTGGTTCATTGCCGGTTATGCGGCTTGATCGCAAGCGTGCAGGTCAGTTTCAGCAGTCTGAGGCTAAACGGGCCTCACTGCGTCATGTATAGCTGGTTGCTATCCTTTCTGCCTGGCTGTCAGGTGCTGCCATGCATGTGCTCCAGTCAATAGTCATTGCCAGTGCATGCAGGTCCTTGGGTGGCACCTAATATTGTGGGGTTTTTTGGTGTTGAATTGGTTTTCCCTACCATAAGCTGGGCTTTGATAATTACATGTTTTGATGGGGCGTTTCAGTATTTGCCATGCTCGCAGCAAGCTTTGCCATCGGACCTCAGCGTTTTGGATTAGGGCAGGTTTATGTTGTTTGCGTAACCGCCAATTGTCATGTGTGACATTCGGTAAGGGGAACGATTGGCAGCAATGCTCAGCTTGGCATCATGTATCTGTAGCAAATTCCGGTGCTTAAAAACACAGAGGTCGTGGTAGAAGTGTCCCGTTCGCTGCGAGGCAATCACCGACACGGCCCGCAACCGATGGCTCTGTGGATGCCACCCAAATAACTCAGCTGTCAGCAGCCAGTGGTATCTGTGAGCAGATGATGAAACCATAAACGCGCATCAGCAGCTGCGCATTCGACCAAGGTATGCAGTGGTTGGCATAATCAGGGACCCCGGCCAGTTATCACCGTGATAAGCTTGATGCCCTTACGAGGCTGTCAGACACACCAGTCTCTCAATCTTGATGCCCGTACGAGGATGGCTGCTCTCCAGGCGATGGCAACTAACATTGCAGCTCCTCTGTGGCGTTATCACCAGTGCCTTGGCTACTGTTGTCAGGTTGGCCTTCTCGGCAATATAGCGCCCAGCTGCAGTGTTTTCGGTTGCTGTTCGTGATCACTAAGGCTCATTATAGCTGATGGCATGCGATTTGCGAAATTAGAACATGTATGCAAAGGCTACAACTGCATATTGCATGGACTTTTGGCTAGCCAGGCCCCTTCGTTGGCGGTGTTGCATTGCATAGAGCGCTTGCAAATGTCAGGTTTGCATTGACCGCTTGCATATATCAGGTTTCTTCCATTCTGTACTGCAGGCCGATTCACTTTCCACATGCGTGCCTGGCGCCTGTGTTTGCTGTGATTATCATAGCGTCACTTGCTCAGGACCAGCACATTGGCAGCAGACTACAGGTCACTGCCCTGCTGCTGGGCCCGACATGGCTAGCAGTGGTGCTTGCAGGTTGTATGGTGAGCAGCACATGGACTGTTGCAGTGCCTAACTAGCAGCGTTGCATTGCTGACTCACTCTACAGCAAATGTGATTGCCCAGCACTACACACGCATTACAGCACATCTCGTGCCACAAACACATGTGCTAAGCTGGAGGGAAAGAAGGTAGGTGCCCATCCATATGCGGTTTATATGATTTGGTTGCTGCCTGTCAATGTGTGTGCAGGTCACTCTAGCAAAGCTGGCACAGGATCCACACAACCCATGGGCTCCTCAGTACATTGCAGCAGTTTCAGTTCTGTCACTGCTGGGCCTGGCAGTACTGGTGACAGTACGTGCTGCAGCGCCGCCCGGTCCTGCCCGCCTGTTGGGTGTGTTAGCAGCACTGATGTACGGGATTATTGTGCTGCTGGGTGTTGTTTACAACAGTCTGGTGGCATTCTGGGCCAATGCAGTTGGCTTTGTGGTGCTGGCTATGATTGTTGCATCTCTGGTGTCGCTGCTGGTCGGGGTTCTGGTGGCCCCTTCTCTGGCCACTGATGAGGTGAGCATCATGGCAGGCAGGTGCACTCAGCTGCCCTGCCCTGCCAAACAAGGCAATGTGTACCTGGATCAACATCCACCCACATGCAACAAGCACAATAGCCATGGCATCAAGTCCAGCAGCAGGCAGCAGTAACATCCACACAAAAAGACATGGCAGCAACGTCCATAGATATGCAACCCCCAGTTGAGAGCATGTTTGTTGCACCCCGCAGACGGGTTCAAGTCAAGAAGATTCTTACCTGTTTGCTGTTCTGTCTTGCTGCCTCATGCAAGGTCGCTGCTCTGGCTGCTGAAGCACTTCAAGGAGCCGGTGCGATCATCAGCTATCACACATCACTTCTCATGGCGGAGAGGCAGCAGCAGACTGCCAGCAGCCAGAACAGGAACAGCAGCATTACCAGGCCAGCAACAGTGGGTGATGTGCATGTTGATGTCAGGCTGGGTCCAACTGCTGCTCAGCAGCCTTGCCCTCGTCAGCAGCTGCAGCATGCGGCACAGCAGCAAGGCCATGCCCATACCTTGTGGCCACGTCATCAAGCACACACACTGCAGCACAGAACAGGAGGTCAGCACCCCCACCATCATCAACAGCATGCGGCAGCAACAGCAGCAGTAGATGCTGTGACAGCAGCAATAGCAGTCCACAGAGCTTCTATTGAGCAGCATGAACACCAAGGCACCCTGGATTGGGTTGTGGATGATCCAGATCTGGCGGGTGAAGGTCCTGATGCTGTGACTGTTGGTCTCGGTGGACGACTGCAGCCTCAATCACAGCGCACAAACAACATCAACAATACTTCCACAACACACACTGCTCCAGCCATGAAACACATTGCTGTGGACCGCTGCGGTTCACAGCATTCAACAACCAACAAAGTAGGTTCACAACACAGCACTGGGTGGTCCAGGGATGAGCTAGACGACCTTGACAGTCTGGCACTTCCATCATACAGCAGCAAGGAGCAGCAGCAGCACCAGGATCTGTGGCAGGTGTCACAGCAGCCCCAGCTGAGTGAACAGGTGCTGCAGGATCAGGCATTGAGCCCATTTGCTGGTGATGCTACAGCAGCTTGGGTAGCAGCTGCTGCTGTTGTGACAGCCAGCAGGCAGACTAGCCTGATGCCAGCTGACAGCCTGGAGTCTCAGGAGTTTCTGGGGCCCTTTGCAGCTGCTGCTCCTGCCGGTGAAGGCTCTGCAATTCACAGGAGGAGCTTAGAACACGCAGGTAGGCAGGAGCTGAAATGGGCTGGTGATGCAAGGCATCAGGTTACTGTAGGTGCTAGTTGCTGCATGAGATGGCACACGGCACAGGATGTGTATGATGCACAATTCAACACAAGTCACAGGAACAGCCGCACCACGAGCAGGTATAACACTGCAGCATTCAGCTGGCATGGCAGCACCAGGTGGCACCATGACATTGCCCGCATTGTTGCCCTGGACAAGTAGATCAGCAATTTGTGTTTTGTGGACAGCAGAACATCAATTATCTTTGTCAGCTCTCTATCCTCTCTTCCTCTCTAATCCATGCATTCATCTGTCTGCAGCAAGCCTGGAGTTCCAGCCTGAATTGGATGACAAATCATTCCTTGAGATGATGCGAGCTCTCTCCCGCAGCAAGCCGTATGGCTCCACAGCATCACTGGACAAGCTGGCCAGAAACAGCAAGCAGCCGCCACCAGCACCACCCCCCGCCAAGTCAGCAGCGTCAGCAGCTTCATCAGCGGGGTCAGTCCTGGGGCGAACTACACCACCACCAGCAGCAACTGCGCGGGTGCTGCAGAAGCAGAAGAGTACACAGCTGCAGCAGCCAGTGGGCTGGCTGGCAGTGTTGAGGAGCTGGGTAACTCGCAGCAGCAGCAGCAGTCCAATGGACTGTGCTGCCTTAGATGGCAGGTCTGATGTTGATTCTGCTGTTTCTGATGTTGGCAGGTTGCAGTCACACAGGCTGTCTTCACTCATGAGGAGTCTGGGCAGTGGAAGTTTCTGGCTGCACCAGCCGCCCAGGCAGCAGGGCAGGTGCCACCACACGGCACTTACAGCGCCTCAGCAGCAACCGCCATCTCCCTGTCATGACTTTGATAGCATGAAAATCTCTGGGGCTGGACAGCGGGCAGGTAACCCCAGCCACACTCCTGCTCATGCTGCTGCTGCGGCCTGTGTGTGTGATGATGCTGTGGTACCAGCCCATCATCAAGGCCGAGGCAAGGCCCCCCAAGTTCACTTTGCAGAAAACACGCTGGGCACAGCAGCAGGCAGCAGGATGGCCAGCAACAGTGCGGTCAAGATCTTTGATCCTGCTGCATCCAATACGACCAAGGATTTGCATATCCAACTCCAGCAGAGTCAACACCCTGCCCACACTGCATCAGCAATAGACAGCAGTGCCAGCAGGCAACAGGCTACCCCCACAACAGCAGCTGAACTTGGGCCCATCATTGCTGCTGCCAAAGCTGCTCTGGCCTCTGCCAGGTTTGAGCCAGGCTGGCTGCGTCCGAGTGGCTTCTCTGCATTTGATGCTGATGCCTGGACAACACTGCTGGAAGATGCAGAATTGCTGCTGGTCAGGTGAGCTAGTAGAAGTCGCTCTTGCCTCCTTCATCTTGTCCACAGGAGGCCAGTCACATGAGCTGCATTGGGTCCAACCGCAGCAGAGCAATGCGGATGCAGCATCAGTGCTGTGCATGAGGTCCATTGTGGTGCAGATAAGGCTGTGAGCAGCAGTGGCAGCAGCAATGCTGGTTCTGTTTGTCACAACCCAGCTGTTTGGGAGTGTGCAGCTGGAAATTGTCTGTGTCTTCTTATTGATGTAGGGTGGCTACACTGGAGGCCCTAAGTGAAGAGCGGCGCATGCAGCAGCTTCACCTGCATGACCTCCAGCACTACAACAACATGGCTGATGCGATGGCGCTCACCCTGGCTCAGCTCTCAGCCTTCCTAGCGGATGTCTCACAGGCCCTGGCCAGACAGCAGACCAACAGACACGTGCCTCCTGGTCTAGCTGCTCTGCTGGGCTGGCGGCCGACACAGCGGAAACACCGGTCCAGGCGGCAGTATCAACAGCAGCAGCAGGTCCTGTTGAATGCCTCAGGTACACACCAGCAGCAGCAGCAGTGTACACCACGTGGCCATCCATCGCCATTTGCTGCTGCAGCAGCAAACGGCGATGCAGCAGCAATAGCAGCAGCAGCAACAAGAGGTGATCAGAGCAGCCACCCAGGTAGACAGCAATCGGCCGACTTGTTTGAACTTCAGAGTGTTGGCCAGGCCCCGTCTCTGAGTGCCATCTTGAGTGGTCTTGAGCGCCAGGGCTCGGGGGTGAGCAGCTACCTGTGGGAGAAGAAGACCGGCTGGGAGACAGGCAGGCAGCTGCTGCAGCATGAGATGGAGGCTGCTGTGGGAGCATACTGGTGGGCAGTGCGCAGGGCAAGCAAGAAAGCACCAGTCAAGGTGCCAAAGTCAAGAGAGGTAGGGTGCTTCAACACATTCCTCTACCGTCTGGGGTGTCTGGGCCTGTTCAAGTGCAGAAGATGGTTTGCTGCTCGTGTTTGTTTATGACAAGTACACCTGCTCAACTTTCATTGGACAGCACCTTCAGGGCTTGCAGTGTTGAATTATGCACATATTTGCAGCATTGAAAGATGTGAATGGTAAGTCACTGTCACTTCCTGGCGGATACCACCGTGCAGGTTATGACCTTGACCTTTGTATACCCCATATGTACTGGACTGATTGACGTCAGTGAAAGGCTAGAGGCTTCTGCTAAGAGAGTCCTCCTTGGGATGCAGCACAGCAGCAGCAACAACAGCGGTAGCGGCAGCCGCAAGTGCAACCGCACAAAGCCTAGCCGCTTCAAGGCACAACCCATACCTGATGCTTGTGGACAGCCATCACAACCAGCAACAAACATACTGCAGCACAGGCTGCTGCAGTGCAGCAACTGCATGAGGTGTGCATGGCAGGAGGTTGTACACCGTGAACAACAGTGGCTGCAGCCACTGCTGAGGCTGCTGCTGGTGCAGCCTGGCCTGCAGGCAATGCAGCGAGCTTTGCTGGTGGATCTGCCAGCAGTGCTGAGCTCAAGAAAAAGTGAGCTACATGCGCTGCTATGGAAGCTTCAGGATGTTGTGTGTCTACAGGATGGCATCACCGACAAGACTGTGAAGCGCCGCTGTGGCCAGCCCCTCTCGCCAAGTGCTGAAGTGTGACACACCTTTTCATGCCATGCTGTGCACAAGCAGCTCAGCACAATAAGCATACCTACCTGGCAAGAGCACTCCCAGTTTCCATGGCATTTCCAGTGTGAGCACAGGCATGAAAAGCTTACCTCTGCAGCAGCCTTTGGTTGTTGTAGACATGTTGGTGCTGTACTCCAGCAGCTGCACTGCATGTGCCCTCTCCCTCTGCTCCGCAGGCTTCCAAGCGCTGTTAAGGTCCAGGGCTTTCCAGGCTGGCTTCAAGCTCTACCTGGCCGCTGCCTCTGCTCTTGTAGTGACCATGCTGATGATGGCATACAACCCCAAGATACGCAGCATAGTGCCCATGTTTGGGTTCACTTCAGTATGCCTGTCCATGCAAGAGCGAGTTGAAGCGACAACTGACAAGGTGTGTCAATGGCAATGTTGAATTATGTTGTATATGTGATTTTGGCCTGTAAAGCTGCAGCATGCTGATGACAATGTGCAGTAGTCCTCCTGAGTCCGTGCTCGACAGCACTGCGCCTGGTGTGCTGCTGCTTGCCAATCATGCACAGGTTGTTGGGCGGGTGCTGGGCACCATTGTTGGGGCAAGTCTTGGTCTGGCAATCGACTACATACCAGGCGTCTTCAACAAGCCTGTGCTGATGTTGGTCTTTCTGGGGCTTGCCTGTGTTCTCCTGGGTGTGATTGCACGAGCCCAGGCCCGCATTGGCGTTGCGCTGGCTATTCTTACTCTGCTGTCTGTGACGCTCTGCACCTACGAGTCAGCATGCTGCACACCTGGGCTGCACATGAGCATCCTGGATGTGTACCTGGCACGGATGGGAGCGGTGAGTAGGAGGCAGCTCTTTGTGCACACTGTGCTTGGCAATGCAGCAAGCTTGTGCTGGTGGGGAGCTGGTGCAGCAGAATTGCATCTGTATTGTCCAGCAACACGCATATCCCTGTCCAAGTGATGCTGCAATGAGTAAAGCAGAATATAAAAATTCTATGCGCTCCAGTACCAGGTTTCGTTAGGGACCTAGGAAAAATCAAGGTGCTGTGGGGTACTGAGTCAGGAGCGCTTTGTTCTCAGACGTTCATGCATCCACCGTACATGCGACTGGTTGCAGGTGGTAGGGGCCTGTGTCTTCGTTGCAGTCCTCAACCGGTTGTTGTTGCCATGGTACACATCAAGCTATGCTATGGAGCAGATGGCAGATGCATTGGAGAGGGCGGCTGAGTTGTTTGAAAGGATCTACACCAGCCAGCACCACCGTATGCGTGTAGCTGCGATTGCTGCTGGCGCTTTGCTGTCACAGGATGAGCACCTGAACACTGTCAGGCATGACAAAGCAGCAACTTTGAACACGCTGTCTGACACTGCAGCAGCAAGCGCAGCTGCAACAGGAGGATTGCAGATGCCAATGGGCAATCATCAGGATGCAGCTGCTGCAGCAACAGCAGAACTTGCTGCTCTGGAGGCCGCTGAGGCTGGCCTGCATGTGGCTCTGCGCCAAGAGGTACTCAGCAGGCTGATTGCCGTTCAGGTGTCACTGGCAAAAGAGAGCGTCAGCTGGAAAAGGGGAGTTTTAGCAACGCCTCAGGTATTGTCAGTTGCATAGGTGTATGTTAAGATCGATCAGATGTCGCCAATACTTAGCAGGTCATTCTGCAACATGATCGCTTGCTGTGTGGAGTGGTGTGGACCTTGAAAGCAGCGTCTGCACTAGCTACATACCATCTAGCAACTGCAAGCGGGGCCTGCCTGCCAATGTGTTTGTTGCTGTTGGTTGACACAGGTGGTCCTTGATGTGCTGGGTGCACTGATTGAGTGTGTAGAGGCCCTAGCCAGCCAGCGTCTGGCCTTGGCACCCTTCACAAAGCAGCACACCCCAGCGGCTGCTGGTGGTGTTGGTGAACATGGACTGTCAAGACTCAGTGGCCACTGTTATAGCATCTGGGCAGCACCATTGCACCCCTGTTGGGTGAAGGTTGGTGCTGAGCTGCCTCTGATGTTGATGGAGTACAGCAGTTGCTATGAGCTCATCTGAAAAGTACTGCCTGCAAGTTGTCATGATGTAAAGGGCGGTGGCTCTCAACTCAGTCACGCCATTGCTTCCTTCCTGCGGGCTGCAACCATCAGGTGGCACATGATGTCACAGGCAATAACCCCATGTGAACGCCGCAACAAAGTTTGTTCTCCTGCATGACAAGCCAAAGACGCTGCCAGCAGGCAATGGAGTGCCATGAAACATATTGCATATTCTGGAGGGGTGTGGCCCCTTGCGGACTGCCCTGGTGTGCTGTGCTGTGCTTTTCATGCATTTCTGTGCCATGCACTGCAGACCCTAGCAGCTGTACAAGAGCTTGCAAGGGAGACAGCATTGGAGCTGCGCAAGTTGCCAGCCAGGCAGGGTTCAGCTGGTAGTAATACGGCTGCAGTGCAGCAGAAGCTCCTGCAACTGGAGCACTGCCGCTTGGAATTGCGTCACACATGGCTGATGATCAGGAGGGGACTACACCAGCAGGTGCATGATGCACAACTGCAGGCTCATGGCACCACTGCACCATTCAGTACGCATGTCTGGCCAACTGACAGCATCCACTTTTTCACCTTCACATACGGAGCAAGCAGGGTAAGCAGCTGTGGGTGCGCAGGGGAGATGGCTGGGTTGAGCAACACCATGTGCAGTTGCCCGGCCGGCCCCCGCCTTGTGGCTGGTGTTGCTTCTGTCACATTGGGACACTCATCACTGCCTCTGCCTTGCTGAGTAGCAAGCAGCATGGAGTTTGATGTAGCGCCCACATGCTGGGGTTTGTCTCTAACCTGATGACACTCCATGAGACAGTTATGCAATGGCGAGCTATCACCAAAGCTGTACTTATGGATGTCTTTGCTGACAATGTCTTCTCTGTTGGCCGTAGGTTTTGAACAAGCTGGCTGCTGTATCGCATGCTGCTATCTCTGCTGGTCTGCACTGATCTGGAGGTACTGATCTTTGGTGTGCTGGTTGGCTGAGCCACCAAGATCTTGGTTTTGTCCCAAGGCGGCTCCGCCGGAAAGGGTAACTACTACCACTACTGCTGGTCCGCACCAACAGACACCAACTCTTTACACAGCAACGAAGGTGGTCTCCTAGATGCAGGGTTTTGGCAGGTCCTGATATACACATGCCTGTGCCTGCACTAATCACCTTGCATTGCATGCATGCGACCCTGGGCGGTGGACACCCCTGCTGGAGGAGCTGGTGACCGGAATCGCTCAAGTAAACTCAAGTAAAACTTGGTGTGGGACGACCATGACAGCTAAATGCATGGTATGGCAGCCAGGACAGCCCATGCAGGCACACAGGGTGGCGCCCCCAACGCATGTCAGCGCATTTGCCATAGTATTTCGACTTGCTGTATGGCTGAATTTCTTTTACTTCCAAGGCGTTGAGGTAGCAGCCCAGCCTGTTGCCAGATAGTTGCTACTTCTGAATAATTGGAATGCCAGTATAGGACGTTTGTTAAAGGATACATTGATGGCAGCTTCCAAAAGCAACATTTCACATAATTGTGTACCACTGTGAACGTGCTGAATCAGCCTGCAGATTGACAGGCTAGTGGTAGTGCAGCTGTCACACGCAGCAAGAGACACAGCTGCAATGTAGATTCATCGCCATTATCATAAAGCGATGGTCTGCCTTAGGGAGCGGTGAGGATGGCCGTAATGATATACCTTCAGAGGTGCTGTTGAGGGCTGCAATCAACATCCACCAACAAAAGGTGTCAACTGACCGTAAAGTCTGGAATGAGATGCAGTGCGTACTGGTCACAGGCCGTTGTAGACGCACCCTTGAAGGAGCACTGAAGAAAAAGGTGCAACGTGAAAACGTGTTTTCACATAGGCAATTGAGCACTACTGGCGCAGCAGCAAAAGCAACGTTTTGTGTGTATAAATCAGCTAGCATATAGTCGACACAACTTTCTGCGGACAGGCATAACAACACACAAGGCACACAACAACCAGATGAAGCACCGACGCCACAGCTCGCAATTACAATTGTTTGTTGAAGTACACATAATGCTGTTGTGATAGCCTCTATTTTGCAAAGCCCCCTAGCAATATGGCGACAAGGAGCAACGAGCCTGTCCTGCTGCTGTCTTGTTTAGAGCAGGTATTCATAAACGTTTCATACTTTGAAACGCTCGGTTGTGTTCGTGTGGTTCTTAGCAAACTCTGTCTGTGCTCAGGGTCTTCTAGCCTACCCGAAGCCTCAGCGCGTTGTGCCAAGAAACCAGAGAGGACAACAGCGTACTGGACCTACGCCAGTGTCTGGCTTGACCACCAGGTAAGTCTAGCTGCGTTGACGCCCCCTTGCTGCCTCGAGGGCCTTGCCTAATGCGCCCCTTTTGTTCTCGCAGCCTCCATTGCCACAATAATAGCTTTGGAAGTTCAAGTGAAGCGGAATTGTTGGAAATCATCATGGTAAGTGGGCGATGTGGGCGCAAGCCCTTTTTCACGTTGCTCCATGCTTGGCTGCGTCCGATCAACAACAGCTGCAGTATAGTTGCGAATAACTAGGTGAAGTATAACCTTGTTGACAATTTTTGGTCTCGTCACAGTTGTTCTAAACAGACGCACCAGTAGCCTGCCCAGTGTGTAGGCCGCCAACGTCTGCTGGACCTCTATTCGTCATCAGTTGCAAGGCAGCGTAACTATATATTGTGCCAGGAGCAGCAATAGCACCCGGGGGCTTGTTGCAGTTAAGGCTTCATTGTCTACCAACAGGCTGTCTATATCAGTGCAGGGTGTGCAGCACACCCTTATGCATGTTTGCAGCAGCTGTGGGTCTTACTCACATTGGACAACCCTGAATATGATGCAGAAACCTTCGGATGGCTCCAGCAATGTATCATACTTGGGCGTGTCTCCGCCAGTCAGGTCTGGCTGCTTTGGTGGTGCGGCCAACCCCTGGTCGCATGATCGAAGTTGGAAGATGTCTGCGTACTCAGCTAGCAGCACAAATCTGCAGGCTCTCCGTGAGCTGGACAGCGAGGGCGAGTCATTTCTGCGAGCAAAAGACAGTGCAGCAGCGCGTTTGGTACTAGGTGCTGTTGATGCACCCTTGGCAGAAACAATAGACGGCTCAGATGCTGGGTCAGATGCTACAGCTGTGAATGAGTGTGAGCCATTCACACAGTGCCACACTGTGTACTTTTTGGGCTGATTTTTGGATGATTTATAGCGGGCTCAACCAAACACATTGCACCAGGCGTTCACTGCATGACCTGACAGTGAATGGTAGTTGCTTGTGTTGATTGCCCAGAGCCTGGCAGCAAATGCTGCTCACCTCAGGATGCCGATTGTGCCATAATCTGGGTTTGTGGCGGTGCTTCAAAGTATCGTCTGTACCATCAGGGCATGCTGCAGGTCTTTGGGGGGTGGATGTGGTCTGGTGTTATCATTCTGTGACAGCAGTATTGCATTGAGCGTTTGAGAGAGTTTACATTTGACTCCGGCTGGTGAGCGGATTGGGATTTCCATACATGCCCAGCTTGACATGATTGATTTGCAGGCCCAGTAATCAAGCTGGTCTGCATCAATGTCATGTTGTACAACCACAGGTCACTGTATTGTTATATCTTGCTCGTGCATCTATGGTCTGTGGCATGTTACTGCATGGGGGCTGCAGAGGTGGCTGCTGCAATACAGCTGAGTTGCCGAAGTCAATGTGTACCTTGCTTGTATAGCCGGACTGCTGGTGGTGTACTGGGCAGGTGCAGGGACATTCATGATCAAACATATGTATGCTCAAGTATGCCAGAGTGGGTATGGGCAGATTACGAGCAGCAGCAGCAGCATTTTGTTGACCTCTCTTCTTGTGCCGTTAGCGTGTGTTCTGTGTACAGCAACCTTGTGTTGCTGCTGCTGTCTGGCTGTGTTCATTTCAAAACAGTGCCCATCATGCCTCTTGCGGAGGTGGGTGGCAGACAATTCTTCTCCGGGCAGTGCCTGCTGGGTGTTTCTCCAGTGTTGGGTGTGGTGCCGCATAGGTATCTGCCTTTTTTCTTTGGAGTATAGTTCAGCTGCACACAGCGCTGTTATAACATAAGTCATGTGCGCAGTGTTGTGTTTCCATGAGCGTGGCCAGTGCCGTTCCTGTGCACAGATCCATGATTTTGAGGGCAGTTGTCACAGCTGTCAGTCTTCACTACTGTTGGGCCTCGGGCAGGGGCAGGATGAAACAGTGTATTGTATGTGTTGTGTTCTTATTTGCGCATCATTAGCATACTTGAGTGATTCGTGTCATGTTCTGTCTCGTGTACCACCGGGCCTTTCACATCTGTCGTGTACCAACACATGATGTTTCGCATATCTTGCTGATGTTGCACATGTTTGCAAATTGGTGTTGGATGAGGTGATACTTAGGGCACCTTCATGACAATGCAAGGCAACCAGTTGCACTGGCAAATTCACTTGGCTGAGGGTGCCACTAGTCACAGCTTGGGCAGCTGTCAGTGTGTGTGTGATGGCAGCAGCAAGCTGTACAATGTAACCTGGTGATCTCCTTTGCCAAAAAAATCAGTCTTATAGACAAAAACAACAGACATATTTGCACGCAGTATGCTGGTGAAAAAATACAGCTTGCCTGTATGCAGGGTCCCCTACTGTTCGATGTGCAGCTGGCACTTCTGTGATCATGCTCCTACGGCCTTCTATCTTCTATGCTCAATGTGTGTGCGTTATCATTAAGTAGTGGTACTCACCCATCCCAGCCAAGCAGCCATTACGAAACTACCAGGATCTTGGTGGCTCAGCCAAGGAAGGATGGAAAGGGCTATTCTGGCTGTTACTAACCAAAAGGGCGGCCCTGCCCATGCAAAGCAACTGAGCTATCCAACAACTGAGCTATCAGGATCGCACAGCGCATGACAGCGCATTTGCCATAGCATTTCACCTTGCTGCATGGCTATATTTCTTTCACAGCACTCCAAGGGCTAAACCCCTCTTTCGCGGAGGATGCCCAAGGTCGGTGGCTCAGCCAACCAGCACACCAAAGATCAGAAATTCATCAACGTTACTACCAAAATAGTCCAACCTAGCTGCCTATACTATAGCGGCTGGCTTGACAGGCCCAGGGGCTCCACCCAGATCTTGCCACCGATATTCGGAGATCAGGGCAGATAACAGCCGTTGTTAACAGTGCTTGCCGGGCAAACATAACTGAAAACAGCCATAACCTCCCAGCAAAAAAATCAAGTTGTATAACAGTTGCACGTGTGTACAGGGTGGTGTCCCTGAAGTTTGCGAAAATTAGGAAACCGCGAACTTTAGGGACACCACCCTGTAACCCACCTGTGAGCAGCCCACTGCTATGCTCCTTGAGCATTTCATCGCGGAACGAGCGCAGCAAGCAAAGTTTGCAGTGCTGGCCAGCGCCGCTTGCCCAAAAGTAGTAGATATGTAAAATAAATAGAGAAGTAAATATGTTGTTTGTGAATCCGAACGATTTAGCATGTTACTAGAGCGTCATCAGACGACATAAGATATTTCATGCTATGCAGTGCATAAGTTATGCCGTTGAATGGCATATGGAAGAGCCTGAATCGGATTGAGCCCATGCAACATTAGCTGAGCTGGGGAATCCCCCCTCATGATAAGCCAACATGCGAGACATATGCATTGCAGCTGAACTTCTTGACCAGCCTTGCAGGACGCACTGTGAAGCAGCGAATATCACAAGAGGCTTAGAGAGCATGTGAAAGAAATTTAGCCATGCAGCAAGTTGAAGTGCTGTGGCAAATGCGCTGACATGCGTATGAGTATGTGTCACTGACTAGGCCAAAAACAGGTATGGTGTAAAAGGAATTGAGCCATGCAGCATGTTGAGGAGCTTTGACAAATGCGCTGACATGGGGGCGCCACCCTGGTATGAAGCTTGTGCCTGCCTTGGCTGCCCTTGCTGCCCACCAGCCGTCATCGACGTCCTGCACCAAGTACTACCTGTAAAATGTATATACCATATATGGTGT
The DNA here is from genome assembly GCA_018290735.1 of Coelastrella sp. MACC-549. NCBI lineage: Eukaryota > Viridiplantae > Chlorophyta > Chlorophyceae > Sphaeropleales > Scenedesmaceae > Coelastrella > Coelastrella sp. MACC-549. The sequence goes on from JABEVS010000115.1 coordinate 134,454, forward strand.
TGCAACTGAAATTACTTTGTCGGCATAGTATCCGAGTACCCACTGGGCATATTGCCTAGACAATCAGATCTGCACTATCCGATCCCAGGGCCCGGGAGAACCTGAATGCACTGCGGCACTCTGGAAGAGGATTGAAAAGTCAGGGTGTTGTCAGACTGTTGAAAACGAAAGGTCCAGAGGGCACACACACCGCCTCAGATTGGACCAAGGTGGAGAAGCTGCATACCGGCCTGTGATGTCGACTAGCTGCAGTTGAGCCAAAAGCAATACCTGCTGCATTGCTTCCTGTATGGTTTCACCTCACGCTGTGAGCTGCCATCAGCCAACGTTATGTGTCCTTGCTGGCAGTTTCAATTTTGAGACAACACCACCACTGGTCATCAGCACCCAGTTGCCCTGCCAGGCCCTGCTGAGATCACAGGTTACCATGCTCGAATCTTGCTCAAGGTCTACAGCACGGTTTCCCAGCACGCCAAGCTGGAATAAACCTGGCATGCTCCACTGCCTACATCTTATGATGGGGCTCCTAGGTATGCCGCAAGCCGCAACAAGTCACTGAAGACACCTCCTGCTGTGACATCTGCTCCTGCACCTGGCCCACGTACTATCAAGGGCTGCTTACTGCCGTAACGCGCTGTTGTAAATGCAATGATGTTATCACTACCCTGCAGCTGTGCAAATGGATGGCTAGATGGATATCTGCGAAGCTCCACACTACCTGTGCCTGCCTTGACGTCCACGATACCAACATAACGCAGCACCTCTCCAGAGGCTTGTGCCTCTTTAAGTTTTCGTGTCATGTCAGCATCATACTCTGGTAATCGCTTCATGTACTCCTCTGCTGACTGCACCGCGCGCAGGGGTTCTGGAACCTGCAAAGAGTAAGGACAAGCAGCCATTTGAGCAATCAAAACCCAGCAACCCAGGAGACGAGCAGCTGGGGCAGGCTAAAGCCGCTTGGTCAGCCAGCCCCATAGCTAAAGAGCTTCCCAGCACACCATTTGGTAAGGTACTGCAAGGCAGCCTAGCAGCCAGTACCACAGTACATGTCCCAACAGCTAGCAGAGGTTGCTCAGCTGCAGAGCACACACGACCCCCCCGTCTCATTGTCGCCTGTGTCCCACCACGCCTGCCGTGCAGCACTTATGTCACTTACCAAGCTCTCTACTGGAATGTCCTCTAGCTCCAACATCAGCCCACACTCGCGTGCCAAGATGGCAACCTTGCGAGCAACATCAGTGCCGTTCAGGTCGTCACGTGGGTCAGGCTCTGTGTAGCCCTGCAACAGCATACAAGTTCACAGTAACATGTGTGGAGGGATGGAGGGCTACCTGGCTGAGTCCAGTATGGGACACCACACCCTGGTACGCATGTACAAGAGCTTGTTGAGCTTTAACATCCTTTGTGCATGCATGCTGCAGGTCTACTCAGGCTCAAGTGCAGAGCGCAATGACAAAAAAAGCTAGTTGGTTCCATAAGCAAGCAATGAATGCACAATGATAGTTTCTACAGGTCAGTGAAGATGCTCCTGGCTTCGTGGCTTCAAGTGCACAGCACATCGCCAGCATTTCTCTGGGGTGGTATGCTGGCTAGGAGCCCCTGACAGCTCGCATATGCCGAGTGGCAGAGCTCACATTTGCCTTTGCTTCTGCAACTATTTCACTGAACGGCCGTCCATCTCCAAATGAATTGAAGATGTAGCTGAGAGTGCCACTGAATATGCCCTCCACCCGTTGAGCTTTGTCACCAGTCTCCAGCAGATGCTTTAGAGTGCCAATGATGGGCAGACCAGCACCAACAGTTCCCTGTAACATGCGACAGGACAAGCACAAAGCTGTGACACCTGCATACCTGCTGCACAAGAGACAGAGATGCACATGCTCTGCTGAAGCTCCTGGTAGCCTGCGTGACCCAGTCAGTGCTCATGTGCAGGGTCATGCAACCTTGGGGCAGACAGCTGCTGACACTGCCCTCCAGCCATCACCTTCCTGGATAAGACAGACAGATAGACAGTAGCAGCAACCATCCTACAACCTTGCAGCCAGAGCTTATCGCATAGCTCACTCCCTCGTGCTGTGTCTTACCTCATAGAAGAAGTGGATGTAGCTCTCTCTCTGCAGGTTGCGCACTGCTGTGTACCTGTCCAGGGGCCCGCTGCCCAGCTTTTTGTTGGGTGTGATGATGTTGATGCCCTTCTTCATCCAGTCAAAATAGTGAGCAGGTGGCGCATCACTGGCTGTGCAGTCGACAATTGCCAGATTGGGAATGTAGCCGCTAGCCAGGGACTTGCCAAAGGCCTCCAGGTCGCAGGGCTGCTTGTTGTTGCCCCACTCCTCACGCCAGTTTGCCAGGTTGATCCCCCCTTCAGAAACCATCATGTGCTTGCTGTCAGCAATGCCCAAGACGCGGATGTCGATGTTGAACTCAGACCGCAGCTGAGCCGCCTGCGGTAGACAGCACAAGCACAAACACCTACCAATCAGCACAGAGGTCATGGTGATACAGTAGACTGACATCACATTCAGTGACCTCCTTCAGAGCACTCAAGTACTCTCATCAAGCGTATCACCACCGCCAGAACCAGCATTGGCGCTGAAGACGGTTGCATTCTGAAGGTTCAGCCAGGACAACACTGCCATGTCCTCTTGGCAATCCTCTTGACCTGTAAACTGTCCACACACTGAGGCCTTGCGCAACACTCTGAGAGCAGCAGGCATGCCGTACCTGCTCCTTGAGCTGGTCGATGAATGTTCCTCCAATAAGTCCAGGCCCCACCACACCAACACCAATGGGCACATCGCTCAGGTAAAAGCGGCTGTGCACCGCACGCAGGGCTCGCTCACTGTCTTTCTGATCTATCAACACAGTGATGTTGTACTCCGATGAACCCTGCAGAATCATCCATACTTTGACTCAATCCATGACAGCTTGATATGGCGAGCTTGCCTCCCTCCCCCCCCCCTCCCCCCCCACACAAAAGGACTGTTACAGCAGCATACATGTCGTTGTTCTGCCGCATGTGGCACACTTCTGATGGCCACTGCATCAGCCGTGTGGCCAGACAGCAAGTTGCTGTCTGCGCGCGGCCCAACTATGCGCCTCAATTTGTCATTTGCCTGCTGTAGCCTGTCAGATACTGCATTCATCCTGACCGTGGCAGGGTTGCTGCTGCTGACCTGTGCAATGGCCTTGATATTGACGTTTGCCTTTGCAAGTGCACCCATCATTGTTGCTGCTACACCTTTGCGCTGCACCATGCCCTGGCCAACAGCTGCAAGTACACAGCAGCTGTCCAGGCGGTCAACAGCAGAAACCCTGCAGGAAAGACCCAAAGCAGAGGAAGATGAGGTTTTGGGGACTGGAAGCACATCCAACCTCAATCTGCGAGTTTCAAAGTAAGTGCTCAAGGACACCATCATTCAAAGCAACACTCAAGAGCCAACCAATGCTACATCCTGCCACTGTTGCATTTGGGCACATGACCTCCAGATGCTTACGTCCAGTTACAGAAGCATAGGCAGCATTACCAGGCACAGGCACAGTCTGCTGAAGCTCAGCATGAGGTGCAGCTGCTGACGCGCACAGTGGACAATGAATGATTCACAACCAGCAGAAGCTCACCGCCCAGCTGCAATGCTCTCAGCAAACCTCTTCTTGAGCACAGCCACTGCCTTGTCCCCCTCACTGCCCTTCACTGCAAAGCAGATGCTGTGCTCACTGCTGGCCTGGCTGATCATGATCACGTTCACACCAGCGTCGCGGACAGTGCTGAACACGGCGCTGGCAATACCTGCAGGGAATAAGACACCAACAACCTGAAGCCATCATGGCAACACACAACGGCAACGGCTTGACCAGGAACACTGCACTGCAACCAGATAAGGCCAGGATGTTTCAGAGCCTGCAAATGACTGCCCAGCTATACCTTGCAGGTCAGCACTTTTGACCCCTTGCTGCTGTGTAGATGTTGGTGGTGCATCAAGCGGGCTCTTGTCTGCATCAGGCTTACCTGGGACGCCCACCATTCCTGTTCCCTCAATGTTGATGAGGCAAACATTGTCAATGGTGGCAAAGCCCTTGATGGTCACCTTGCCCTCAAAGATGCCCTTCTCAGCCTCAAGGTCAAGGACCTGGGTGCCTGCAGGGATAATAGAGATGGCTGCACATCACTGCACCACGTGTTGACAGCTGCCAGTGTCAGGCCGCACTCACCAAGTTCGCTGCACACCTTCCAGCACGTGCAGCACCACAGGTAGAAGCCTGGGACTGTTTTCTGCATCAACCCAGACAGCATCAGCTGCACCTGCTCACCTGGGGCTGTAAGGTTGAAGAAGTTCCTGATGCTGATGGGGATGTGGTACTTCATGGCAGGCAGAGTGGTGCGCGGGTGCAGCACATTGGCACCAAAGTAGCTGAGCTCCCAAGCCTCGTGGTATGTCAGGCTGGGCAGGCACACTGCCTCAGGCACCTTACGAGGGTCTGCTGAATACACACCATCTACATCTGTCCAGATTGTGATGTGTCCGCTGCGGAACAGTGCTCCCATGATGGTGGCTGAGAAGTCACTGCCATTGCGCTTGAGGGTAGTCGCCTGACCCCTGCAAGACACAAGTGAAATGCACAGAGTTCTGAAAGCCCTGAAACACTGTTGATGAGCCTGAGTTGCCTGTTCCCAAAGGGGATAAGGGGAACAACAGAATATAGCAGGAAGAACAGAGCTGCGGCAACTGCGGCACAGGACTAGGAGAGACATAGTAGTGTACCCTGTGCTGAACAGACTAACCAGCCTCCAGCAAGGGCTGGTGGTGATGGCTTGATGCTAGCATTGCTGCTGCACCCTTCCCACAAGAAACAATACACTGCTGCTCCAGTGCTGAATGCAGCTGCCCAAGGACTTCATCTGGTGTATGTGCTAGAAGGCAAGTCACCACTGCTCAGCCACTGGCCACTCACTTCTGGTTTTTGGCAATGAAACCTGTTGCAACAATCAACTTATGATTTCCATGATCCCTGAACCACTGATCGAGTTTCTCGTTGCTAGCTTCTTCGTCTAAATCTACGCTGCTGCCATCTGATGTTGGTATCACCACCAACACGTCTCGGGTGTCCATAAAAACAACATCGGCACCTTGCTGTTTGCAAGTGGCAGCCAGCAGCTGAGCACTCCATAGCTCACCATGGCCCACCACAAAGTCGACAAAGGCATCAGTGGCCATGCCAGCTGCAGAACACCACCAGCAATAGGGGGTATGTGCACTTTTCAGGAGTGCCAAGCGTGCCAAGTGCTGCATTTCAGCTGGCGACATGTTACGCATCTCATTGCTGCATGGAAGCATATCCAGCTAGACCCCATAAGACTGCCAAAAACAGAAGCCGTTACCGCTTTACCAGTGTCTCCTGGTACACATGAATGCAGATTCTGTGGCTGGATGTGTGATTTGCCCTATCCAAGGCTTCTCTCCCAGCCCTGTGCAAGGCTGTTGTAACATCTGTGCAAGGCGCCATGCTGCTTGGCAGGTTGCAGAGCAAGCGACGTTTGCTGGCCCATGGCAGCGGATTGCAAAGGCTTACCAATGCAGATAGCCTGCAACATAGCCTTGAGATTTCCAATGTCATCCATCAGCCGAGCAACAAATGCTGTTAGCTCAGGGCCTTGACCCAGCAACTTCTTTGCTGCTTCAACATGCTTCTCCTGCAGGGCTGCCAGGTCAACCAAGAAAGCTGCATCCTGACGTGCTGCCTTGTCAATCATGTTCAAGATCAGGTCTGTAACCTTGATTGGGGACTCTTTGCTGCTGCCCATTGCGCTGACAACGACGACTTTCTGCTCTGCTGCATCATTGATTACCTGCAGAGGGCATTCCCAGCGCATTGTCAATCTACCAGCCAGGTTGAAGCGTGCAGCATCTGAGATAGAAAACTCTCGGTTGCATTGAAAGCCACTGTACTCACCAATTCAGCAGCGGCCTTGAGCCTGTCTGGCGATGCCATGCACGTGCCGCCGAATTTGTGAACCTGCCAGTGTGATCCTCTCGGGCAGCCATCCACAGTTTGCGCAGGGGATTCGGCAAGCACACTGCGCACTACGCAAGCATTGCTCCTGTTGCGAACATTGCGCAGACCTGCTGCCCGTGTGCACACTGCATTTTCTGCGCTGCACTGTGCTTGCTTGCCGTTCCTAACAGCTGGAGCACAAGCCGCATAAACCAGAGACACATTTTTCCGGCACCTGCTAGCAAGGCAGAGCCGCTTTTGACCCAGCTGCTGTGCGAGCTGCATTGCTGCTGCGTGCGCCAGCTCGAGGCAGCGGAAGAAGCGCAACAGCGCCTATATGCTGCTGAAATTATTAATCAAAAGCGCAACATGCATTTCGTAGCACAATTCACCATAAACCACGTTTACACGTCAGTTGTTCCGAGAGTTGCCGTGAAGCCTGGCAGGAAGAGCGCTTATACAGCGGGATTACACCAAGATCAGAGTGAGAAATTATTCGCCAAGTTAATTTGCCACGCGTTCAGCTCTCTCAAACTGTTCTGCCTGCCCTGGTAAGCTGTTGCATGCTGCTGCAGCTGACTTCTATTGATGCACACCAGGCTCAACCAGCTGCAATGCCTGGTATTGCGGATGCGATAAACCAGCAGCAAACATCCCTAATCCATACATCACCAGTGAGTTGTAGGCTTCAAGGTCAACCGCAGAGCAGGTGCTGTTGGAGCGGCAGGCAACACCCTTCTGGCCTTGGGGGCAGACTGCAGGGGGTGCAGATACATAGGTAGACTGAATTATGCTGACCCCGTCTACCCCTCTCACAGAGTTGCCGGCAAACGTGCTGTCTGCAGATTGAGCTGGTCTGGGTGCTGCCCCAAAATACTGCACTGCTTTGTCGACATAGAAGCCTACATCTTCATCCCTTTCTGTTCTCTTGAATACTCCATACAGCGATACCCCAGTCTGCTGGACTATTTGAGTCAGGTAGCGCTTGTAATATCTCAGCCGCTTCTTTGTACTAGGATGGAACCTCCTGCATGTGGCCTCAAATGAATCTGCCACATTGTAACCTCTGAGGTGTGCTGGCTCTGGCCTCCCAGTCCAAAACCGATTCAGGGCAAACCTGATGAACTCCAAGCCATACCAGATAGCCCGGGGTGCACCATTGTTCTTGTTGCGGCAACCACAATCCCATACAATGCAACTGCAATCACACATGCGTTATTACGCAGACAGGGGGGGTGGGGTCAGTGCTGCGCCGCACCTGCCATGCTTAGCGCAACACATTGGCCACTCGTATCAAGTGTGTGACTGCAGAGACTGTGCCAGCTATTCACCATCCTGCACTCCGCGCTGGTGACTGCATAAAGGTGGTCATGCTGGATTGGATCCCGTAGAATTTCAAGGTTGTGCAGACATGGCCCATGTGCAAGGGCAGCATGCACTGTGGCAGACTCTTCCTTTAAGGTTGTGCATGGCAATGCTCAGGTTATGATGGGACTTGACGCTATCTCGTCGTCCAGCAGCAGCTTGCATCAAAGGTGGGGTACGCTGACGACAGCAACAGTCAAACACATGATGGCTGTGTTTGTCGAGGCAGGAGATACCTCGCACCTGTGGCCAAGGGCCAATGAAAGCAGAAGACTTGCATCCAACTCCAGCATGAGCGCCTCAAAGGACTGCTGCTCAAGGTTGGTACTGCGGATTCTTACAGCACTGGCCACGCAGCGGGCAAGTGTATGGCACAACACATTCGGTTGGGTAACAAGATTCAGCAGGCAGCTACTGTGCCAAGGCCAGGCTGATCGTGGGTTGCTGAAGGCGTTATGTATATGCATGCTCATGTGTACCACACTAGATGCTGTCTTCTGGCTGAACCATCTCAATGACTGTTTGGACAGACAAATGCAGTGGCGTTTGTGAGCTTCATCCAGGTTGAGCAGTTCAGCAGGTAACAATTGGGCTGGTGCAGTCGTTCAGCACGCCGTATACCATGTAGCCTGGTGCTTTTTCTCACCTGTATGGTAGGTGAAGCTGGTGCAGGATGGGTGCCATTTCCAGGCCATTGGTTAGGTTGATGAAGTGTTTGCTGCTGTGGAGTATGGGCAGCTGCTGGCCATCCAGCAGCTGCAGGGTTGAAGAGGCCATGATCTCATGCATTTGAGCAGCTGTATCACTGGAAACCAGCTCATGCAGGTGCTCATCACACCAGGGTGCGCCCCCAGCGCATGTCAGCGCATTTGCCATAGCATTTGACCTTGACTGCTGCATGCTAAATTTCTTTTACTGGCCTGTAGCCCTCACCAGTGTGTTGGGGAACTGCTGTGCCAACAGCACTCTCAAGTTATCCAGGCATCTGCGCGGCACTGCGCCCTCAGGCGAGCAGCACCGCAAGCTGGTGTGCCAGTTGCTTCTGGTGTGCCAGTTGCTTCTGTTTGACAACAAAACGCAAGATGTTTTCACACCGCCTGGGAGCTGAAGTGACTGCATGTGGTTCGGTCAGGCGTGCTAAAGCTGCAAAAAAAGCAGCAGTTACAAGTACTAGTCATAACGAGAGATGTAAGCAGTTTAAACGCGTCGCTGGCTATGCTAAACCCTTCAAACCTTGATGAGGATTATTTTTGAAGGAGAGGCTATGTGCAGGGTGCAGAACTTCATCGACTCACCCGAGATACCTAGAGTACATTTGCTGTTGACTTGGTACACGCGTTTTTGTCCCGGCTGACCATCAAAAGGTGGCCTGCACATTATAGTGTCTTGTGCGTGCCGAACAGAGCCATCCAGGGCCCAACGGCTCGGATATAAGCTGAATGAATGCATACTACAGCCATGTTCCAACTACCACATGCTCATAGCAGCTCCTCGAGTTGAGACAAGCAGCATGCAGGGCCCGGGGCAGCCTGGAGTGATGCCTGGGACTGCTGGTATGTTCGTATTTTACGTTTGCTTGGTATTGCAATTGTCTGCAAGACACAGCCAATATCTGGGTGCTGTGCTGCAGGGTACCAGGCTCTGCTATACCAAATGCAGGCAGGGCAGTTTACCAACGCTGGGGCTGCAAATATCGGTCCCAGATTAGCGCTGGTTCAAGGGGGGTGAGTGCTCTTGGACCGGAGTTTTCCCGAGCCTGTGTAGTCTGGTGTTCGGGCGTCTGGGTGTGCCACCTGCCTCGTATTCAAATCTGATGCGCAGCAGGACTACAGGGGCGTTTGAATGCGACTAAGGTTGTCGCAACGACACTGAATTGCCTGTCACTGGCTTGCTGTTCTACGCAGAACACGGCCAGCGGCTATGAATGCGGCAACGTTGGCAGCAGCAGCAGCAGCAGCTGGTGGTGGCGCCAACTTTCGCCCAGCGAGTGCACCAATGCCCATGGGCATGCTGCTTAAAGCTCCAGCCAGGTGAGAGCAAAGAGACATGTGACTTTATGCGAACTCCTCGCTGCATGCCTGTGTGATACCCAACTGTTGATGTTCCCTGCTGCATGAAGGGGCCAGACGCTCCTCAACCGACAACTGGTGACATGTCCATGCTGCATATTGCTGTCGAAACTGCAGGAAAACTGGTGGAGCACAGCTGAAAGGGCGCAAACACTGCAACTGCAAGAACTCCAGGTGTCTTAAGCTGTGAGTAGCTGCGCGACAGTGTCATGGGTTACACATGCACTGGTGTGGGTGCAGATGCTTTGCTGATTTGAAAGGTCCTGGTTTCGAAACCCCACAGTGCAAGCTTCATGGAATAACAAATGCGCCAGACTGTTGTCTCGCCCATTGCCAGAGTAGCACAATTTGAATGCAAAGGGGCATCTTCATCCCTGCCAAGCTGTTTCTCTGCAGGTACTGCGAGTGCTTTGCAAGTGGCAGGTACTGTGACAACTGCAACTGTGTCAGTTGCTTCAACAATAAGGAGAGCGAAGCTGTGCGGCAATCAGCAGTTGAAGCAATCCTGGAACGCAATCCCAATGCATTCAGGCCCAAAATTCAGGTAATCCTGCATGCGCCAGGCATAAGTAGGTGCACTTGATGCACCTGAAGCTTGCCAATTATGTCGCTCTGCTGTGGCAGATGTTTGCATGCCTTTGACCGTTTCCAGCTTTTTTCAAGGCCCAGTTGCTCATGCATGCATGCTGTCTAAACCGTAAGCCCACTTGATGTTGTGCGTCCTGCACCTGATGTCTGCTGCTTGTCTGCACAGACAGCTGAGGGTGATACCCACCCACAAAGCATTCGGCATGCTCCTGACGGCAGTGTGCGCCACACCAAGGGTTGCAACTGCAAGAAGTCAGCCTGCCTGAAGAAGTACTGCGAGTGCTTCCAAGGAAACATCTTCTGCACAGAAGTTTGCAAGTGTGTGGACTGCAAGAACTATGACGTAAGCACTGGCTAGGCCCATAATCTAGCAGGAGTGGTCAGAATGTTCACAGGAAACCAGTAGTGCAGGTTATTAGGCCAGTCTTGCAACACCCACAGACAGTCTTGAGTCCCACGAGGAGTGTTTGGTCAGGGGGTGGTGTGTCTTGTATGAGGGACATGTACAGTGTTGAGGCCTATTGGCCCCTTGTGTATGTGGTGTGTGCAGTCTGGTGGTACCTTACACCAGGAGATATTTGTGTGAGGATGTGAACGCGTTGTCTGGCCTGTCGCAGGGCTCTGAGGCACGCGCGCAGGTGTTGTCCCTTCAGGAGCCATTCCACATCCAACAATTGCATCAAGCAGCAGCACAGAATGCCTTGAAGCGGCAGCGGCTGCAGATATCCCAAGCAGGCATTCAGCAGCCAACCTCAGCAGGGCTACTGCAGGCACAGAATGCCTACCAGCAGCTGGCAGCAGCAGCTGCAGCAGGGGGCCAGCCAGCGCAGGTCATACAGCCGCTGCAGCAGTTACAGGCAGCATCAGCACCTCAGCCCCAACCATCAGCTGCTATCGCGCAAGTAGTGCCAACAGCGGCTGTGTCATCAGCTCTGGGCCCATCTCAGCAGCAGCCAACAGCTCCGCAAACACCCTCCAGGTAATCCTGGCCTGCCAGGTGTTGCCCCACCTCCTGTGTCCCTTTTGGTGCGCAATGGCAATGAGGAAACTGCTCTATGCGCTTAAAGGCGCGTGGTGTTTCAAGCAGTTTCCTGTCACTGATCATGATGCTGCATGCTGCACTGTTGGGTCACAGCTGGGCTGTCGAAGCACAACTACTTGCTGCTGCATCACTGCCTGCTGCAGGCACCCTCTGCTGGATGTGGTCCATGACTTGGTCAAGCCAGAGCTCATAGAGGAGTTGGGGCAGTTGCTGGTGCTGGTGGCCAAGGAGGAAGCAGACAAGCACGATCAGCAGCAGCAGCAGACGGACGCAGACCAAACACACGAAGTTCAGCAGATGGAAGTAAGCGCAGCAGCTGACAAGGCTAATGGTGTCTTGACAGTAAAGCAGGAGCAGGATGTTGATGGTGTACATCCAATGCAGCCAACAGCAGAAGGACAATCAACCCTGGGGCAGTCTGTGAAGCATGGTGGGCTTGCTGACACTGTTGATGATCTAGACCTTCAGCCTGTTGTCAAGGCAGGAGATGAACAGGGTGACAGTGTGATGCAGGAAGCTCCTTTAGTAGAGCAGCAGCAGCAGCAGCAGCAAGCGCTTGCCAGGGTCGCCAAGTGCTTGGGTGACAGCCAGGAGTTGGTCAGTGGCTCTTATGCTGCTCAGGAAGCAGTAGTGCTTCAGGAGTTTAATGCTATCCTACAGCGGATTGTGGCACAAGCAGAAAGGAAGAGCAGCGGCATGGCAGCCCCACCAGAAGCTGCTAGTACGGCTGCACCTGCTCAAACCAACAACACCAGCACTGGCACAGCCAGCACAGACCAAACAGAGCAGCAGTCATACCAACAACAGCAGCAGCAGCAGCCAGTACAACAGCGGCTGCAGTTACATCAACAGCCGCTGCAGCAGCAGCAGCTGGCTCAACAGCAGCAAGCCCAGCTATCAAGGCCAGCGGTGAGTGTTCCACTGGCAGCCTCCAAAGCACTGCTACTGACAGCACAGCAGAGCAGTCATGTGCACCAGTCGCTGCACCAGTGCCGGGGATGTCGTACTGATCATGCATCCATGTTGGCCCATCTGCTGCTGCATACCATAGTATGCTTAGAACACATCTGTCCCTTCTGTTTCTGTTGCTCAGGTACAGCAACAGCGTCAACCTGTTTTGGCAATTCCCCAGCAGGCAATGATGCTGCAAACCAACAGCAACCTGGCTTTAGCACAGCTGCAGCAGGCGTCACGGCATGCAGCTTATTTACAGGCAGCTGGAGGTGCTGGACAACCTGTTGCGGCATTCCAAAGCGGGCTGGGTGTCCATATGGCTGGCCTGCGACCCATGAGCATAGGCATGCAGCAGATGGTGCAGGTCATGGCGCAAGACGGCACTGTACACCAGATACCAGCTAGCTCTCTTATGCAGTTCCAGTTGGCAGCAGCAGCTCAAGTCCAGCAAACAACCCAGCCGGTGGTACAGCAGCTGCCACAGCAGCTGCCATTGCAGCTATCACAAGCAGCGCCACAGCCACCAGCAGCAGCTGCACCTGCAATCAGTGAGCCACCAGGGTTGGGCGTATCATTGCTGTCGCTTCTGAACGGATCAAATGGCCCTACTCCGGGCGGCTCTTAGGTTGATGGTGACCACCTCGCCACTGCCCTATTAGGATCAAGCACATCAATCACTTACAGACCTGCGCTGCTGCAGACAAGACAATTGCTAGTATTACAAACACCCCATCTCTGTGATCATAGAGGGCAGGCAACAAGTTGCTGCCCTCCTTGCGTTTGTGCTCATCATATCTCCTGTGGTAAATGTCCTTCCATATCTCCCGTGTTGCATGTGCTGCAGAATAGGTTTTGTGACCCTGGTGGTCATACCAAAGGTTGCTGAGCCTGAACAAGAATTATTCAAAGTTTCTAAGTTAACTGCTAGGTGATAGCCCAATGAGCCTTGCATTGGCTTGCTAACTCAAATGGTCTGGTTTGGGGTGAGCCATGCGCTGCAGCTGCAAGGCTCAGGCCTTTCGATGGCCAGCCTGGAACAGTTCTGGCCTGTAAGTATAGCCTATACTTTCAGGGCCTGTTAAATAGGTATGAACCTCCCAGGAGGCTCTGACGCCGTCACTGAGGGAGATGTGAGTGAGTGATCACATGGGTGCTGACTCAGAGAACTGCTCACTCTCTCTTCAAGGCTCTCACTTCTCTCTTCATGGCTTGCATCTCACACTGAATGGCACTGTACACAGTGTACCACAGTTGCAGATGAACGGCTATTCTTGCTGTAGGGCAGCTTATCTTGAACAAGGAGTGATGCCTACAAGGAGGTGTTATGCCTAAACGATTCGCTGGTGAAAAACATGCAGTACAGCTAGTGACTAGCTTCTCATCTGCGAAAGACAAACAACAGCACACGTAGATTCTACGGCTGAACACCCATGCCCATTGATGAAACCAAAATCACATTTGGCATCTGCTTGTAGACCACAATGAGCACAGGCGGCCCGGGCCCATTTTCAGGAAGGTTCGTCCAATGCTGAGCACCCTTCCGGGCTCTACTGTTAAATGGCAGCCAGCCATCATTGCAAATGCACAAGCCGTTGGTAGACAACGTCACATCAATCTCTAATACAGGGTGTTGCTGCATGAGTTGCGTTTTGCTGTCTGCAACACTCCTATTGTCTGGCTATGACACTTCTGCCACGCGAACAACAACATCTCCAGCCAGCTGTCTCTACCAATCCTTCCAGCATCACATGCTTGCTGTCGTTCCCCGCATGGCTCTCCTGCGCAAAGGTCAGTGCCTGCTGCAGCCCAATAGACCCACATGTGCTGAGCAGGTTGCTCCTCCTGTGCTTGGTGAACATGGTGCGGCAGAGACGCTGTACTGTTGATGTGTTGCCACAGCAGCGAAGGCCTTGCTGCCGCCATGTATGCTCGATAAGCGTCTCAATGTCTTTGGTGTGCAATCATTCAAGCCTTGCTTTTGCCAATGCCAGATTAAGTTGTTGAGCATTATACTGCCCAGCATCTTCCAGTATACCTACAATTGCTGCACAGCAACAGGAAGCAGCAAGATAAACACAACAGCACACCACGCTGCATGAGCATTGTTGCAACAGCAAGACAAGAAACATCACAAAAGCTTCACAAGGAACCCTTGTGTGACTGCCATCAGTGGTCCACACCCAAACATACAGCTGAGCATTCAGTACACAGCAGCTTACCAGGATACTTGTGCAACATTTGCCCATCCCACTCCTTGACTGCTTTGTTGTATGCATCATGCACTCCTTGATCATCTGCTGGACAGAAGCCTGCCTTGCCAGATAGCTGCTGCAGCTGACTGGTATTTGCGTCAAGCAGTCGGCGCGCATTGTCAAGCAGCTCCTGCGGTAGCATTAGACTGGGTGATCTGCTCCTCAATCTGCTAGACTCTCCAGTGAGTTTTAATTGAAAGAGAAGATGAGCAGCAAGAGCCAGGACAATAAGTACCAGGGATGCAACTGATAGACACCTTCCTGACACTGTGTGTGCGGCTATACAGCGAAGCAGCACGTAGTCAGGTCAGGTACAGCTTGGCGCGGAGCTCTGATGCTGAACCGTGTGCTTGCTTTCCTCTCAGCTGACGCAAGTCAAGCAGCAGTGCATGTACCAACCAAGGTTACCTGCTTGCAAGACAGCAGAGCCTGGCATTCTTGTTTCAAGGATGGAAGCTCCCTGCAGCAGTGTTTGGAGCATCAGAGGAGGTATGACGACTCCTCTACTCAGGGCTATGCTTGTTAGGCCATCATTCTCAATCAGCCATGCTCCATGTTTATGGGTTGTCAGCACCCCTTGCCTCTCCTGTACGCTTGGGCCTACCTTTGCAACTTGCGCAACCTCTTGGCGATCTCCAGAGGATTCGCCTGCGGCAGGAATTGCTGTCTCAGCATCCTACCTATCCAGTAATTACTATCCAGACGGTTCTGCCAATACAGTGGCATGTTGCATGGGAAGCGTACTCCGGTGTGACCGAACCGCTCCGAGAACTCATTCTCTAGTGTATGAGCTACCATGTTGAGCGCCATGGCGCTGCGATCAAGCGATGTCAGCAGATCACGGCTACAAGAGAGCAAATCTGCACCATACTGAGCCATAGCTGCAGCGACCTAGCTTATCGAGCAGTGAAAGTTCAAATGAACCACATCAGCAATCACATGGACATAACAAAAGAGACACAGGGAGCAGCTGCGACACCTGCTGTAACAACAACGCTATTCATTAGGGTTGCTGCCCAAACGCAAACTAGCCACATGACGCAAAACAACGCACTGCAGACTCCCTTGGTGGACGCGCGGTTGGAAAATTTGTATTGCTTTAACATGTTACTCTCACAGTTCCGAAGATCCTCCTCTGATCAATGCTGCACATCAGGTTCCGTGATCGCAGAACTGCTTGCGTGCCATTTTGTAGCACATTTTGCTACTTGCTGCCAGGCAACTGAACAGAGCGCACGACTGGCTTTTGAAGTGGGCCCACCGAACGGGAAAAGGCAATTAAGGGCAGTCGATCGTCCCACTAGTGATGATGCAGCTTGTGACACACACCAGCAGCAGCAGTAGCCTGCTGTCGGAGCGTAGAGTCACCCGCACCTACAGTTCACGCCATGCCGCACTTGGCCTTGTGCGGTCACCCACATCACAGACAATAGCTCGGCAGCCAGCAGCAGCGATCCCACACAGCAAACGTTTAACAGGCTCCTGCATAGTCAGCAGCTCCAGGCGGTCGGTAGCTGCAGCTGCTGGCAATGTCCCAGATGTTCTGGATACTGTAGTAGTTGGTGCTGGCATCTCAGGGCTTGTGACAGCACAGGCCCTGGCCACAAAACACAGCGACAAGGTGCAGTCATTCTTGGTTACAGAGGGTCGTGAGCGTGTTGGAGGCAATATCACATCAATGCAGGCAGATGGTTACATCTGGGAGGAGGGCCCAAACAGCTTCCAGCCCAATGACGCCATGCTGCAGGCAGCTGTAAGTTGCACCACATACTACAGCATGCTGCAAGTGTGCAATTATGAGTATACTCATATCAGCATTTGCATGCAGTGCAAAAGCAGCTCAGCTTTCATGAAGTAGTAATGTTGATTGGCATGCACCCTCAGCAGCGTACACCAGTTGATGGTTCTTAGACCATCCATAATCAGCACCCTAGGTGCCCACACTCGGGACACTTTGCGCAGGTCTCGTTTGCAGTTGGCCTAGTCATTGGCGAACAACTTTGTGGTGTGTAGGCATACAACTAAATCCACTGATTGCTGCATTGCTGCAGCCGCCAGTGCTTACTGTAGCTCTGTGTCTGTTGGTTTTGTGCATAATATGATCCAGGTTGATGCTGGCGTGGACAAGGACCTGGTATTTGGTGATCCCACAGCTCCCCGTTTTGTGTACTGGGAAAAGAAGCTGCGTGCTACTCCTAGTGGGCCAGATGCACTTACGTTTGACCTGCTGAGCATCTGGGGCAAAATCAGGGCAGGGCTTGGAGCAGTGGGGCTTGTCAAGGGAGGCCCTATGCCAGGTCAGAGACTGTCAGCTGTCATGTTGGTAGTTACAGCTGGTGACTGCACAGTCATCCATCATAAGCCATGCAAAGACCTGAAGCCATGCAAAGACCTGCAGGAGGGTTGACATACCAATCGGACTGTCCACCGGCACTTCACAGCCAACAGACCCCCTCACAATGATGTTGCCACAGCAGTTGTGAGGTTCAAATGATTCAAGTGTGTGCCACACACTTAGTGGTAGCACTGATAACTGGTTTGCGCACTGCTGCAGACAATGAAGAAAGTGTTGAGCAGTTTATCAGGCGCAACCTTGGTGCTGAGGTGTTTGAGAGACTTATTGAGCCATTCTGCTCAGGAGTATATGCTGGTAACCCCGCAAAACTCAGCATGAAGGCAGCGTTCAACAGGGTGAGTAACAGCACACTGCAACACAGCACAGCTAGAGATGCAGCAGCGGCTATCAAGGCAGGTGGCCGGCGGTGTGCTGAGCAGTTTCTTGTCCATCACCTGAACGAGCAGGAGCATGTGCACAGCACCAAACAGCTGTCTGGAACCTGGCCACCATGATCATAGTGAGCATGCTGTTGAAGCTGATTGATGATTATCAGCAGAGGTCAAACAGCAAACATGGCTGGAGTAGGGCGAAACACGGCAGCATGTTGGTTGTGAAGGAGGCTGTGTATGAGTTTGTTTGAAGGCAGCCTGCCAACAACTGTCTTTCAAGTTGCAGGCATGGCAGCAGATGCACCAGTCTCTGCACCTCAGGCACACAACAAAAAAGGCAAACAGCAACATAGGCCGTGTGCTTGTGATGAGCTGTGCATTCTTCACTGTAAGCGCTTGTCATCAGTCGAGTCAGCTCTCTGCAGCTGCACTTGCTATCCTCATGACCAAGCAATAATCTGGGTGTATGGTGGATAGTCAGCTCAGAATGATAATTTGTTGCAATATGGCGGTTGGGCTTGCAACTGCAGATCTGGATTCTTGAGAAGAACGGCGGGAGTCTTGTTGGTGGTGCCATCAAGCTGTTCCAGGACCGCAAGGCCAACCCCCCGCCCCCCAGAGACCCCCGCCTGCCACCAAAGCCTAAAGGTCAGACAGTGGGCAGCTTCAAAAAGGGACTTAGGGTGCTCACAGACGCAATTGGAAATAAGCTGCAAGGTGAGACCAGCTGCTGAGGTGAATTCCACTTGTTGTGATGGTTCTCAGCAGCATCATGTCTGTAGTGCAAACGTGCACCAACTGCTGTAGCTACTGAACCAGACACATCCAGCTCTATCTCTATTTTTCAACTCCAGGCTGCCATCAAGCGCCAGAGTGGCTAGTGTGCTTGAGACGCGTTGCTGTGCTAACATGCCACAATATGGCACAACAGGCATGCTGCAGGGTCTTGAGGCTCCTGCAGAGAAATTCTTGTTCATCAGGTGAAACCCACCACCATTCTGGCGTGAGAGCCTGTAGAACTCCTACCTGTATCTACAGTTGCTGTTTCTTTGGGCGTGACACGATGCCGCTGCTTGTGTCTCCCTGCAGACCGCATCCGAGTGAACTGGAAGCTGACCAGCATCAGCAAAACAGCAGACGGCCTGTACAAACTCACCTACGACACCCCTGAGGGCCAGCAGACGCTGACCAGCCGCAGTGTGGCGATGACAATCCCGGCCTGGGCGCTGGCTGACCTGCTCAAGTCATCTGCCCCCGCTGCTGCTGAAGCACTGGCCACCTTTGACTACCCCCCAGTGGGCGCCGTCACCCTGGCTTACCCCGTCAGTGCGGTCAGGGATGACCGAAAAGCAGCAGATGGAAGTGTGCCAGGGTTTGGGCAGCTGCACCCTCGCTCCCAGGTGAGCTGCTGTGGCGATTGACAGCCCAGAGGCGGCCAGGTAGGTGGTGACAGCGTTTTTGGAAGTCATACGTGGTTTTCCTCTCAGCCGACCACAATCAACAATGGTCTCAACATCAATGAGCTGTATGTCTGGGATATACAGCGGCACACATGGGCCATCTGACCATGAACAGGTGGCATCGCAGCTGGACTGGGCAATGTGGGTGATGATGTACTGCAGCCAGTTACACATTGCAGCACCTTTGAGCGCCGCTCTGAGCTGTGGGCCTGTCATATTTGACTATCTCCTTGCTTATTGCTTCATCCGACGTGTTGTCACCCCTCCCACATGGCCCATTCCTCCAGGGAGTGACCACCCTGGGCACCATCTACAGCAGCAGCTTGTTCCCGGGCCGCTGCCCTAACGGGGAGATGCTCTTGCTGAACTACATTGGAGGAGCAACCAACCGATCAGTGCTGGATGTGAGTGATTGCACAGGCAAACAGATGGATGCTTTAAGTGCTGCATTCTGATGTGATGGCAGCCAGGGGCCTTGCTGCACATACAAATGGTTCAGGGAGCGACTGGTGGTGTCGTGCTTGCAAGCAATGCCACGCATGATGTTACATGTGGCACTGTCTGTTCAGCATCTATTGTGTGCATAGTGAACCTTGCACGGAACTGCACAAGTGCGACAGGATGCGCCTGCTGATGCTGCTTATGTTGCTGCTGCTGCAGGCCAGTCAAGATGAGCTGGTGGCTCAGGTTGACAAGGACCTGCGCAGCATGCTGTTAAAGCCTGAAGCCCCTAAGCCCCGAGTTGTTGGAGTGCGTGTGTGGCCCCGCGCCATCCCTCAGTTCAACATTGGGCACTTGGAGCTGCTGGACAAGACCAAACAGGTACAGAAACAATCAGGCCATGGCTTGTGAGGCTTGCCAGCGTAGATGCTCCTGATTATTTAGCGTAATGGGAATCAATGTTTTGTTGACGCTTAAATGCCTTGTAGTTGATTGTGTACAAACCACTTGCAGCTGTTGCAGGAGTCTGCGTTCCCATGCCCAAGTGACCGTGCTGCTGCTGCTGGTGCTGCTGCTGCTGGCAGGGGTTGCAAAGTGCCGGCCTGGACGGCGTTTTGTTGGGCGGCAACTACGTAGCAGGAGTTGCTCTTGGAAAATGTGTTGAGTATGGTTTTGAATTTGCGGAACAGACTGCACAGTATGTAAGCAGCAAAGCGGCAGCGAAGCAGAAGGTCGCAGCTTAACGGCAGCTGGTTGGGCGGGTGCAGTGATTGCCACTTATCATGAAAGCACGGTTATTTTGATTTTATTACTCATGCTGACAGTGCCATGCTCGACGATCAGAGCGCCTTCTCTCATTGGTGTGAGGACGTCCCGTCAGACGCTTTCAGAAGCGCATTGACAACTGATTCCGCATTAAACACTTCTTCACCGTCGACTTGAGCGTTGTGGTAACTTCATGCAAGGTGTGGAAGGTTGCCAGCGCGGCTTCGTCACCTATGTCCGTCTGACATACAGAAAAACATGGAACCTGCCCAGTGGCTTCAAGAATAAGGTCCTCACTGTTGACTCGTCGTGTGACAACAGACATCAGTGCCACAAAGCAGTTTTACGTCTACGGGTCTCCTGTCTGTCTTGTATTTGGCCAACTCGGCCTCGACGTGTACACCTTACAGCTGGAGCTTGTCTTACCAGCTTCTTACTGTGTCTCTGAGGGATATATTGCTTCTGTGAACGGGCCAGCTAGGCAAGCTTTGAATTGTTTGTATCCTCTTCGCCAGGCGAGTTCTGTTCTTCGTAGCCCTCTAGCCCGGAGCTTCCGTTGAGTTTGAAGCGTTAGCATTATGAAGTTACAGCAGGGGCTGGCTGTAATGAGTTCTGCAGCCCCACTGCAGCAGCGGGCTTGCGCGTTGCCACGTCGCTGCAGCCATGCCTGCCGCGTGGCCCGGCCAGACAAAGACCGCCCCACCAGAACATTCACGAGCGACAGCACCGTCCCATATACGGCACCTGTTCGGGGCCCTGCCGTACCTTGGCCGCGTCAGCTGGACACACTCGACACCCAGCAGCAGCAGACCGAGTACATTGAAGCACCAGCAGTTCCCCGAGATGGTCCACTGGGCAGGTACTTGGATTGGTGGGATGCCCTCCCCAGCCATTACAAGATCGTTCTAGCGGGATCAATGTCCTTCGTTATCTGCAATATGGTGAGCAAACAGCGCAGGTCCTGAACTGGCCAGTGACTGACTCATGCGCCAGCTGCATCAGCTGTTACAGCTCTCATAGTGTACACACGCAGTAGCAGCAGTGCCAGCTGAACTTTATTGCTCTGTATACCCCTGTTTTGACTAAGGCCACTGGGTGCCTGGCTGTGGTGCATGCACTGTCCTATCTGTTTCCAAAATATGCAGTTACCAACTGCTGCGAGAGCATCTTGTACAGATAGTGTTTGACCATATCTTTGGAAATGTTACATGCTTGCAGGACAAGGTGAATATGAGTGTTGCCATCATCCCTATGGCCCAGGAGTTTGGTTGGTCACCCAGTGTGGCTGGTCTGGTGCAGTCTGCTTTCTTCTGGGGTTACATCCTCAGCCAGCTCCCTGGTGGTTACCTCACCAGCAAGAAGGGGGGCCGCCGGATCATGCCGGCCGGCGTAGCAATGTGGTCAGTGGCAACAGCGGCAGTGCCCTTGTTGGCTGGCACCATCCCTGGTCTGTGCGTGTCACGCGCAGCAGTTGGCTTGGGTGAGGCAGTGGCACCATCATCAGCAACAGATATGGTGTCGCGTGTGGTTCCCCCACAGCAGCGCAGCACAGCAGTCAGCTTTGTGTTTGGTGGCCTGCATGTTGGTAGCATTCTGGGTCTCTTGGCTGCACCCTACCTTATCACACAGTTTGGGTGGGAAACAGTGTTTGTGACGTTTGGTGCTGCTGGCCTGGCTTGGGTGCTGTGGTTTGAGCAGCTCATGGCAGGCATTGCATCCAGGGACCCAGCAACAGCAGCCCTGTTGATAGAGGACCGGCTGGCAGCGCCATCAGCCGAGGCAGCAGTTGACAGTCATGGTGGCCATGCAGCAGGCCCCATAGCTGGATCAGTTCCGTGGCGGGCCTTTCTCCGCAGCAGGGCAGTGCAGGCACTGATGTTCACGCACTTCTGCAACAACTGGTTTCACTACACCATGCTTGCATGGCTGCCAACATACTTTGTTGACACAATGTCGGTGGATCTGATGCATGCAGCACAAACAGCACTGTTCCCACCCTTGGCAGGCATAGTGGCAAGCAGTGTAGCAGGGCCAGCAGCAGATGCCCTCATAGCCAAGGGGATGCCAGTAGCAGCAGTGCGTAAGCTTGCTCAGAATGTTGCCTTCTTGGTGCCTTCAGCCTGTCTGCTAGCAGCAGCTCAGCCAACAGATGACAGTAACATTACAGTGGCCCTCATTACAGCAGCTCTGGGGATTAGCAGCTTCAGTCTGGCTGGATTATACTGCAGCCACCAGGACCTGTCCCCCAAGTATTCATCAGCCATGTTGGGGCTGACCAACACTAGTGGAGCTGTGCCAGGCATCCTGGGTGTTGCTTTCACTGGGTACTTGTATGACCAGTTTGGCTCTTGGCCCCTAGCTCTGTTCTACCCCACCATGTTTTTCTTGGTGTCTGGTGCAGCAGTGTACACCTTCCTTGGCAGCAATGATGCTCAGGATTTTGATGATCCACAGCTAAGTAAGCCCTTTGGATTCGAGAGCCATGTGCAGGCTGTCCTGCAGAAGCCTAAGCAGCTTCTGCAGCGTGCACAGAAAAAGTTAGGAGGGCTGTTGCATGGCAGTAAGAAAGAGTAGTATGTTGGCAGTCCACAATAATTTGGTTTATCACAACAGCTGGTTTGCTGCATGTTTGTGACAGCAATATCACGGTTTTGACATTTACATGGAGCTGTGTTGTCATGTGCAGCAATATGCGCATGCTTCCAGCAGCAGTTGGTGTGTTGCTGTGGGGTATCTTGTGGGGCTAGCTTGTACTAGCTGTGTACTACAGCAGCGGTCATTCTCATGTCAATATCACTCAAAACTTGTCAAGCCACTTCTTGGCTTATGCTGCTTCCATGTGCAGTTTCAACATACCTGTGTGGTCATGGGCCAGTCTCAATCAACTGCAAGGCAGTCCAGGTGCCTGCCCTCCCATTCAAAGCAGTGCATGTGCTGTATGCATGCTTGTGTGCTGTCGACTGGTTCCTCTGTTTTGAGCTTGTTCTGCATACCTCCCTGCGCTGAGAATGTTCTTGCCATGATATGGTTGGTGGTGTCCTGTTGGGTGAAGGAAGAAGGTTGTCTGCTGCTACAGGCAGATGTGTAGGTTGGAGATATGGTGTTGTGTGTGTGTGTGTGTGTGTGTGTGTGTGTGTGTGTGTGTGTGTGTGTGTGTGTGTGTGTGTGTGGCGGTTTGGTCTGCGTCTAGGGGGCAGCCATCTCTTGTGTTCTCATTTT
>JABEVS010000116.1:0-22535 GCA_018290735.1 Coelastrella sp. MACC-549
AGTGTAGCACGTGCACTGTTACACTGCTGCTAGCAGCAGAGGCACATCTACACATACTTCAACAAAACTGTGACGTTGATTAGGATCGTCAGTTGCGCGTTTGAAACCCTGCGACCGAGAGCTGGCAACCGGGCTGATTGCGGCGGTTGACCACGGTCAATTGTGCGAACTGGCCAGTCGCAAGTACGTGGGTCTGGCATGCAGACCCTGAGAGTATTGCCACTGAGGTTGTACAGTTCTGAAGCGTCGCAAGTTCTTTGCACTTTTCACACGTCGTTCGCGCTTGCAATTGCCGGTAAATATGTGTGTGGGATCTATGCTGCATGTACCAACTGCATGAATGCATACTTACTGGAAGCATGTAACACTGATAATTCTCATCGCTCAGCTTGGAGCGGCACCACTCACATTGCCAGCCATACCATACCATACCATACAACCTGGCCCCAGAGGGGCGCCCCGGAGGAGCCAACATAGTCGCTCATGGGGGGTATATCTCCACATCGTATTCCTCAACACAATCAAACCAATCCTCACTATGAAGTGACCAAAAATCATCCGAGACTTCAAGTGACGCCAGCTGAATCTCTTCTACTGTCATTGCATGGAGGTCACGGCCTCAATGAATTTACGTTGTAAGGTGGCACCTTGCACAAGCTGTTACGCATGTCATGGTGACAGGCATAATTGCATTCATGCTCTGCTGCGTCCAGACCACACCGTAGTGCAAGCTTATCCCGAGGCAGCTGCTGTGCGACAGTAACAGTTACCATGCATGGCATATGCCACCTTGCCACAACTTGCACATCAACAAACGCCAGCTGCAGATATTAGGCCCTATGACATGCACATTATATGCTTATGCGTGATGGACTCCCAATCCTGTTCTTAATTATCAAAATACACCAGTGCACTCTGAGTATGCAGAAAATGACATGTATGTGCACTGTGTGGTAACCAAACATGCTTAGCCCATGTAAACAGTACATCTGCAGCTGGTGATTATAAACTCATGTATGACGGACGCTTGTCAGAAGGCTCTGCAAATGTGTTGTCGATGTGAGTAAAAGAGTATCAGAAATCCACATGCTTCATTATGGTCCGCTTTTCAAATGGGGTGCAGAGCCAATGGCATTGTTGTTATGTCACATGAGTAAACTTGATATATCCTGGCAAGCAATACCACACCAAAGCTTACCACCACTTTTTACCTGCGCTCGCACAGTTAACCCTGGGTCACACTGGCCTGGCAAGCTTCTGCAGGGCAGGTGCATATGCATATGCATGTGCACAGTACTTCATAAACCATGTAAACAGCTAAGTGATTGCCCCAGACAGTGAGTCCTGACCACGTACTTTACAAGCTGTGACAGCAATCACTACCGCTTCTGAAGCAAAGCCCTACAGCCAGTGTGAATGCTGAGTTATGATGATGTTCTGCATACACAAGCAGTCATTGTGGCTTATTGGCTCTATCGGTGGTCAGTCACACTCAATGCAACTGGTTGTGGCTCACTTGAGCAAAATGCTGCAGTCTGACATCTGCACCTGTGTTGTGCTTAATACATCCGCACCATCAGATGGCAATATCATCAGACTGCTGCAGGTGCTCTTGTGATGATCCATTTGGAGCACTCTACATGGACATGCATGCCTTCTCAGGCAAGACTACAATCGGCTTTGGTCCCTCTCCCCCTCCTCCTGCTGCTGCTGCTATGCCACTGCCATCGCTGCTGCTGTGCTGCATATCGCCCAAACTGCCATAGCAGCGATTCATGCTGAGTGTGGTCAAAGTGTACAGCTACTGGCCAAAGCGTGTGCCTTGCTTCATGACCATGGTCACTTGCTTATGCGCCACACTGCTCAGTCAATGAATTGATCCACATAGCAGTTCTGCAAGGAGATAAAAAACTGAATCGATCCCAGTGTTTTTTGATTGCACAGAACCCAAGAATAAATATGCTTCTTGAAAGCAAAACACCTCACTACCATGTTTCAGTGATCATGAGGCACAGGCACTGTTGCTTTGCTTGCGCACAACAGGCACAGTGTCTTGCATACTCCCCATCAAGACATTCTGTTCTGCAGGTCATGTGGCACCTCTGCTGCACTAGCACTCAGTATCTAGCCTGCACTGAGTGCGCAAAGTGATCTGCGCCCTAGCTGTCCTGTTGAGAATATTCAACACCCAATAAATGACGTATACTCAACATGAACAGCTACACAAGCTGACATATAACCACTGCAAGCCAGCTGCCCTGCTGGCTCCTGTTGTTGCTTTGACCTGGATGTGCTCACCTGCCACTGCAGCTTCATTTCAATGGTGCCACTCTCTGCGTCCTGCAGCGCCCATGTGTCTTTCAGGTGACCATTGCGCGCCACATCAGCAACTGGGATCTGCACCCGGCCAAGCAGGGTGTCGTGGAAGCGAGCCTGCAGAAGTAAGTAGAGAAGCACAGCCAGCCAGCACTGATGGTAAGTGCCAAGGGCCAGGCGGTGTGGTCTGTCTTATACCTTGCTGCACAAGTAGTTTACAGGTTGGCAAAGCCCAACTGCAGGGACATTGATTACAGCAATGGGTCTGCCCTTGGTTTGTTGATCAGCTTCTCACAATTGCGGCTGAGGCACTGCGCCATGTTTCAAAGCACGCTCCATCAGACGTACCGCACTGAGTTTGAGGGATGCTACTGCATCCACCAGTGACACCTTGCTCCAGATGTTGAGTGTCAGCATGCTGCCAGCACTGATCATCACAAAGTCGAATGTCTCAATCCAGCGGGGTGAGCTGTCGTTGCGTTTCACAGTCGTCTTCTGGACCTCAGACGGCCTAGCAGGACAAGACGGCCAAACACAGCAGGATGTTGCCATTGCCACAGCTTTGGGCACAGGCCAAGGACAAGGCTGTGTGTGCAGGCCTCCATGCATATGGTTACAGGATGTTGCTCGTAGAGACGACACTCCCCGCAGGCTTCGGCCCCTGCCCTGACCCACCTTTTCCTGTCACAGTCCACCAGCACCATCTCAACAAATGGATCAGGAGCAGTCAACACTCCAGGGGTGCCCAGAGCAGCTCCTTTGAAGATTGTAACTGTCAGGAGACCCTTCTGGAAGTCGTTTACATTTGTCAAAATCTCACGAGCCGGCGGCGGGTCAAAGGGGACAAATGCTGCAAGACCAGCCTTGCGCGGTTTGAGTTCAATGTCATCATCAAAGCGGGGTTTGTCAAAGGGCATGAACTCCAGGGTCAGGTACAGGTCTCCCACAGGCTGCAGAACAGCAGTGGCAGTTAATTGGGCGAACAAAAGGGCCAACCACCAGGCAGATCGTGCTGCTACTCATCAGAGTGCAACAGACAGAATGTCCACCAGCTCATCAGCTGCCAGAACTCTTCTGAAATGCCTCAGCACCCGGATCTTGTGCACTTAGAGCCCAGCAGATGCAGCCAGCAACTTTCCCCCCTACTTGTCATTGTAGGGCCCAGCAAACATGCCTCTTACCTTCTTTCCTGCAGGCATGACTGTCCCATTGCCCCTGAGCACCACCTCCTGCTCCACCAGCACGATCTCCTCATCCTTGGCTTTGGCTGCTGCCTCAGCGGCTTTACGCGCCGCATCCTCAGCGGCACGCTGCTCCTTGGTGAGGGCCTTGCGGCGCTTGGCCTCAGCAGCAGCTGCAAGCAGCAACAACAGCAGAGCATGTTGATAGTGTAGCTGGCAGTTTGGAGTGAAGAGGAAAAATGGCGGCTGTGCAGGATAGCGCTGAGATGCAGATTCAGCCCAGTCCTCCGATTGAGGAAACATTGTGGGAAAAGCAGATGTACTGAGAGGTGTACTGTTGGTGGTGAACATGAGCCTGCAGGAGCCTGTAATGTGTTCTGTACCTGCTGCCTTCTTCTCATCATTAATCCTTTTCCATTCTGCCCACAGTGACTTCTCATCTTCCTCTGACCAGTCAGCAGCAGCAGCCAGCTGCTCCGCGGCCACAGCACTGCTGCCACCAGCAGCTGCTGCAGCGGCTGCTGCCTTCTCTGCGGCAGCCTTTTCAGCTGCTGCTTTTGCTGCTGCCTTGACTGCTTCAGCTGCCTTTTCCCGTTCTTCCTGCAGGCGCACCTCCTTCACGGTCTTGGCCACCTGAGCACCGCCAGCCACAGCAGTCATGTTACAAGGTGTGCATGTTTGGGTCGCGGAGCGAGGGGCTGCTGGTTGGCAGGTTGACGACGCAGATGATCAAGCAGCACTGTGATGCATGATAAACAACAACACTCGTAGCCATACAGCTGGCTAGATTGGATTGCAGCATCTAGCATAGAGCGCTGTGACACCTCACAAGTACACCTGGTTGGTTCATCCATTATCCTGGGTTGAACATTTTGCTACCAAGTCTATAACCATGCTTTCAGCCACTTTCACTGTTGTTGACATGGCATCAGGAACGCTTCTGCATCTACCCACCCTGATGCAGGTGATGTTCGGGTCTAGTGCTGCTGTGCCAGACCTCCTGAGAGATACCAGGCGCCCAGCAGCCTTCACAGCACCTGGAGGCAGCAGCAATGAGCATTGCAGTTGGTTCAAGGACACCTCAGGACCTGCAGTGCAAGCGCCCCTCCTGGTGCCACTGCAAGAATTGACAAGGTGTCTCTGGCCAAGGAATGAACATCAAAGTTTGCTCTGTTCAAGGTGATATTGTTTGTCCAATGTTGAATGTATCAGTAACAGGGATGTCATGTTTCTGTTCCTGTCGGTACCTGTTGCTGACTTGCCAACCAACTTGATGAGGCCACCACCAGCCACCTGCAGAGGGATTACCAGCTTCTTCTCCATCATTGGCTGCTTGATCCAGTCAGCAAGATTATATACAACCTGGAACACAAAAGTCAGGACAAAAGGTGTCAACAACAGCTGAGACCACAGAAGAGCAGTAACCAGTAATGATCACATGCAATCCTGCAGTTGGGACACACATAACCAAGGTTTGACTGCACCCAGTAGGCTCTGTGTGTCACGGCTGCAGGATTGGGTTGGTCATCTGCAAAGTTTGAGTAGTTCTGAGTGAGCAGCAGCAGTTGTTATGCATGCTCATGTTCCCCATCTACCACCTTTTGCCCTCCTGTCTTCACATCTGTCTCAATATCCTCCTCTGTGAAGTACACCTCAGCCGTGCCCAGGAGATCATCAGTGGGGCACAGGCGGTCATAATCGTACACCTAACAGCAGCATCGGCAACAGTCGCAGAAACTCAGACAAAGTGATGATCACCCTGCATCAGCTGCATCAGCTGAAACTACATACAAGGTACTGCATGTGTGCACCTCAATGGCATATGCACAGGTATAGACAATGTGACAGACAGAGAAAAGTAGCTTGTGCACTTGCCGCCATCATCTTTTCACAATGTATGCCTTCACCAATCACCTATCATTCCCAACTTGCATGGCTCAGGCAGCACACCTTGATTGACAGCTTTTGTTTGACAAAGTCATCTACCACCATAAAGAAGTCTTCATTGAATGTTGGATTATTGTTGCTCTTGACAGTCTTGCTGCGCTGAAAGCGGCCCTCCCGGATCTGTACCAGGCAGCAGAGGAGACCAGCAGCAAACATCAGCACACCTCAGGAACGGTCTGCAGGAAAGCCACTGCATGCAAGCTGGTTGGAGTGATACTGCATGCCCAAATTCTGCACCTACAGCTATCTGACAGCACCCCTGCTCCGCGCCCCCCTTCAACTCCCAGCCCTTGTTACAGCCCTCCCCACCTGAAACACCACATACGGGTCTCCTTTGGTCATGAAGTCGGTGGTCTTCAGGTTCTCAATCTTCTGCAGCCTGATGTGGATCATCCCTTGGGGTTGCTCAGGTACGCCGAAGTTTGTCATGAGAGGTACTGAGACACTGTTGGGGTACAGCATCAGCTGGCCCATCACCCACTGCAAAAACAAACGAAACATTACTGAGAGGTGATGTAATGGAGCAGTGTAGGGACCCCCTAATGATTCTAGCAACAGACACACGTGTGAGCCATGCGTAACGTCAGGTCAAACAAAAAAACAAAACTTGGGAGGTTTGAAAACTTGCAGGACCGTCTTCGGTAGGTGCATCCGCGGTTTGTTACTAGCCCAAAGCAGATGCATCAGCTGAAGATGGTCTAAGAAACAGACAGATCAGTGTTTAAGATGAGATTTGAAGGCGATGTCAGAACAAAACAGCGTTCAAGCACTTCATGTCAACGTATGAACCACGGTAATGGCAACCTGTACTCTGCGCATAAAAAACCAGGCCAGCAAACAGCGGCAGACGTGTGAACCCCAACAGACAGAAACACTAGCATTGCACTATCAAGGAAGAGCCCATGGAGGTTATTCGCTTACTTACCCTGATGATAGCAACTGTGGCAGACCTGATGCCAGGCAATGCCATGATGTCAGGACCATTGAACAGGGATAGCCTGAAGTCCACGTGTGGCACATCCAGCAGGCTCACAGTAGCTCCTCCAATGCAGGGGATGGTGTCCACCATGTTCAACACAATGCGGGTGACCACTTTGAACTGTACATGGCTCACAGAAATGGGTATCACAATGCGTGCGGGCCCCACTCGCAGGTACACTTGTATGTCAAACTGCAGGGGATCACACAAACAGCAACACATGAACACGGCTCACTTGAGGTGAATTTGGGTAACAAGGTGCTGGTCAAGCGAGCCTTGCTCAAAATGGATTGCAGCTGTAAGCATTGTGGGGCGCATGCCTGCACACAGTATGCATTTTCTGTTGGTTCAACAAAAGTCAACCAAGTTTGCAATGGTGCCACAATCATTTTGTTGGTATTTGACCATTGATTCGCTTCTGAAATTTGATGTGCAACCATCCCTTTTGATCACCATGCACAACACATCTCCCTGCAAGTTAATGTGCAGTCATGACCCACCACCATGTTGCTGCCCCAGATCACTGGCGTCTCAAAGATGCAGGTGTCCTCGGTGGTGTGATACACCTTCATGCCAGCAACACGCACAGGATGGTCTCCAAGACTGAAGTACTTATCTGCAGCAAGAAAATGGGTAGCAGGCACAGGCGCGTCTCATGCTGCATCAGCTTGCTGGGGCTGATGAATGCAGTAGCACAGCACACTAGGCATAGGCAAACCTTCTGTCGGTTGGTTCCGTATGCCGCTGTTTACTGCTGCAGTCCTTCAAGCTGTCATTCGTCAGATTCTGTGCTCAGCAGCTGCTGCACAACTGCTGATGAAGCTGTAGCTGTAGTCCTTGTTCTCGCAGCCTGTTGCTTGTGATGCACTGTGTGGTTTGTGCAACCAGCTGCAGCGGCTACAGCAAGCATGGGGTGCTTGTGGTGTAACTGTTCACAACAGCAGCTGTGCCTCAGCCGGCTTGTACCTGTAATGTGTGGGTCCAAATGTTCCGCATCCATGAGGCTGTACGGGCCCAGAGTGATGTCGTCAATCAAGCCAAGCACACCTGGAATCTGCAAGGATGATGAACAAGTCATCAGCGTCAGCCATTCAGGGACATAGAAATGCAGCTTGCTGCCGGCACTGTATTTCAGCAAGACAGCTACAATACATGGCTTGTATCAGTCCAATTAGAAGTGACCATACTGTAAACAGACACATGCAAGACCAGCATAGTGGTTAAAATGCTCTGTGGATGACTGGGACTGCAGTCACTCTGATGGGCGCCGAGCATTCCACATACCGCATTGAGTGCATTCTGAACCAGCGGTTTGATGATGCTGATGACCTGCTTGAGTATGGCTGTTGTCAGCTTTGGCCACATGAGTCGGATCAGCCGGTTGATCATCATCCACTGAGGCAGGCATTTGGCAAAAGCATTGAAAAGACTTTGCTAGATGCTGAAGGAATCATTTAGCCTGCTGCAGGGTGTTACGGGTAGTGCAAACGTGGCTGCTGTCTGGAGCAGGCAGACATGTGTCTTGCAGGACCAAGTCACTGCACTGTCACCTAGAGCAGGCCTGTGAGCAGGGCAGCATGCAGCTGTCTGGCTCCATATTGTGTGCCTACAGCTATTCCAATGCACACATGACTGCCTGCCAGCAACAGCTGCTACAGTATCGGGGCTGTCAGCCCCTAAAGCTGCTTGCTGCTGCTGCTGCTGCTGCTGAGTGGCTGATGAATGACCAGCGCTAGTAGCTGATGACGGTCTTACCCGCTCATAATCAGGCCAATATGTCCATTCAGGTGTAAATGGGATGATGTTCCGCATCTCATCCGTTATGTTGGCAGCAGCAGGTGTACGTATGTTGTCATTCCTGTCTGCTGCCTCTGTTATGAACCCATAATCCTTTGGTCTGTCGCCGCTGAAGACAGCTGACCCGATCTGCGAATGCA
The DNA here is from genome assembly GCA_018290735.1 of Coelastrella sp. MACC-549. NCBI lineage: Eukaryota > Viridiplantae > Chlorophyta > Chlorophyceae > Sphaeropleales > Scenedesmaceae > Coelastrella > Coelastrella sp. MACC-549. The sequence continues at coordinate 8,361 of JABEVS010000116.1, forward strand.
TAACATCAGTTCAAACACTTGCAGGTTGTTCAGGGCGTCTATGCATTTGCTGCAGCAGTACATGCGGACGTGACTGTATGTCGATGCTTGTGCGACAGCACCACCCACCCCGACTCCTGCTAGTGCCCCCAGTCCAGCACCGATCAGCGGCCCAAGCACCATGACTATTACCAGTCTGCAAGAGCTGTTGTACGCGATTCAAGTTCACGTCGGTCCCTCACGAAGGCTGATTCTATGGTGCCTCCGATGCAGGTACTAGCTACTTGTATCGTGTCATTGTCAGTATCTTGACATAAGTATTAACGTAATTCTGCCCCAAAGATACGCAAGCTTGGTCACCGCAACAGTCGGGTGTGTAGAGCTCGGCCTCTTGCAGCTACATGCCAGCAACTGGCAAGGCGTTACCTGTGCAGAAACCTGCAGTGCACTGAGAAACGAACGATTGTAAAGAGGGGGACACGAACCGACTGTAGGCGTTCCAATTGTTGACAGATGAGCACACGTTGAGCTAGAGAAGCTTTCATGTGCAGTGAACGGGGTTTGAGTGCAGATGAAGAATACTACACTGCACACGCGATAGGAGACTGTGCCAAGACAAACGGCGCTTGAACAGCAAAGCGCCTGTAAGAAACATGGCAGCCATTCACCCTTATTTTCCTGTAGACCTTATCTTAGATGGCTTTCAAGATTTGGTTATTCCTTTTGAGAAGATCCTGGTGGTCTTCTTCACTGCTTGTGGTGTTGTGCTGGCAGCTGGATGGTACTTGACAGGTAAGCCTACTTATCTCTGGTGCGCATCATGGAGATGACAATCCTGGCGTGAGATTCTTTGTTGTGCTGTTCAGGGAGGGCCAAATTTCTTTCGCTAGGGGAGCGCAGCATGGCCTGCTGGTTCTTGTGTTCTGGGCTCATCCACCTTATTGTGGAGGGTAAGAGCATTGCACTTCGTCAGGTGCAGTCGACATGTAAAATAGGGATGCAAACCAATGTTCAGGACAGTCATTTATTATATTGACATACAGCAGCAGGTTTGGCATCTGTGCACAATGTATCGCCCCAAAATCAGGGTCGGCACTGTGTCCAGTAAATGTGGCACTCCTTCTTGCTGTGGTCATTCACACAGGATGCAGGGTTGACAGTCAATGCCCAAGTACTCTAACAGGCAGCTGCAGCTATGAAAGCACAGAACATGACTCAGCTATACAAAGTAGTGCAGTGTTGAGACTTTTGGTGGTGCAACTGCGCAGTTTCAGCAGGCAGCTATGCAGCATTGACAGCTTGTTGGTACTTGATCATGTGGTACACTGCATATCAACCCTGCCAGTTCTACTCAGCATCACTGACGAACCAAATCTGCAGAGTAGCTGATGAACGCTGCATGCAGGATATGCAAACAGCATTGCTCTGCTGCACCTCGTCGGTTTGCAGGCAACGTTGTGCTCAACAGCAAGTTTTATCGAGACACTTCAGGCAACATTCTTAACGAAATATGTGAGTGGTGTGAAGCCAGACATGGCTACTGAGCAGCGCAATGGCGGGCTCATAGTGTGGGAGCAACTCACACGGCAGGCTGTTGTCGTGTGGTGTGTTGCAAGTACTCGCACAAAGAAGTCCACAGAGCCTCAAAGTAGCATATTTGTTGGATTGCAGCAGACGAGTGTATGTTGAAATACGTCCAATCTGACTTGCAGTACGTCTGTCACTGCTGTGACACAGCTGTTGAAGCTGCTCAGATGACATAAGTTGCTTTCAACAAAAAACACTCTCTGTCAGTATCATGTTATGGTGCATTGACAACCTGCAGGGAAAGAGTACTCCAAGGCTGATAGCCGCTATGCTACCCGTGACGACTTCATCATCTCAATGGAAGCTGTCACAGCATTTATTGAGGGCCCTGGCTGCTTGCTGATTGTGTGGGCCATGTTGAAGCTCAAGCCCTGGCGGTTTACAGCCATCCTGCTGGTATCCCTGGGGCAGCTATATGGAGACGTACTGTACTTTGGAACATGTGCTCATGGAGGTGAGAGCAGCACATGCTCAGCCCTGTCAGCCAGTAGAAGGTTGTTGCTGCTGTGTCTGAATATTTGCCGACAACTTTGAAGCAGTCACCAACAGTCATCGCTCAAACTCGCTCCAGAGGTCCTTTATCATTGAGCATCAGCGCCTGCTCTTTGCTTGATGAACACAAGATTGTGCTAACACAAGTTCATTGATGGCATACACCTTGTGTAACAATACACTGGCAGGTGACTGGTCCTTCTCTAGCATTCACTGCGGCTTGCCCTGACACACTGCAGGCATCGCCCGGCACTCAAGGCCTGAGTGGATCTACTTCTGGTTTTATTTTGTACTTGTCAATGGCATCTGGATTGTGGTGCCTTTGATTTGCATAATATATGCAGCAAAGAACATCAGCAGGGCCGTATCAGGGTAAGTGCCATCCATGCTGAATCTGAGCACAGAACAAGTTAAGAGCACTTGCAGCAACAGCAAAAGAAATGAAGACAAAAGCCAGTTGTAGTCATTGCTTCTCAGAGGAGGTGTTGGGGATCAATGCTGCTGTGCATAAGTGCGATCTTGAGACCATGCCTCTACACCAGCAATGGATCAGGTGCTGGATCCACCTCTCTGATGGCTGCCTGGTCACTTGCAGGATTGAGGCTGGCCAGAAACGAGAGTGAGGCCAGCAAGTTCAGCACTGATAGCGTCACCTATGCAGCAATGCATAGAATCACAGGTCCATGTTCAGGTGCACTCAATGGCATTGATGCTGGCTGCAATGGCCAATCTGGACACCAGGAATGCTGTCAACAAGAACAGAAGCAGACAATCTGGAAGTAGCCTTCTGCTCCGGGCCAGCCACCCAAAATGGGCAGCAGGAATGGTCCTTGCTGGAGCTGTGCAGCCGGGTTTGCACTCAGAAGGACAGCAGATATCATCAGCTGTATTGCTGGCTCAGTGACCTGCACACTGTTTTCAGAACACAATTCAGGCTGAACAATCTGTCCATCTTTGTTTCCTCAGGTAACATTCACAAATGCAGGCACCGTATACTGTGCAGAAGGTCTGCACGATCTGAGGTACTACTAGTGCCCCAAAACAAGTTGTTTTGTGCCACAGGGGAGTGTTCTGTGGGGTTCGTTGAGGGGTAAAGAGAGGTTACAAACAAATATAGCACATAGCAGTTACACGGCGAGACCAAGGCAAGTGAAACATGTTGCAGCTGGTTACTTGTGTCTGTTCACGGTCTGATTCACCTTGCCTTACATGCATGCGGCCTTCGGAGGATGATGGGCGCAGTGCAGCCACAATGCTGGAGGAGGAGCCACAGTTGGCAACAAGCAGCGCTCGGGCAAACCAAAGTAGATAATGGTTTATGTGACAGGACTCTTAGGCTGGAGATCAGTAGCACCAGCATGGCAGTGCCATCCCTATAAGGAGGCCCCCTTGCATGTAAGTTTATTTGCCAGCTCATTCATTGTTGCATGGCTCTATCCGAAGGCTTTTATATGGCTAGGGAACGACAAGCATCAACCGACTGCCATGGGGGCACTGACAAAGAATCATTCACAAAGACACAAAACAACAGACGCATTTGCACGCAGTATGCTGGTGGGAACATACATTTGCCTGTATGCAGGGGCACTGCATGCATCAGCCTGATGTGACATATCTGGTGTTATGTCGGACATGAAACCACAGCTTGGGCTTAAGCATTGCCCAGGCCAGGTTGATGATTGAGCCTTGTGGGTGATGACAGCATGCTGCACGCATGAGATACAATATGATTGAATCAAGAACAAAAGGCTGGCTGCCACGGGGCCATGATGGGACACCCCGCATCAACAACTGCTTATGTCTCCACCTTATCGAAAGTTGGAGTGTCGCAAGAGCAGCAATACAACTGCTTCCGGTATGGCACTATTGCTGGTCCACTGCAGCAGCAGGCCGCTAATACTGCTGCCCTGGCCTGTACCTGCTGCTGCCCCTTCTTCACCTCTGCTGCCATCCTTCTACACCTGCAACATCTGGTGTCTGCAGCTTGAAGGGTGTCACAGGCATGTGCACCCGCTGGACAGCATCTGAGTCAGCACTGCCATCATACAGATCTACCACAAGGCTGCCAGCCATCTGCCCAGGCCCGGTTGCCACCCTAAGCGGTGTGCAGCTGTGGTACTCAAAGCATCCACCCGGCTGTATGACTGGCTTCTGGCCTACAATAGCGTTTTCTGGTGAAACGGCTACATGACCTTCCAACTCTCCTAGGTGGTTGCTTACCACCCAGCCCCTGCCTAAGACTTTAATTGGATGGCAACGATTGTTTGTTATTCGGAGTCTGTACTTGAACCAGTGCTGTTCTGGTAGGCTTGGTAGCTGTCTGCTAGGATCAACATGATCAAACGCACTTGTGGCTTCAATCAACACATCATCTGTGGTACCACTGCTGCTGCAGCTCTCGAGGTAGGCCAATAGAGGCAGGGCTCGTAACGCTGCAAAGCCCTGGTCTAAGCTGCTGTAACCTGGACTGACTGGGTCTGTTCTAGACATGCTTGCTCGAAAATTGTTGGAAATGAGTTTTTTGAGCGAGCTGTAGGCGAGTGGCAGCTGCTGTGGAAGTACTTCCAGCCCTGGCACCAGGCCCTCGAGCGCCTGATCACACAGCAATCACAATTGAGATAACAGATAATATAAGCCACGAATCGTGATCGTCCTGGTCTGTGCGACTGCAGTGTGATTATGATGCTGTGCCAAGGTACACAAGATACAAGGCAGTTGCTGCCACGGGACTGACTTGAGCTGCTGCAGTAACCCTTACCTCGAGCTGGTACTGCAGGCCGGGGGTAGCATGAGCGTTGAAGCTGCCAGGGGCGCTGTTCAATGGTGCACGTATACTGAGCTGCATTCCAGGAAAGCGATCTACAAGCTGGTGTCGGCATTCTCGCAGCAGCGCCCTGTAAAGGTAGATAGCTGCTTTCTGTCGCATGAGGCTATTCTGTCTGCAGGCTGTTCACAGACACGCCAAAATAAGCCGACTGCAGCGTAGTACGTCTATGAATGGTCTTGACTTGTTGGACGGGCAAGAGCTGGCCATGTCTTTGTATCGGAAAGGATGCAAACACAGTATGTGTGAATTAGCAATGCATTTTGTTTCGGTTGCCGTGATTGGAGCTCAACCACACCAATGTTGTCCCAGTGGGAGTAAATATGGCGGTTTACTGGTTGGCTGGTTCCTGAGCTGGACTGTGTCATCGGCTACTGTTGTGACGTTTCAGCTCTTGATGGTTCTGATGCACCAGGCTTATGAGCCAGCAAAACAAAAGCAATGACGTCCTGTAGAACTTGCCAGTCTGAACCCTGGCCTCATGATGGTAAATCTGCCACAATAACAGTGCTGATCGTATCAGCACCTTGCATTTCAAGTGTTATTGTAGCCTCTGCAGAATGCTGGTAGCATACCAGTGAAAGGCTGCACTTACCAAAACCACCCACATGTTGCTGTTCAGAGCTGGGTCCTTGCACTGTGCCAGATAGGTATGCACCACATCGTCATCGTCATTAGTTGCTGGCTCAGCTTGTGACAAAGTGATTTGGCTTATAGACCATAGCATGCAAAGCACGACCTGCTATGCCACGTCATGCTGCGCTGCCCAACTTCGTCATTATGGCCAGCCTGATATGCATTTGCCACGAAGATGTCAGATACGAGGTGATCCTGGTTGAAAAACTGCTCTTCACTGGTAGTGGCTGCAAGATCACTGGTGGCACCGCCATCTGCAGCAGACATCTGAGCATTACTGTCATGCTCAGTGCGCAAGTAGCTTACCAGGCACATATCAAATTGCACACATAAATACAGGGTCAGCGATTCCTCTGATCGACTTATCAGCATAGCCAGGCCATTGTATCTACTCAGGTCCAGGACCTGGCAATACTACTAGTAGTACTGCTAATGACACCATGACAGCCAGACCTCCATCCATTGTTCACTGACCCCTGTAAGGGTCCTGTAGATGAATACCTGTACAACCCCAAGCAATGCAAGCTCACCCTGCAACTTCTCAATTACAACTTGACTAGATGACATCTAGACTACACAACAACTCTGGGTTCTCTGATCAATGTGCAAAACAACACAGAAGCCCTAAGATAAAGTAGACAACGACTAAGGTGCATCAAGTACGATGTCCATCATGTACACTACACAGACAACATCCCTCCCTGTTGCCCACACATAACAACATACTTATCTGAGCCTCGTGCCATGACCAGGGTTCACCAGTACCACCAAACTTTGCCCTGGCAGGGCAGTTGCTGTTAATCCGCCCACAATACCTGAAGTGGGCCCCTCACCCAATCAACACCGCCTTTTTCTGGATTTATTTTCTGATTGTGTATCCCCATCCTTGCTATGTGCAGCCTGTGAACGCTGCCATGTGTTGTGCCCATTGCTGAAGTAAGCTTCAGAGTCAAGGAAACACAGGAAGACAGCAGGCATGGCACCAGCACATCCAAAAGGCGGTGTGAAGGATGCACAAGGCCTCAGGGGACGCTGCTTTTGCAGCAGCAGTCTGCAAGCTAGGAAGCCTGCCGCCTGTATTTCGCTGGGTGCGCCTCTAGTTGAGCCCAAGCTATCAGCTGTCCATGCACCACAATGCCAGTCAGACCACTACTTGACAGAACTTGTCCAAGGTATTGTGTGGTGCTCACAGCCCCAATATGTTGCTCCACTGCTACTGCTGTTGCAGCAGGATGGCAGCCTAAGACAGAATGATGGTTACCCCATGCACCCTCTCCACTAGAAAGTACTCAACAACGAAAACTGCTAGGCCCTGATGCAACAATGCTTGCATGTATGCATGCGCCCTACAGGCTGCACAGGACGAAGGAATGTTGAGAGAAAGAGGTATGGAGTTTATCCAACACATATGTGTGCACTCAAGGAATGTTGTCAGCGGCGACTAGGAACTGCGCTAGTCCACAAATAATAGAATGCTGAAGAATCACTTGGAAAACTGACATGGCAAAAGCAACCAGGTGGCTACATGCTGCAGCAACCATCAAAGGTTGATATCTAATGCATATTGCACACAATGAAGCAGTCACATGGGGTCCCAACTGTACATAACAAAACCAGGGTTCTGCAGCCTTCAAGGCTACAGGCTATGGCATAAGATCATAGAAGCTACGACAATGCGTGTATAAGCAGCATAAACACAACACATGCTGCAAACACCCAGCAGCTGAAGCCCGCTGCCAAGTCTATTCGCCTTGGATGCTAGATGCTGCTGGGATCCTGCAGCAGCAAGATCCTGGTAACCGGGTCACCTGAGGTACCACGGCCTCAGGCCCAGCCTAGCAATCATCCAATTTATCTTCTCCCAGTTGAAGTCCTGCCAGTTGTTGTGTACAATGCCACCAGTATCACCGCTGTTCTCATTGTACGCCCACCACAGCCAGCCATTGAGTGGCACTGAGTTGTATGCCTTGGCACCACCCTGCAAACAGAGTGGACAAAGAGGGTCAGACACTGAGCATTGACACAAGAGTCGTTGGCGCGATGTTCTCACAGCAAAAAGAAAGCGAGGACCAGACCAGCACACAAGGTGACTCACCTCCTCCAGCAAGGATGCTGCTGGGCACTGATCAACCAAACGAAAGACCATCAGTCATCCCACAACTAATGACCTTTTACTGCCATGCAATCTCAAGCCATGAGCACTCACCTCTGCATTGACAAAGTCTGCAAAGTCCTGCAGCCACTGCTTGTCAGTTGTGGTCTCAAAGGCGGATCCAACCTCACCAATCAGCACTGGGAACCTGGTGCACCTGCTCGAACCATCTGGGCAGTAGCCTTGAGTCTGCAGGTAGCCAAAGGCTGTCCTGCACTGATCCCACAGGGCGGTTCCAAGGAAGGTGGCCATCGTGATGCTGGGGGGATACACATGGGGGGTCAAGACAACCTGCAGAACAACAGTGACATAGCAGAGAGGTGCTGTCTCCTTTGGTGAGATCATCAGGCATTGGTATAGGCCAACATACGGAATGTCACCAAGTCTGCACTCTGGTATGATGATGTCAGAGCTGTGATGACACTTGAGTTTGATAATCTGTGCAGCCAATCGTGGACCTTGCTGGTAGTACTTTGAGCTTGTGTCTTCATAGCAGCACAGCAGCTGGGCATGGTTGCAAGTTTGCAATGCCGTCAAAGTGTCTCACATGATCAGCGTAAGGTTTCCTGACCAGCTCAGCAAAGAATGGGTTGGGGTCACTGAGGCCGCGACTGTTGATGATGTCATAGTCAGTGATGAAGCCGTTGCCCCAATTCAGCCCAAAACTGTTTTGACCAGTCCCTGCAGAACCCCACAGTGATTGAGGTGAGACGCAGAATTGTCTCACAGGGCAGGCACTGGCATATAGCAGTTGTGATCTGGAAGCTGTACTGGCCCGATACCACAGGGTGAGGATCAGCAAGTCGATCTGACCACAACAGTTCTTGACCAGAGCCATATGAGTCCCCAGCAAATGTCGCATGCCGCCGTACACAATGAGGGGAGCATTCCACTCACCTTCCATGAAGAACATGGCCTTGCCAGGTGTCAGCTGCCACAAGGCGTCAGCAGTACCCAGGTACAGCTGATGGGCACCTGGCCGTCCACTGGAAGGTTCCCACACAATGTTCATAGAATCAGGCTCATTCATGACATCAATGAATACTCTTTGGGCGATGTCAGTCTGGAAGTTTGGAAGGCACGATACCTTCTTCCATAGTTCAGCCCATGCAGTGACAAACTGGTTCACATCATATGCCTGGTTCTCAAGACCCTGCAGATGGCAAAGAACGAACAGCTCATGAAGCAAATGGAGCGAAAGAGGGAAGGAAACATTGATCACAGGGCTGCAGAGAACATCTGGTTGAACCACTAGAAGTCAGTGTCACAAGAAATGACGCCGCATGGTGCAGCGCTCTATGCTCATCAATAGACAAGCTAGCTTCTTGGACAGCATGATAGATGCAGCATGTAAACATGAGCCTCCTGCCTGGTTGACTTACCATGGGCTGGTAGTCCAAGACCACATAGATGCCTTGGCTGATAAAGGTTTGGATGGTGAACAGCAGCCTAGAGTACCCGCTCGTCTCTGGCAGGTAGGTGTTGCATGTGCCTGACCGTGTGTTTCTGACTGGGGCAACATTGCCTGGTAGTGGTTTGCTACTGTACTTGTCCACCACATGGGGGCTGATGAGGCGGCGCTTCAGGAAGTCAACTGACACTGCTGAGCAGTCTTTTGTGAAGGACCTTGGTGCCATGTCAAGGTCTTTCCATGTGAAGGGCAAACGGACAGCATTGTAGCCCAGAAGACGCAGCTGGTAGACAATCAGAGCAAAGTCAGTTGCTGCCACTGAACCACCTGCCCACAAGCCATCCACCATGCCCATGCCCACATTGAACCCAAACCAGTTGATTCCTCTGATTGAGACCACCCGGTTGTTCTGAGCATTCACAAGCAAATTCCCAACCATCTTTAGAGGAGATGGTGGAGTCCCACGTGGAGGCATTGCTGTAGGCAAATAGCAGCACCAATGCACAAGTGAGGGGGCTACTTGCTCAGATGCTTGTCAGGTAGTGTACAGTACTCTAGATCGACTGACTGATTGTGTTTACCCCATATAAGTTGGGAGAATGCAAAAGCATTGTTCCTCATGGTACTTTCGCTGCAAAAAGGCTGCATCACCGCTAGAAAAGCAAGAAAATAATTGAGGTGAGCAACTGAGAGCTGATGTTCAAAACTTGTGTCTCTGGTCCCTCACCAAAGTCCTGGGTCTGACCGCTGCAATGGCTGTATCCACCCTCTTGCTGCTTGCTGGCTGCCAGGACATGGCTAGCACTCAGCAGCATCACCAGCAGTAACATGGTATTATGCATACTGACTGGAGTCACGGCTGCTGCTTATGTGCTTCTTGTGCGGACTGGACCGCCTGCATACATTGCAATGCATAAGTGACGACGGTGTTCAGGCTTGCGGACGCGCTGAAGCCATAAAACATTTAAAGCAAGATATATACATCATATGTAAGCTTCGGAAGGCTCAAGCACCCATCACGAGAGACACATGCTCGCTATTGACCAAGTCCAGGCACACTCGCATGACCATGGGCAAGCATTGCTGGTGTGGGTGAGGTTAAATAATAGCAATATTACACATCTACTAGTCCACAAAACTTTCACGTGGATGCTTAGCTGCTCTGCAAAGTACTATCGCAATGTTTGCTTACCTGCTTTGCAAAATACTCTCCAGCGTTTATAACTCCAATACAATTGTATATCTATTCCTTAAGTCAACCTTGCTGGATACGTGTCTTACACGTGTGCACAGAGCTCACGCAAGGCGCCCACGCACAGTACAAAGGCGTATATTGCTTCTTGTATTGACGAATTATGCAAGTATAAACCTGACTTAGGTGTCAATGCATTTAATGCTTCATATGCTGGCATTGATGAGACAAAGACGGTATCTCTGGCACCTTGTCACTGCACCTCGCTTGCATCTCAGCAGAGCCTTCAGCCGTTGCTGTAGAGCAAAAACATTAGTGCAGAGAGCTTACAGATGGCAAAGCACAGCTCGCAGCATGGTAACATGCCCTATGGCCTCTGTCTCTCCGGGGAGTTCTGGGACGCTGAGTGGGCTGCGGGCGAACAGTATATCGCGGCCAAAGCTGGTATGAAGCGCACACAAGGTTTGGAACACCACAATGTTAGTTTCTGGTGATCAGCGTCTGCATGGCTGGTGTACGGTGAATCGTTCGCATAGGCGCACCTTGTACTGCGTGACATGTTGCCCGGGTTGAGCTGATCCCCGTTACTCACTCCCAAATCACAGATACTATTCAGCTGTATTCAACAGGGCAATCATCAGTCACTGTTGGGCTTAGGGCGGTGACATCATTGCCCGCAGTGTCCCGCCATTCGGCTCCAGCCATGTGGGTCCAAGTTCTCAGAGCTTGCAGCTCGGAAGGATTGGCCCACACCGACATCAAACTCCATATGCAAAGAAATCAAGAAAGAAAGAAAGAAAGGCAAGTAAACTTCACTAGGCAAAGATTGATCGCCTGGGGCGCCATTTGGGGCAAGACACTGCCAGTGACAGTGACTGTCAGCACTGGTGCTAACATCAGAGGAAACTTTTTGAGGCTTCTGACAAAGAAGCATTCTTAAAGACCAAAAACAAGACACATTTGCACGCAGTATGCTGGTACTTTCCACCGGTGGAAAACTACAGCTTGCCTGTATGCAGGGTCCCCTACTGTTCGATGCTTCTCCGAACCCGGGGTTCACAACATCTTGGCCACAGCATCTCAATTTGTTGCATGGTTCTATCTGTGTTACATGATGTAAAATTATGCCATGCTGGAAATGGCAGCTGTTGCATGCAGATGCAGGTCACCCTGGCAAGCAACTCGCAGTCAATCAGCCAGGACAATGCTCATGACCGTCATGAGCGGCTCATGGTCACTGCCGGGCGCTGCCATTCACAGTGACTGCTGTCTTATGTGACTGCTGCTATGACGTCCAGTACTGGTGATGTGTCCAGCCTACTCCATCTGAGCACTCTCCGAATATTCCCTCAGAATGACAGGCACACTGCTTGGTGGTATCATACCAAACTCTGTAACTACCATAGTGACATACTCAGAGGGCATGGCATCGTACTTCAGGTTGAGGAGCGCCAGTCGCGGGATATCTCTCCACTGTGTCAAGCACTGTGACTGCGCACCCTTGTCAGGATCTGCACACAAGCAAAACAATGGCAAGTGTCAACACCCTGGTACTGACTACAAACGTCTGATCGACCCCCAGTAGCTGTGTGTGCATGGCACAACAACAGAAAGACGCATGACCATGCACAGCGCCAGAAGCATTTCAAGCTGCACCACAGAAGAGGGTGTAAAGGATTCTCTGTAGACTTCACCTGTTGGTGTGCCTGGTGCTGCTGCATGTGGCGGCAGATGTGCCAGCACATCAGGGTCTCCCAGCTCATTGTGTGTGATGCTGTCCAGCTGGACGCGCTCATGAAACTTGAAGGCTTCACAGCACACCAAGACAGGCTTGCTGCTAGCTGCTGCTGACATGGCTACTGCTGCGCTGCCGGCCCTGCTGAGTACAGTGCCGTTGCTGAGTACTGCTGCTGCACCGAGCATGACTTTGGTGACTTCACGCATGCAATATGACAGCCCAGACAGGAAGGCATAGCTGCATGGAATGTCAGCCTGCAGTGACAAGTGGCGATGAAGACGCATCAAGAGCATGGAAAGGTACAAGCCATTCTCAAGCAAATGCTTCGCTCCTACGTGCAGGGTGTAAGCGAGCCCCTTCAATGCAGATCTTGAGGAGGGGCATATAGCACATGCTTGGCACAGTGCCAGCTGAATTAGCAGGTGGGGCAGGCCTTGTAGTCCAATGCACAAACAATTATAGCCACCAAAATAGACGAGGAGTGATTGTATTCATACCACAGCTGTTGCAGACACCGGCTCGTTTGTTGCAGAGATAGGCTGACAGCAGCTGACATGTCTACAGTGCACTATCGTATGGATATAATTACGATTTTCACCTGCAAGAGGCGTCTCATCATCTGCCGGCCCTCCAGCTCAGGTCTGCTGTCAAGCACAAGCACACGGAATCGCTTGCCTTGGTGTGCAGCAGACAGCAGCACCTCCAGCACAACCTGCAATCAGGGGCAGGTCAGCAGGGTGGGTGCAATGCGGCACATCGCAAGCTGGCATATGATCTGCCTGAATGGCTGTTTATTTATTACATGGCTGTCTGGGTGATGGAGGCCTGCTTCGGCACTCAGTGTATGTCTTCACAGCTGCACAGCATGGCTAATGGCTGCTCTCTGTTGTACCAGCAGCAAATGCCACCAAGCCCTGCAACCTCTGCATACTCAAAGGCCTGTCAAACGAGCTAGTGGGAGCCTGCTGCAGCCGATCACTTACACTTGAGCAGTGGCTAAACACAAGACTTGCAGATGCTGCGATGTGTCACAGCACAACGACCCCAGTAACCCACCTGCGAGTATGCATATATGAGTATGACATCTCCATCATACACCTTGGTGACTGCATGTTCCACAAGCACCTTGTCTGCCAGAGCCACTTTCTCATTGAGCCAGTCCTGCATCTGTGTCAGCAGCAGGGACTTGGCGGCATCCTCAGGGGCTGCATGTGGTCACACACAGGAAGAAAGTTGGCAGCATGATGAGCCAGAGGTTGGGGGATTGAGGTGTGGGTGGAGCTACGTCAGCTGCATGATGGCTAGCATACCATGGAATCGTAGCCATCCTGTGCCTGTGTAGACATGCCGCTGTGTCACTTGCTGAGTTCTGACCATACCATGCCTTTCATTCACTGTTAACCCAGATAGCTACATCTCGACATGGAATGCAATGCATAATGAAGAGAATAATAATGCACTGATCCTGATGGTGTGCACAGCTCAAGTATGTGTCTGATGGTTTCCAAGTCCAGTTCCAACACAAATGAGCGGCAGCAGAGACCCAGCAAGCGCTCTCAACCCTTTGGACACATCATGAAGAACTGAAGCTACCCCACCCCCACCCCAGCTCACCTGCTGGGTCAATTTTGCTGAGATACAGCTTGAGCGCCTTGATGGCGTTGCCCATGCTGACTGACAGCGGGCGACAGCGCACCAGGAAGTCCACAGATGCGTTGATGGTGCCCATGAGGTCACGTGTCAGACTCTTGCCCTCAGGGGTGTGGTAGTCAGCAATGACCTGTGAGGCAGGGGAGATGTGCACACTTGTGGTGTATTTTGCTAGCTGTGTGTGCTTCACATACTGGTGCATGTAAGCATGTCTACATTTCCAGTGTTGCTTCATGGGTTGACACAAGTTACAATTGACAGCAACTAAACTCTGCGTTCAAGTTGCATGATTTCAATGATACAGCAGCCAAGAACAGCTCAGAGTCTGTGCTTTTGGTACTTGCTCAAGGTACAGGTGCTTTGCATACGGTGTGATTGCAACCGGGAGGGGGGGGGGGGGGGGTTTCAACCCAGCTGAGGAAAGGTTTTCTTTGGGGGCGGCCAACAATAAGAGCATTCTTGGTTCAGAGCTACTTTCACCACCCTCATAAAAACGTTGTGTGGGCCACCCAGT
>JABEVS010000116.1:22545-76432 GCA_018290735.1 Coelastrella sp. MACC-549
ACCATTCTACGTGTTGTTTAGAGTATTATAACAAATTACAAACAATAGATCAAAAAACCACCTTCTAATTTCTATAATGTAAAAAATAAGACGGCGACTGCAGGGGGCGTGGCTGTGTTTTGGGGTTTGGGGGGGGGGTGGGGGTGTGGGGGGGGGGGGTGGGTGGGGGGGGGGGGGGGGGGGGGGTCGGCTTCAAACCAGCTGATGAAACGATTTCTTATGGGTAGGTCAACAATAAGAGCAATCATGGTTCAGAGCTACATTCACCAACATCATCAAAAAGCTGTGTGGGCCCAGCAGCTTTTCGTCTCTTGCCCTATGACCAAGACCTCCTGGGCTACTGTCTCACCTGGCTGAGGGCATGCATCATTGCCACGCAGCGCGCTGTGCTGCCCTTGATGCTGCCGTCTGCATACCGCAAGCCCAGAGCTAGTACTGCTGGGTGCACACTGCCTCCCTCCTTGCTGCTCAGCACACCCTCAACACTCACTGGCCTGCAGCACAAGAAGTGCACACAGGCACGTACAGGCTCAAGAGCGTAAGCCCCCCACAGCACCTCTCAAGTCCGGCAGTGATCTGTTGTCCTGGAGGATCATGAGTGCTGGTGTAAGGCAGTCTCCAGCATACAAGCCCAGCAAGTGCTGCCAGTGATGACAGTGATTTTTCACCTTCCACACACCTGAGCTGATGCTGACATGGACCTTGCAGCAAAGTGATAGTGAGCAAAGGCTGCTCTCAAGACATGTAACATGCGCGAGTGTTGGCAGTTTGGCCCACCTGTACTGCTGCAAATGAGCAAACAGCTCTGTTGAGTTGCTGTTCAGTGGACCACGTGCCTTGTGGCCAGCTCCATTAGCAGAGGCACTGCTCTTCCCAGCGGCAGCAGGAGCACCACCCACAGAAGCTGTACTCTTACTGCCCGCTACAGCTGCTGCATCGCTGCTGCCACATCCTTGACCACTTGCGGTCCCAGAGCTTGCGCCCGCAGGCCCCTTAGGAGGCTTGCCGCTACTGCCAGCTGCTGCTGCACCATCTGCTGTGGCTGAGCCTGCGCCTTTGCTGCTGCTGCTGCTTTGCCCAGCACCTGTTGCCCCTTTAGCAGCTGCCTTGGCCGCTCTCTGAGCTTCCTGCAGCGCCCGGCGCTCTGCTTTGGATGTGGGCTTGGGTACTTTTGGCGGTGGCTTGTCACCCGAAAGTGGTGCAGCCTTCTTTCCACCTTCCTTACTATCAACTGCTGCTGCCGATGTTGCTGCTGCTGGCGCTTCTGCTGATGCAGGAGCAGGAGGGGCTGCACCATCAGACTGACTGCTTGGCTGTTGTAGCTGGTGCTCTAGCTGGGTGGCTGCTGCATCTTGCGTTGCTGATGGTCGCTGTATGCCATCATTTTTTGATGTGCTGCTATTTGTTGCCGCGGCAGCTGCTGCTGCTGCTAGTGCTGCTGCCGCTTGCTGCTGTGCGGCTTCCTGGTGAGGTAATGCTGCAGGTGGTCTATCTGCTGCTGCTGCTGCTGCTATTGACTGAGCGCC
Source organism: Coelastrella sp. MACC-549 (assembly GCA_018290735.1). Lineage (NCBI taxonomy): Eukaryota > Viridiplantae > Chlorophyta > Chlorophyceae > Sphaeropleales > Scenedesmaceae > Coelastrella > Coelastrella sp. MACC-549. The sequence continues at coordinate 24,072 of JABEVS010000116.1, forward strand.
TGCTGGTTGCACAAGGCCTGTCACGACAGGTGCAGAACAAGCGACCATGCATTGTTAAAGCACACTTTTAGCATTTGCAATGTAAACCTTCAAAAGTACGCGTGTGATGAGAGACAGGAGGGTGAAGTAAGCTCAGAGCTTTACAATGCAAGCTAGCATTCTATGAAGAGGTCAGAGGACGCCAAAATCATATTGAGCAACTGCTGGAGTGGACCTGAACAGTGCAAGCGTCAGCTACACATATCAGCGCATACTGCATATTCCTGGGCCTACCTGCTGACTTCCCTACTTGAGAATTTGTCCTTAGTACATTGTGTGGTGCTTGCCTGTTGCAAGAGGGCAGCAGGAAAGCGGCAATACCTTTGTTCAACTCATTGCACCCCACTTGTGAGCATCAGCCAGTGCCAGCTATGCACGGCGGTTGCATGGGCCTTGGAGGTTGCAGAACATAATAACACCGAGCAAGAAGTGCTGATTTGTGGCACCTGGCTCCACTGCACTGTATAGATGGCGCTGGACCTGCTGCGGGCAGTCCAGCAGATATGCTGCACCTGTTGATATCTGCAGCATGTTCCATGGATGTACTGCTGCATTCTCTTCTTAAATGTACACTCCTTAATCTGAATCATGAAGTCTATACCTCAAACACTTACCCTGTCTGGCTACCTGCACTGAGTTCTGGTATCTGCATGACACAAAAGCAGCTTTGTAGGGACAGACTATTGTGTGATTTCCTTTGCTTAAAGACGCATATGCAGGCTTACCAGGCTCCTGTGCGCTGTTGAGTCTGTGCGAGCCACACTGGATTCCCTCTGCAGGCGACGGCGATATAGGAATAGTCAGCAAGTGCAGTGGACCCATGTACAGCAGTAGCTAGATTGATCCCTGTGCAACCGACCTGGAACTGCGGAGGTATGATGACTGGTGTTGGAGATCCGGAGCTTATGGTACGTAGTGAGTCTTGCAGTAGGGATGTGGGGCTAGGCGAGGGGGATTGGCCCTCAACTCGGAAGCCCACCACCTGCATCTGCGGCTCATTGTGGCCATCACTGCGTCTACGGGCTTCCATACAACCCCCGGTGCTTCCTCACAGGCCGTTAAAACACCAAGTTACGATCAAAGACAGTCTGGAGGTGTCAATTGCAGGACCAATCCAAGCAATCGTTGCCAACCGGAGTTATGATACTGAAAGACGCTGTTGCCAGGAGCCATTAGAACATCAAAACTACCGAGACGATCATACTCAAGTGTCATTCGTTTGCGTGTATTCGGCTCACAGGCACTATCCTGTCACTGCCGGTTCTGTACCCAACTGACTGACAGGTTCTTGTGTGGGCTGCAGGTCAGACAGGTTTCCTTTCACCTGCTCATTGATCATAGTCGTACGTGTGCTACATGTCTCACGTTATCACCGGCATATATTTGCAGCTGTACAGAGCCACTGTGACAGATACCCAGCCAGTGTGCAGGCCAGATCTGGCGACACATGTGTACAACATGTACAACATTCCCTTTTGAGCATAACCTCGCGCTATGCTGCTTATAGCGTGTCATCAGGCATATGACACGCTGCCCCTCCTGCCACAGTATCAGCTGCCACTAGCTAGGCCACCAATAGGACTGTCAGACCAGGTCGACTGTGCACTGAGAGGCATGTGCCAGCAAACAGCACCATATTCAATGACGCAGATGACAGTCACCATCAGTGTTCACACTTGTGACTGACGTGTTACAAACCCTTTCTGTCCACTGAATGGAAAAGGACACCACTACACCCGCACCAATCAAGCACAATCCTCATCATTGCTTGAGCTATGTGGATCAAAGGGGCTGTCTCATCAGGTGTGTGCATGTTTATGGAGCATGCATATGTACTGCAAACAGGCTTCATGACGCGCAAGAAAGATAGATCAGCATTATACCAGAAGGAAGATGTCACCATTCAAGTGACCCAAAGCAGCCCATGTGCTGGCATCAACTCAATAGGCCAGGAATAGGCCAGGACAACAAACACTAGTCAAGACGTTATGCTGATCCAGTAGCAGCGGGTCATGTGCGGATTCATGGACATCCATGCCCATAAACAGCAAGCCAATGATAACATCAAAGCTACTGTGAATGTGGTTGCTGTCCTCAGCAGGGGCCTGTACAATCTATTTGAGCATAAGGACTGTGACTGGCAGAAGCCCGAGCTGGAGCCACAAGCACATGAAGGCAGTTTCACTTGATAACCTGGTCAATACTGCTTGTAACCCAGCTCACAATAACACTCTGCTGCGATCCAGCATGATCATCCGGTCATGATAAGCCAGCAGTATCATGGTTGAATAATTGACCAGTGAGCAAACAAACACCCCATTGAATGCAGGAAAGCTCTACATGCCATTTGAATCACTGACCTGTGCAGGCTGATCACAACTGCTTGGGAAGGGATTCATCTTCATCGGCATTACTTAACATCGCGGCCCCAGCCAAGCCACTTTCCATCTCCATCTCATCGAAGGATGCAGACTTCTGCACCTTCAGCAATCTAAGCATCTCTACTTCTGCTGCCTTGCCCAACCTGATGGGCGCAGCAAAGTCGATGCGTCTGTGCAAAGTCTTCAATGCCCTGTCTACAGCTGCCCATGCCTCACCTGCTGCACTGTCTTGATGCTGTGACCGCTGCTGTTGCAGCAGTTCTCTCTGCTTGTTGAAGAAGGCATCCTTGATTGCATCACCGGCTTTGTTTGTGTCTGGGCTTGCTGACACCGCAAAGATGTGCTGCACTGGCATCTGCATTAGCAGAGCATAAGCTGCTCTGCTGCTGTCCACTGGCCCATCATGCTGGAAGCCACCCAGCTCAGAGAGTGCGTTATGCAGCGCTGGGACTGCTGCTACAGGCAGCTGATCAGCCTGAAGTAGCACTACCAGCCCAGTTGGACAGCGTTTAAGGAAAGGAGCGAGCGTCGCTTGCAATGCTGCAGCTGGCTGCTCAGTGCCAGTTGCTATGGTGTGGGCCTCAAGCACCAGACTGCACGCAGCACCACGAGGCGGCAGCACTGACAGTGCAGCTGCTGCATTCCTGCAGTCTTCTGCTGCAGCGCATGCCAAGAGCATGGCTGTGGCCTTGTAGCTGCGCTGTGCTGCTGGTGTGCGCAGCTTGTCTGCAATGTCATCAGAGGATTCACGCCATCTGTCACCGGGAGGTAATATGCTGTACAGGGCATCTGATGCCCATGCCTTGCTGCCTGCTGCTCCTGGTCTGGTGGCAGCCCACCCATCTGTGATGAGAGTGGGATACTTCACATGCAACTGCTGTAATACTACCTCCACATGATGCTGGACGCCTGATGCATGTGACCGCAGCAGCTGCACACAGCTGTCTGCAAATTCTGCTGCTGACGTTTCCAAGGTTACCAGTGTACCATTCAGCTGCAGACCATGCAAGTGGTGGCCTGCAGCCTGCCACGCTTTATTGGCTGATGCTTTTATTGCTTCTCCGTAGTAAGGCCATGCTGCGGCGAATGTGATGGCCAGGGCTGCTATGGCCATTGCTGTTAGACTGGTTGTTAGCCGATGGCTCTTACGGTCAGGCTGCGCTGTTGTGCGCTGCTTTTTCTTGGGCAGCGGCGAATAAGACCCAGGAGAAGGGAGAGGTGTGTCTACTGCCACTTTCCGTGCATCTTGGTCCAGGCCGTTGTCGTCTGCAGGTGACTGGTCTGCAGTGGTTGCTAGCTGCAGTGGCTGAGATGGCCTCCCCCGTTTAGCCCCTCTGCCTGTAACCTCTGTAGGTGTTTGAGGCTCTTTACCCAAGTCAGGAAAGGCAAACTGAGAGTCCGTCATTGCTGTGGGCTCCTGTCGGGAACTGTGCCTTGTTGCCCTGCGCCTTGATGGCGTCAAGCCACCCGCATCATATGTTTTACCGTCACGCAAAGAGACCATACTTGATGTGTTGGTTGAGGCACCTGACCTGGAGCTGAAGTGGTTGCACGAGAAAATGCATGCAAGCCACCACAACAGAGTATCACAACGAAGTGCAACCCTCTGAATGAACAGTAGAGCTGTGATGGAGTGGTATTCATGGTGAAGGCTAAGTTTAAACTGCCAGGTTAACCTTGATAAACCCCTATCACTGCTCTCAATGTTTCTCAGATTGAACAACTTTGTTTTTCAACAAATAAATCGCAACTTTGCACACGCGTGCTTGTTGACAGGCTGCACGGCACCCCTCGGACAACAGCAGATGGACTCCTTGCAGAGCTGATCGAGGACCAATTCGTGACCATGCTGTCTATCGCGACCTGAGATGGCATCAGATAGTGTATCGCAACCAGATGGTGCAGTGCAGACCTTCTTAGAGCGCACTCTCCCTCACAGTGAGTGTTGCTACTGAACAACAGCTGACCAATACCTGTGCTATGTAGTCAGTAACTGGCACACATGTATGCAGTTGTGCCTGCAGTCACAGTTTCTGTGTTGCAGGGGGTAACGATGAGGTGACTGCAGCTTCCAATTTGTGGCAGCACAAAAACATTTCTGATAGGATTCGTGATCATGCCATAAACATGAGTGGAAAGGACGTGTATTCCAAGGTCAAGCCAGCTGGCGATACCAGAATGTTCATGTAAGCACGGCAGCCCTTCAAAAAGCAGACAGTGCAGCAGCCCATCCTGGCGCAAGCTAGGAATTGCTTGCCACAGTTGCGGACGAATTGATGGCATGCTCCATTATGGATTGTATCCTGGTGACTTTGTATTTTCTATAGCTGCGCACGAATCCCGTCGTTACAGCTCATGCAGGCCCTGTCCCTCAATCTCGCAAACACATATCTTTCGCCTGGACAGTGATTGGTGGACAGAGATCATGATGTGGCTCACACTCTAGACGGGACATCCTCCCAGCAATGCACCAGTATGCGCTCTGATGACCACAGCTGGATCATTGTGCAACAGCAACACATTGTGTCCAGCATCAGCCATACCGGGCCAAGCAGCTCCTTGCTGCCCAGCGTCTTCAATGACCTCACCTGACACTGCACCTATCTGCTCCTGCAGGCACCAGCAGTGGAACCTGGCTGATCTTGTTGACCACAACAACCAGGTACGGCTACAGCCACAGCAGCTAAGGCCGGTCATCACACCTGCAAACATCACCCAGGCTCTGCGGTTGGTACCAACACCACCCCCAGACATCAAGTACACTCTCAGAGAGGTGCGTGGACACAGCAAGGTGACAGACTATGGTGCAAGTAGAATCAAAGCAGAACAGGCCACTGTAGTTGCTTGATCCCACAGCGCAAGAGGATCCCACCTGCATGCCACATCATGCTGTATAGTATCACACAGCAACAGTATGATGTCTGGCATTGCTGCCAGAACAACAAGAAGCTATCAACCTTACATTGATAGAAGGGGGTGGGCTTGGCATACTCGTCGTCAATGAACTTTCTTTGTATAAGCATCGTTTTGCAGCGGTCACTGACTGAGTTCACGCGTGTGTCTTGTTTTTGTTTTGCACAGGAGGACAAGGGGCAGCTTGCAGGACCTCCCCCCACCATGGGAACTGCAGCTTACGTACAGCAGTAAATTCCTGCTGCCAGCGGCAGTAGGCAAGGAGAGCACTGTCACAGTGCAGCTGCTCAGTGGATGTAGTGCATACCACAGAGAGTTCACACGGAGAGTATAGTAAACACATGATGTGTCACGTGAAAACCTCAAGCAATACAGAATAGGAGGGCTAGTTCAGTAGGACAAGTAACGGACTGTGGATGGAGGCACTGCAACATGTGCCTTTAAGGCATGAGACTTCAAGCCATGTTTACACCTGCCGCTATTTGATGCAGGTCTCATCTCGTCAGCATATGTGAATAAAAGGAAAGGATACATGCAGCAAATTGAGACGTTATGGCAAATGCGCTGACACGCGTGGGGGGCGCCACCCCGGTGTAAAAGAAATAGCTCTCTCTCTCTCTCTCTCTGCCACTCTCTCATAGAGCCATGCAACATTGGATGAGCTGGCCGGTGTGCTGCAGCTGCTTGTGCCTGCCTTGGCTGCCCTGTGTGTCCATTCAGCTGAACCCGAGCGCCATCGACGTCATACACCAAGTAAGTTCACCGTAAAAATGCATGTTGATGTGCACTGGTTCAAGCCAACGGCTGCGAGCAGTCACTTATCAGGCACTCAGGACTCTGAGACGGACAGGCCGTGCATCTGTGACAGACAGAGTCTGTAGCATGACATCAGCAGCTGGGTAGATAGAGGCCTGATGGTGCTCACTAGAGAAGCTAGCTCTTGCAGCTGCTTTGCACATTTTCTCCTCTCGGACAGGGAGAGTCAAGGACAGGTTACTGACACATGGCATGTTGACACACCTAGACCATATGACATGTGCACTGTAGCTAGCACTGAGCCCAACACCAGAGTTCTATTCTCGCTCCAATTGTGGTTTGAGTGCTGGGTGTGACTTGATTGAAAGCACGGCCCAAGTGCGGTTAGCAGTTGCTGCGAAGCAGAGCGTGTTGCTGATACACACCTTATCGTTTGCCATGGTCGAGTGCGTGATCAAATGTTCAATTAAAGCGTGAGAAAATGGGAAAAGCTTAAGAAGCAGCTAAGCCTAAGCAGCTAGCAAACCCCAGCGGAGCCTGGTAGTGCAAGTGCGAGGAAGCATGTCGCCGCAGCTCGTGGTGTGGGTCGCTGCAATTATAGTGCAGTCTGCTCTACTTGGTAGAAGCATGTACGCGGTATGCCACAGAGCAGACAGAGGCAGTCAATGTGCAGTACTTGAGACGTTGCAGTAGTGCATCAAGCCAAACCCTTGTCACTGCGCAGATTGTGTGCTTAACAGACTTGGAGAACGATTATATCAACCCGTATGACCTCTCCTCCAAGATGAACCGTTTCGTGGTGAGCAGTGCAGCTGTTGTTTGGCGTGTCCATTGCATGCTTCATCCTGGCAGCAGCAGGCCGCCAGCCAGAGTTTGCCTAAGATCGATGCTTCTTGATGTATACAGGCATGCGTCTATCCTTTTACAAATTCTTGTGTGCATTTCAGTCAAATCACATGGTCCACTCGCCGAGCTTTACCCGAACAGTTGTCAACTGCATTTTGCCAACTGCAACATCAATGCAGGTGCTGGAACTGGCTGCACAAGGCTTTATAGCAGGCTTGCTACTGCTGTCAGGAAACTGGTTTGCAGGGGCTTGCCATGCAGCATTGCTGGTATATCTGCTGCAGCTGTACAGCAGCGGGCGCATGCACGTAGACACAACAGACGCTTTCAGGCAGTTGCCACAACAAAAGAAACAGCGGTATATTCTGTTGGGCTCACATCTTCTGCTGTTCGTGGTGGTGGTATACAGGTATGTTATGCACTAACTGCCAGCCTCATCTTGACTTTGCAAGCCCCTCCCCCCCCTCTCACACCACACCACACACAAACACCAGCAGCAGCATCTGTAGCTACAGCAGCTGATGTCACGAGTGCTGTGTATCGCGCACATAGTAAGCCAAAGGTTTTCGCCCGGTTGCAGCACTGCTGTGGCTCACCTGTGTGTGGACGTGGCAGAACAACATTGCCACAGGCAGTGCTGAACAACAGGTTACAGCATGCTTGTGTTGATATCTTCTCTGGAGATGCTGGGTGGGACTGCAAGCGGGTGCTGGCCATGAAGCACCTGGCAGCTCCACAGCAGTGACAGTTTTGTTGACTGCTTTACTGGTGCTGCAGGCTTATAGAGACAGCACTCCTGACCTTGTTGACGCCAGAAGGCCGTGCTATGACAAAGGTAATAGCAGTCAGAAGCAGGCAGACAGGAGAGGGTGATGCATTGGATGGTGAATCAGTGGCATTGGAAGCTACACCAGCAGCGACAGCAGCAGCGTTACAATTGCAATGCTATGTACCAAGTGCCCAGCAGCAGGTAACCCTCTTCATTGCGACAAACTTTACGTACAATGTCAAAAGCTACGCCATATTGCACGTCCTCCTCCTGTAAGCACAAGGCGGGGGAGGGGCGCCTCCTCGCAGCCCATATGAGACGAGCCACATCATGAGATCACCTTTGGGGTGGTGTCCCTTGACGCCGCATCTGAGATGATGGTTTGGGTGACAGCTACATGAACAGACCCCAGGTCACTTGCAGCACAGCCACATGCTGGTGAAACACAACGCACACTTGCTGTAAATCTGCAACCTGCCTTAGGAGCTACACTGACAACTTGTATTTGTGCTGCACTGCAGAAGCTCATGCATGAAGCTGCAGCATCAATGCATGGGTACTGAAAGTGCTTGCAGCACAGTGGCAGCAACCAATGGCGAGTCAGTAATGTTGGCATCAGTAGCAGCAGAGGCATCAGCAGGCTGCCTTTCAGGCCCTTGATATGTGGTGAAGGCGGGAGGAGCTGCTGACACGCCCAATTCAACCAATCATGTGGTCACTGACTATTGGCTAACAACCACATAGAAGCAACTGTTGCCAGCAGCAGAGGTCCAGTTGTGCCGTGCCTTGCTGCTCGGCTTGACCAATTGGTCACACCTACACACCGGCACACGGTTGTGCTATCGTCCCTGGTTTTGCTGCTAGCATTATGTCATTACCATGTATGACAGAGGTGAGCCATTGTGGCCCAATAGCTAGTGTTGGTATGCAGCAATCTGAATCGTCATGCTGACAGCCTACTGTGCCAAAGAAAGCAACTGTTGTAGCAGTGGCTTCAGGATTCCATTTCCTGTTACAGTACAACCAATCTGTAACATGACCATGACAGGGTGCATGTTGACAACACCGTGTACGGTACAGTGATAAAGTGTGTTCAACTTGAACAGGTTGGGCTGCGGTTGGTGACCATCTCAAACAGCGGACCTTAAGCCTTTCAAACCCAGCCTTGGCTGACAGTTTCTGCTGCAAACATCGTTGCACCTGGTTATACTACTGCCTGGTAATGAAGCAGCAGTACAACCAGCTGCAACGATGTTTGCAGCAGATGGTGACTCTGAAGTGCTTTGGAATTTGCACACGAGCACTCCAGCTGTCGACACCAACACAACAAGGACCCATGTTCTTTGACGGGGTCTTGTATCAGATATCAAATGCAGAAATGGGTGATGTACAGACGATGAACCGCCGTAATGGTGACCCACTCACCACAATGGTTGCCATAGCACTTCAACTTGCTGCATGGCTCAATTTCTCTTACAATGAGGGGCACAAAATTGTACCCTGACGCTCAACGCTCTCCAACGTGCAGGGGCAACAACAGTATGTCATGGTGTAGGAAAACTCAGCTGCAAGGGTTGATATTGTATTATACCAGAGCATGCCATCACACATGTCAAAACAACCACTAGCTAGTTGGTAAACAGTTGCATGTAAAAGAGTTAAGAGCCATGCAGTATGTGTTGATCTCTGCAGCAAGGGGTCTCCACCAACGTGGTGAAGCTTAACGCTTGCCCTGCAACCCAGCATGTGACAAGTGGTTAACTGAGTCCCACAGCAAATATAAAAGTCAGTTCACCTCTATATTGAAAGGCAGCTAGTGTACTTAGATAATAACCCCTCGAGCTGCTGCCTGATGCCAGCAAAGTTTGCCTGCACTGCTGTGAGTCTCACTTCTCCTGCTGGGGGATTGGCACTGTATAGTTGAGTGCCATGCGGCCACCATCAACATATATGGTTTGTCCTGTGATGTAGCTGGAGTCCTGTGATGCCAGGAATGCCGCCACACTCCCAATCTCCTCAGGTTGGCCAATGCGGCCGAGGGGGGTGCGTGACAGCACCTTCTCCATCTGAGCCTTGTCAGACACAACTGATGCCAGCACCTCAGTGGCAATGCTGCAGGATTCAAAATCAAACAGGGTTGGAGTAGCCGAGGTGTACCCATGACATCTGTAATCATCAGTCTACTACCATGCGAGCCGTGAGTGAGTTACTGCTTATGATAAGCACCCAACTTGAGTGATACTTCTGCCTGCTGTGCTCAGTTGTGTCCAGGGCTACCTGGTGTGCAAATGCCTACCGTGCGCAAAGCCGCAGTCAGCCGCTGCAAGGAGCGATAGTTTGCCGGGTCAGCTGCCAGCTGCTCACCTGCCAGGGCCGATAGCGTTGACTCTGATGTTGTGTGGTGCCAGGGCCAGAGACATGCAGCGGGTGAGATTGTCCACACCCCCCTTGGATGCATTGTAACCAGCAATGGTGGGTATGGCCATGACACCATTCACTGATGACATTGTGATGATCGCACCCCCACGACCTGCAGGGGCCCACCCACACATGACAGTCTCTTCAGGGGCAGAATACAATCACAACTTTGTGACAGCTGACTGTCAGATGACTGACGGAGGTGCTCTTGCTGAGCGCTCATGCTGCGCTCAGCATTGTTAAGTAGTGGGCAGCACCGCACAGCAAGGAAGAATGCTGTGCAACAGACTATTGTGCATACCCAGTGCACAATGAGAAACTCAACGTTCAGGTGTCTGCACACCTTGTCTGACCATTTGCTGTGCTGCTGCTTGACAGCAGAGGAACACCCCCTTGAGGTTGACCTTTATGACAGCATCAAAGTCCTCTTCAGACATCTCAAGGAACGGTGCCGACTTCACAATACCTGTCACACAGACAACGCAAGTTGCTGCACTTGTCCTGCACAAATGCTTGCTATCTTGCGTGTGAAAAATAAATGTTCCCCACACCCAAAACGTATTCATTGCGGAGCATGCAGCAGCAGCAGCAGCCTCTGGGACTGATAAGGCCTGAACCATAGCGTAAAACCTGCTGCTGCCCCCTGCTGCTGCTCACTTGCAGCTGCACCCATTCCTGCTGCTCTGGGCATGCACAATTGATGCGACGCTGCTGCAGTCTACTGCGGCAATGTGACACAGGAAGGCCCTCATTGACTGCTGGGCTTGCTCCTGCTGCTTTTCCGGATCATCATGTCTATCAGGCATGCTATGTCTGACAAAACAGGACTGCACTGAATTGCTGAGGAATGTTTACATCCACTCATCTATGTCAATGCTACTGAAAAGCATGTGATATGCAGCCAAGCATCAGTTGCTGAGCCACCATCAGTGTACACAGAGAGCTGCCAGATCATCACAAGAAGATCACCAGCCATTTCATATGCTGTCCTTCACATTGACTGCACACCTGCGTTTGCCACCATGATGTCTATCCCTCCTAGCTGCTCTACTGTCTGCTTGATCAGGTGCTGCACTTGTTCCTTTCTGGAGACATCACAGTGTGTATATATTGCCTTTATGCCTTGCTGGTTCAGCTTGGTGACGGCCTGTTCAGCTGCTGAGTCATCTACATCGCTGACCATGATAGATGCTCCATTCTCCCCAAGGCTCTGAGCTGCAAATCAAGGATGTTTTGGGTATGTGAGAGCTGGGCAATCCATGAGCTTTGGTGTAAGCTGTAGGTCGTACTGAAGGTTTAGCAGGTTGGCTGTCCTCAACCATGAAACCGCTGGTAAACAATGCGAGTAGTGTATGCGCACGATGCAGGGCTCCACAAGCCTGCACATACCTACAGCAAACCCTATGCCCTTTGCTGCTCCAGTAACTATGGCTATCTTATTGACAAGGCGCTGCATGATGGTACCACACGTTCATGCACAGCGTTTGTGAGGATTCTAGTGTGGCTGATGGCTAATGCATCGGTCTTCCGAGTGATGGATGTAGGATTCCTCGGTTCAGATGCAGTTAGCGGTTGACTGTTGTTTGCCTCGACAGGAGAGCGCAATCGGCGAAGGCGGATGTGATATACTATGCACATGCAGCAATCATAGCTGGGTCAAAATCTTCCCTCGCCATGGTCTCGCGTCTTTGTCACCAGGGGCTTACGGACCAAGAAGTTTGGGCTGCCTATCAGCCAGCCTATATCGGCAGGCCAGCACCAACCTTACAACTGTGTCGTTTTGCTCAGATGCTTCCTGCATATAACTGGCAAGTCACAACTGTCTCACCAGAAGGTCACGTCTTTGGACTCTGATCTCTTTACACGCCAACGCGCAGTTCCCAAGGCCATAATGACGGAACCATGTTCTACACCATTTCTTTCTCATGCTCAAAAGAAGGCAGAAGAGCACCTTTTGGCACCTGTCGACGACGATCTCAGCGAACACAGCGACGGGCTTGAGGTGTTCAGGTTTGTATGATAAATTTGTGTAACATCGACAATGCTATAGCGCGGTCGAAGCAACAAAGGCAGTTGTTGCACACCGTTCATGTCACCTCGACACCCTCCTGGCCAACTCGGCGCAAGCTATGCACGCATGATCTGACAATGTACAATTCAACTTGAATTTGTTGTATCCTCTCCTGCAGGCGCCGACCCTGGTTTTCAGCACACAGCTACACACGAGCAGACTGCAGGTGACCAGTACTGGAGCTTCTGAGATAGCTAAGACCGCTGAATGTATACCTCAGCCAGAAGTTGCATGCCGCTTTGGGACGATATCCTGACTGTATGGACCACAGGGGCCGCCGGATCATGCTGGTTCAGGAGGGAATTACAGTTGATAAATGCTGTTGTAACTGGCACACATAATGCAGGTGTGGACATTGCCCGTGGAGCGATCCTGAGCCATGCCCGTATGCTCTTGTAGTTGGCAGGTGAGTGAGGGCGTCGTCACTGACAGGAGCACCATGCTATTGTCATAAAGATTAAGGTGGCCAAGCACACAAAGCTGTCCTTGAGCTAGTCCTTTGCCATCATACATTCAGCAACGCCTCCACTACCTTCACATGCGCCAATTGGACAGGGTCCTGTTCATGGGATCTACTCGGAGTACCATCCATTTTGCAGTCTGTTTGACATCAGGTCGATGGCATATCACAGCAATTGATGATCAGCCATATGCCTAGTGGTTGCTGAAGTGTATGTGAACCATGGCACATGTTGGCATACAGCTTATATGTGCCTTGAACGCAGCGTCGTGTTTTGGCTTGCAGGAGTGGCACTGTTGAGGGTGGTTACCTGGCAACCATGAAACGCAGTCTCAGCAGGGCCCTGACCTTTGACAAAAAAGAGAAGCACTAACACAAAAACAACCACCTGTTTCAGCACCAATCACCCACCAGGACGTCTACTGCTGGCGCTTTTCATGGTATCAAAGCCTCCAAGTAGTCAAGCTAGGGTTGCTGCAACACAGCATCAAACCCAATTCTTGTGCAACCATTTGTACTACAGCATCAGCTACCTGTTCTTCTTTGAACATGCTGCTATGTCGCTTTGTCAGTTTGTGTGTATTTGTCTTTGTGTTGAAGACGTACTCAATGGACCCCAATACTATGATCGCAGCTGTTGCATTGCAAACGCCAGCAGAAATTGCCAGCAGTCCCTGAGCTGTGCATAATGACAGTATTGCATGTCCACATGCAATTGAGCATCTTTCAAAGTATCAAAACCTATCGCATAGAAGATTAGACTCCTGGCCGTCTGTCAGGTGCCAATGCTATATGAACAGCCACAACAGCATTGATGCAGGTTGGCGGTCAGCTACTTTGTTAGGCGCAGGCAGGCCAAGTGATTCCCTTGTTTCTGCAGCACAACCATCGCCACACTGTTTTGTCCCATGACCATGTAGTGCACATCCAGTAATCCTCTGTGGGCCTGGCTGCAGGACAATCATACTGTGGTAGAATAAGCATCTGTCTGCCCCTCCACTGGCTGCCTCTTGTGAGCATGCCGTATCAGAAGAACAGGGCGTTGAAAAACATTCAGCATGGTTTGCAACGTGTGTCAACTTATACACAGCTCATACCCTGCTGTGGTCATATGGCAGCGAGTTGTTTGTGCGAGGCACTTGTGTCGCTTTCTGAAGTGAGCGCCAGTTGTGCACATTCTTGTGACAAGCTTGAGGTATTTTTTGCACACATCCTGACATTGCACTGAACAACAAAAGGTATATTTTCATCCAATACCACCGGCACATGCCATGTGACGGTCACATGACTTGCTGGTTCATGGTTGGCTTGTACAAGTGGTCATCTTGCATCTCATGCTGTGATATGAAGCACAAGTATGTATGAACCTTTTGCGCTTCTGCAGACAACATAGGGTGTGCAGTGTTTTGTGGTGTTCCTGTTGCAGTGTTGGTTCTCAATGCTGCCTTGGCAACTTCACTGTGGTGCAGGTTCACAGTTTGACACTAATGGCTGGCTGTGATTGTTTTGGAAGAGACCTAGCTCATGCAGCAATGGTATGACACAACAAGTCATAATCATGCTTGCTCAGGGGCCTTTGCTGTGTGTTTGATCAAATGGAATAAGTGGGGGCGTGCTGGGCGGACCATGGCATCAGCCAGATGGTGGGGCGAAAACTATTGGCATGGCTAACAGATTGACAGCGGCAATCAGAGCTGCACATTTTCTCCTGCTGCTTGTGTGCGCAATGTCAGCAGTTTGTTTGGAAGCAGGTGTCACCTGCTGTTCAGGCTTTGAATAGCCCAAGGGGTGATCAGCTAGTTCAAAGGATTTGGGCCAACCACCATGGACTTGTCAAGTTGTAGACCCTGACCATTGTTAAGCACTGCCTTGTCATACAACACCTGGTACTGTTTTCTGAGCTGTTCCTGAACCCAACGGGCAACAGGATGTTGCGGATCGTGTTCCTGCTGTGCAATGGAAAGAACAGCAGCAGGCAGAGCTGCAGGAGCCTCCTGCACCCTCAGGGTAATAGCCTAGTGCCGCTGCAGCTATATTGCCCTCAACAGCCTGCATAATCTGCCCCACAGTCAGCTGTGCTGGTGACATTGTAAAAGAAATGGAGCCATGCAACAAGTTGAACATTGTTTCCAAGCTGAGTACCACATTTTCCATAAAGTAGGCAGCATCTGGCTGCTTATTCTTGCTGCGAAGCTGTGCTATCCTTTGCCAGTGACTGGCCTTGCGGGTTTCAGCCGGTGCAAGCCAGTCCATACCCCTCCTGCCATTCCAAGTGCTGGGCTTAGAAGCCCCACTACTACTACAAGCACTAGCCATAGGCCAGTGCCTTGCTAGAGCTGCTGTGTGCTGCCCTAGATGATGCTCAAAGAGAGGATTATCTACTACTATATCTAAGTGTCCTCTCCTGCAGACAAATAAAGGTCTAATAGTGAGATCAAATAAAATGCACACTCTGCTGTGTATGTCTGTCACTGAGTGTCAGATTTTACAGTCCAGTCCATATCAATGGCTGTAAATTTCCATCAGCATGTCGAGGTTCAACTAGTTACTGCAGCAATCTGTGCCCGCCGTTATCTGCCCCGTCATTTCACACTGACTCAACACATACGCAGATTATACATGTTGCAATGTTGCACGGCTCTATCTCTTTTACATGTCACCTGTTGCATGTCTCTTTTCCTTTTACATGTCAACTTGTCAGCCCAGCAAAATTATTCGCAGACCTGCCATGTTGGAGCACATGTTGTATAACATTGGACAGGGGTTGAGCCCAGAAACATGAGGACAGATAAGGGCAGCACTGCCACCGCTAGATGTATAGATTGCCACAGCAGCCGAAATCCAAATGGAGGCATAGAGCATCATCGTTAGCTGTGACAGACAGACACCCAGATTGACCCAATCCAGCTGCAAGGCCCTTGCATGTCACCAATGAGTTGCAATCAGCTGGGATACCAAGCGGCTTTCCCAGGACCCGTCATTTCCCCCTGACCCAACCAATACTGAGCAACAATTGAGCCTGATCTGTTGCAAGCATTGACAGCCAGCGCCTAGGAAAGCTGCCGACACCACTGGGCAGTCCACCCTTCCCCTGAAACACAATTCATGCAGCTGCTGAGTGGAGCAACTGTTCATAGAGGCCACTCCCCTCAAAGACATGATATGCGGACAACTGCAGCAGGCAGTCAGCCTGGCTGACCACATTCTATACTTGCATAGTGCAAGATGTCACAAGCATGCACGATTGCTGACTGTCCCCCAATCTCTTACAACAGCAGAAAGTGCTGCTTGACATTGTTATTCCTGCCACCACTACTTTCAGGGCAACAGCACACCCGCTTGAATTCACAATGCATACAGAACACAACAGTTAACCTCTCTCTGAGGTCTGACAGCGACAAGCTTCTGTACATAATCCACAGCACCTGAGCAGAATAAGATGCAGATCCTTCAGGTGCAGCAGGCCAGTGTTGATGATGCTATGTCAGAGCTGAGCACAGCCCCCTTCACAGATTTGGAAAAGCCATTGCCCCTCCTTGCAACCAAGCATGCCATCCACACAACACAGCACTGCTGAAGCCAGGCAGCTTCGCACAAACAGCTGGCCACCTCTACCACCAACCCAGCCGCGCCTGTTGGGCATAACAGTACAGGGTCAACATCAAACGATGCACAATGACAGGTAGCTGATAACCGACCTAGACCCCCCCCACCACCACAGTATAGTGTAGTCAGCCACAGTTACTTGAGGCGACGGGGCGCTGGTTTAACAAATGCAGCCACCTGAAACACTGCTAAAGCATGCACAGTGATTTGACAGGCCTCAGGAATAGATGGTAAGCAGGCCCTACACCCACCACACCTGACCAACTGCTGGCATCACTGCACAAACAGGGGCAGAAAACAGAAGTGACTGAGCAACAACAGCATGACATACGAAATTGGCCTCAGACCCAGTTGTGAACTTGCCTTGTATGAAAAGGCGGTTGGCATGACAAGTCTTTAAGTAAACTATGAGCGTTGTTCAACAGTACAAACAGTCAATATCTGGAGATGTGTTAGAAGGATCCGACCACACCATGCTGTTGCTAAAAATAAAGCAAGGTTGATGATCGATCCGTTCAGCAATGTGTGAATAAAGGAGCTGTGCGCTGGCAATGCAGGGTCTGGTAAAATCTCAGTATATATCTTCTCAACTGCACATGCAAAGGAGAAGATGCCATGCAGTGTGAACCAGTGTAATCACTGCCATTGCAAGGCAGCGCCATGTACATGATATGATGTGTGTACAGGAAGATGCATGCAGTGAAGAGGACAACGCAGAGGCGGTTCAATGCAACACACATCTACAAAACACAGTACTGTAAGGGTTCTAGATAACAACTGTTACTGCTGACAGTGGCAACAGATCAGGGCCAAGTTCATGTGGTGTGTGTGTGTGGATTGAGTAGACTCCTTCAACCAGACTGTTACTCAACAGGGAAAAATACTGCACTACATGATTGAATAACACTCCACACTGCCTTCATGACATCAGCAAGACGGCCAGGTGGCATTTAAGCTGACGTCCTTTCACATTCTGGGCCACAAGGTGACAGATTCTGTACATGCATGTGTTTATCCAGCACAATTTCCTGCCAATACTCAAGCCAGCACATACACAGGTGGTGCCAACACAACACTTGCTCTGTAGCCTGAAGCAGCATGGATCCCTTCCTTCCTTCCTGAAAAGAAACAAACCTGCTGGTACAGCTGTACTGAGCTGCTGAAAGCAGCACCACAAAGGGATATACCATGAGACAATTGCAACAACTGGTGACCAAACCACACAGTAAGGGCTGGATGAGGCATCTAAATGCACTGCCTTGTCACACACCAGAACATCCCTCAACCCATTGATAGGCAAGCCAGTCACAAGTTGAGCCAGCACAGCACCTCAAACCACGCCATATGTATGACGCTCTTGGGTACACAAGGTACACAACCCTACTGGGACAGGATCTCGTGGTGGATGCAATACGTGGTCCTTCTTGCAACAACCGCGAAGATAGGTAAGTAAAATAATAAATGCTCAAGATGAGTGGGGCAATTGGCAGGTCATACACAGTGGGGCAAGACTCCACAGATGTGTGCATGAGTTGATGTTGCTTGAGGTGTGTTAAATGTGCCACTGACGATGTGCAAATAATAGCTACAGCAATACCTGTTGCATGTAGGAGCCTGCACTGGGGTCTCAGCAGCACTGGTACAATCCACAAAGGACATGAAAAAGCCACAGTGCAGCACCACCTTCATCGCGGGCTGTACTGGCATGTTTCAGGATCTAAACACATCACTAACATGGTGAGCCGTGATGCTTTGCAGAAATATCACACCGCTCGATGACATAAGCCCTGATGCACGGCAAGGAATATTGATGCCGTGGCACATCCAGGCAGAGGTGCCACAGCAGCTGCTGCACTAGCAACCATATGCTGTGCCGCTTGCATGCAGACTGCATTTTGCTATTGATGATGCACTTCATCAAGTACATGCACAGTTCATGCCCCACAACATGATGAGCTACCTGCCCACAAAGTGGACCAGCAGCTGCTGGCTGCCCAAGCCTGCAAGGTGCAACACTGTGATACATGTAACTTACTCCCTGGCCAACCAGTACCACCACTGCCAACATCATCCGTCCTCTGAGGCCCCAAGAAACCCTGACAGTTCGTCAAATCGTCTATCACTTAACAGCCTGACACCCATGAGAACCTAGAGAGGATAGGAGGAACAAATATGCCCTAAATCATCTGAGCAAGCATCAGTTGGGCTGGGCTGGGTTGGATATGATTGAATTGCTCTCCCAGACACACTTAACACATGCCTTGCATGTGAAAACAATATTCCCCACACCCAAACATTCCATGCGGAGCATGGAGCGAAGTCTGGCCACACAGATGTAAGCAGCAGCGGCCTGAAACCAGAAGTCGCTCCTCTGGGATTGATGAGGCCTGAGCAACCGCATAACCGTCTGCTGCTTCCTGCTGCTCCTCTCTTGCAGCTACAAACATACAAACATTTCTGCTGTTTCACACGACCATCTGACCAAGCAGCTGTGGTGGCTGCATGCAGGACTGCCGTTGCATCGACTGCACCATATTCTGCAATCTTTGCACCTCCTCCTTCAAGCTCTGGTTCTCAATCTCTAGATGCCGCATATAATCATTCTTGCGCGCCCTGGAGCGCTGTGCCGATTCTCTGCGCTTCTGCTTGATCCTCTCAATGGCTGCTTCCTGTTCCTCCAGTGTTTTCTGCACCCTGCCGCCTGGCTTACGCACCACAGGAGCTGCTGACGCTGGGGCTGGCATTGCTGGGGCCAAGGTGACTGCAGGAGGCAGGTAGCTGCTGGGTGCTGCAGGCATGATAACGGGAGATGCAGCTGGTGGCATCATGTTAACTGGCAGTGCACTGGGGGCACCCATGGTCCCCGCGTACGTTGACATGCTCAATCCTGCATCTGGGTACCCTGCTGCCACGTCGTTCTGCTCTGCAGGATTTGCTGACAAGGGTGTGAAGGCGTATTGAGACTGCATGCCTCCTGCCATCATGACAGCAGGCTCCTGCTCAACTTGCTGCTTAAATAATTCCAGTAAGTCATAACTGGATGTGTCGCTGTTTCCTGCGCCCGGGCTAGCCTTTGTGTCGGACTGGCCGGTCTCGCTGCTTTCGCTGCTGCGCGCGGCGGCTGCATCTGCCGGGTACACATTTGCTACAGCACCCTGATCGTCAGCTAGATCGGGTATCTCGGCTATGGCATCGAACCTGCGGACGGCAATCAAAGAGCACTTGAGCCAGAGCTTGACAACCATTGTTGCGCCTGACGTTTGTGCCATACTAGACAAACCACAGCATCCAATAATGTTCCATTGCCGTGGCGCTGCTATCCGGTTGCCGAAATGACTTGCCAGCAGAAATCATCATCGTCCAGAAGATGCTCCAAATCAGGTGACGATGGCTGTGGTGGAGGTACACTTGTCACCGTAAACCGACACATTTTTCACTTGGTGCTATGGATCCCGCGAAGGTCGAGACAACTGCTCCAAGCCGGTGAGCTAGGGAGACTGGCAACGATGCATATGCTGTTGAAAGCGTGTTGATTGCTTATTCTGCATTGTAAAGCCACAGTGTGCCCAGGCTGAGATGAATGGGGGCCAGATGGGCCTTAACAACAACACTGTCAGTAAGGGCCGCGTCATCTTTTCGGTTTGTGTCCTAGAGGGGCTTGCTGCTCCCTACAAGAACAGGTTTCTTGAGATCCAGGCCTAATCTGCTGCTGCATTCAAGTCCGATGGAGCTTGACCAACCTCACTGCGATTGCAATCAAAGTATCTGGTCTCCTCCGCTGGGACAGCGTCAGTTGGCCTGAGATAGATGGATCGCCGCTTGATCCTGATACCGCTGATCAAGTCATTGGTGCAGGAGGCTTGGTTTGGATTGCCGGGCAGTTACTGGGGCAGCAGCCGTTGCATGCAGTGCTGCTAGTCAACCAACAGTTTCGTGGGTGAGCTCCCGTGCGTTGATTCACGTGGCCGCCGCTACAGACTTACGAAGCCATCCTGTCACTATCACAAGTGAAGACAATTCGAGGCATTGGGCCATTGCTGTCAAGGATGCACCCAGTTAATGTTGGCACTGACGTCAGCATTTCCCAAAAAGCCTGAAGTTCCCAGATGCAATCATTCTTGTCAGGTGTACGAGCATGGCACAGAAAGGTTCCTCTGAACCTCTACAATTTCAAGCGAGCAGGCAGGCAGGTGTCGTTATTTGTCGCCTAAACCCAGGGCCTGGTTGATGCAGGATGCAGAAGCCTCAACTGCATTACCTGTGTGGGTCAGACAACACTATTTTTCAACCTGCATTTGCATTGGCGGCAGTTAATGGGCTTCTCTCCAAGTTGCCTGGTCAGGTGGCATAGGTAGCGCACTGCCTGGTCATGCCTTCATCAGGTTCCTGCTCACATAGCCGGCTGTTGTAGCCAGTTGGTTTTGCCAGGTGACTTGCATGAAGGCGGATGGCAGCAGTGACTAGCACAGCTTAGCACACAGCGGTCCAAAGGCGAGACCAAGGTTAGGGTGACATGTTGCTTGTTGCTTATGATGGTTCGTGAACTGATCACCTTGCATGTGAGCTCGGAGGGTGGACTGCTGGAGGAGCTGGCAACAGGCAGCGCTCAATCAAACTCAAGTGAGGTTGTTATGGTATCTTCTACTTCTGTCTGAAAACACCTCACATAGCCGGCTGTGTCATGATCTATCTGTCTGTCATCTGTGGCGCTGTACCACAAGCACCTGTTGTTGTGGGTGCTAGCTGCCTGCCAGCGCATTGTACTACCCCATGCTCTGTGTCAGGAGTTGTTCGACACGTCTGAGAGCTCCAGATGATCAGAGAAGCGGGCGCATGTGGCACAACTCTTGCTACCACTACATCGTGCAGTCCCTGGACAGACTTATCAAAGAGATACAGCCATGCAACCTTTGATGACATGTGCAGGGCGGCATCGCCAATGAGCACGTGCACAGGGACAGGAAAGCAGAAAGCCGCGTCCCGCTTGGCAGTGCTACATCTTGTCCACAATCAGCAAAGCCAGGGGCCCACTCGGCAAGATGTAGCACTGCCAAGCGGGATGCTGCTAGTAGCAGCATGCAAAGTATGTGCGGTGTATTCAGACAGAAGTGATAATATGGTAATTGACCTTGCTTGAGTTTGCAGAGTATGTTCACAAGCTGCTGCTGTGGTTTGACAAAAAAGCAGCAGCCACTGCGTGGCGGTCCACATCTTGAGCAGCAAGAATCAGTGATTGCACTGATGGGCCTTTGCACCCATAATCCAAACCTTATGAATGCATTAACAAACAACTCAGGTGTGCTTTTACCATGGGGTATTGACTCGGCTTGCAGGCATGCCGTCATGCATGCCTGCTCAGTATCCTTCCTGTTGATGTTCCATCGGACATGGTCAACAATTGACAAACAGCCGCCCTTGACACTGAAGGTTATGGGGTCTTGTTCATGCCTGCACCAGTATGTGAATCTCCCAACAAGCCCCAAGCTCAGTGCCAACATTGTCACTGGGTGCTGCCATGGCATCTGAGGGGTTTGCCTATTGTGATGCCAATTTGTCTTTGCTGGCTGCGTGTTGTCCAAAGGGTCTGCTGAATGAGCACTGCACAATGATGAGAAGATCTTCTCAGGCTGCACGGTCACATTGCAATTGGTGTGTGCAGGTGATTACTGCAGTAGACTGCTGCTGCTGCTGCTGCTGTGATCCGTGCATGCAGAACCGCTCTGCCAGTGGGAGTGGAATGTTCCCACAGGCATGTCAGTGCGCTTCAAGTCGCCATTGCATACTAAACTGTTGCATGTCTTTATTCCTTGCCAAGGGATAGCCTTTGTGACAGGCTAGATCAGGCCCAGTGAATCACCATATGTCAGCACTGACAGCTCCTGTGCTTGCCGCCACTACACCATGGGTCACCGCTCATGGGGCTCACCAGGCTGCTGACGGGCGTAAATGTTCTGCTGAGCAGCTGCGCTGCAGCAGCCATTTGCTGGTGCAATGCCATTGTGAACTTCACTCATTATATGACTGACCTGCTGTTAGGTTGTTTTCAGACTGTAATGAAACGTAATAAATTATCTCACTTGAGTTCGCCTCAGCGTGTCCTGTTGTTGTGCTGCGTCACTGCCAATAGGCTTTACCTCTGAACAAAGTACTACAGAGCCGCTGCATGAGAAGTGAATAATGCAGTGTCCCTGAGCACTATCAGGGAGGGGGGGGGGACTCTGTAAGCAAGTTGCATGCCTATGCGTGGATTGCAGGAAGACTGCACCAAGGCTGCTTTGGTGGCTGTACAGCAGCTACCTCTAGCAGCAGCCTGACTGGACAATCACCGTCACCCACACGCAGGTACCAAGTTGCTTGACTGTGCCACCTGTGTGAACTACAATCGAGCAGCACACAGCTGTATGACCTCATGGCTAAAAGCGCCTGCAGACCTGCAACATGCATGAAGAAGAACATAAGAACTGAATGCAAATCCTATATCGCGTGCGTACAAGCTCTGAAGTCGCCTATTGAGACAAATTGCGCGTAACATAACATCACGTTCAAGATCTTCCAGCGAGCACAATGCCGCGTCAGTGCAAACAGTCGCGAATTTTTTATTGGTGTGTGGGGAGTTTGAATCCGGCTCTTGCGCATCTCCCAAGAAAGGCAGGGCCGAAAAACAATTTCGCCACCATGACATACGAAGCGTGCCTCATCTCATAGCATTTCAAACCATCAAAAAGGTCATTTGATAGTCATTCAAGTGCCGAGTAGCTCACGTAATCGGCCCGGTAGTGGTTGGAGGATAGGAGATGCAGTGCTGGCCAACAGTACCACAGCTGTCGGGAACAGTATTACAGCAATTGAAGGCATCAAATGCAATTCTTTCAGGCTCTTTACCATTAAGGAAGCCTCAACATACCAGGTACCATGCATTGCTGCCTTCCGCACCTGGAGTCAGCAGTTTGTCAGGGTTGCTGCAACAGCTGACACCTGTTTGTAACCATCCAGGCGTGGCCCGGCGGGAACAACGGCCGTGAGCCTCAGTGGTGGCGTACAGCATTGCAAGGTGCGTTCTGGGACTCCATGCGACGTTATCTCTGAACTCAGCCAGGTCCTTGACACTACCGTACAAGGTTTGGTGTGTCGATGCTCAGCATTCGGCTTTCATTCATGACTGACAGCAGTTGACACTTTCACCTCGCAGGCGCCATCAGCAGTCGCTGTGGCTGATGTTGATGTCAGCTTAGCAGTAGCAGACCCAGCACTAGACACCCTCATTGACCGCTGGCTCTCCAATCGCCTGGCAAGCAGTTCTGCGGAAGATGACAGCAGCAGCTCTGCCAGCAGCAGGAGCAGGAGCAGCAAGAGACGCAGCAAGCGCAGCAAGCAACAGTCGACAGCAGCTGATTCCAGCGACCAAGTGTGGATGAATTGTCTAGAGGCTGTGCTGGGGCCGGTGTCTACTACCCTGGATTCTCTGACATCCCTGGATGATGTGAGCTGCTGCAGGGCTCACCTGGACATACCTGCCTTCTTTATACCTTGCTGCTGCTGCTGCTGAACTCTGCGTTTGCATCACAGCTCCCAGCATCCTTTGGTAGCTTGGCAGTGATCTGACAGGTACTCACCGTGAGCCAGTCCCAGTGACATGTCTGTTCAAGCATTCTTGACAGTCATCCAATCTAGCCTGGAGCCCAAGGCTGGAGTTCTCACAGGTGTTTCTGTTGCCGCTGTGCTGCAGGAGACTGACGAGCTTTTCATCCTGAATGACTCGCTGAGTCAGCTGGCAGGCAGTCTGCAGGAACTGCAAACCGTGGCAGCACAGCTACACAGGTTGCAGCAGCAGCAGCAGCAGACGGTGCAGCAGCAAGAACAGCTGCTGGATGTAGGACAGCAACAAGAGCAGCAGCACAAAGCCATGGCATTGCAGGGCTGGGATCCTGCGGCGGCAGCAGCAGCGGCACCAACCGCTTCAGTGGTAGCAGCACTCAGCAGCCAGTTGCAGAAGCTGCTGGCAGCAGCAGCAAGTCAAGTATCTGCACTTCCAGATCCAGCACTGCTCAATCTGCTGGCTATTTCAGTTGTGGTGCTGACAGCCAACGCAAGCAGCGGCGGTGCGCCACGAGCAGGTGGTCAGCAGGGCATCTCAACAGTTGCAGCAGCAGCAGCTCGCAGCGCTGTAACTGAGCTTGCGCAGCGGCCATCAGCAGCACAAGGGCTCAACGCACTTCAGCTGACTTCCCTGAGTGTGGTCTTACACCGCCTGGAGAAGCAGCTGCACCTGTCACATGTCTTACCCAGAGAGCTGCTGACATCTGTGTATCAGCAGCTGCAGTGCCAAGCCCACAAGCTCACACCCTCTCAGTTGTCAGTTGTGTTTTGGTGTCTCAGTGGTTTGGGGCTTGCTCCGTCCACCCCTGCAGTGATAGCTCTGTTGGAAACAGCTGCTGCTGCTGTGGTTGAAGGGAGAATGGACGGAATGGCAATCAGGCGGTTGGCAGCAGCACTGCTCAATCTGCGGCCATACCTCGCAGTAGCAGCAGCAGCAACAACTGTGCAGGGCAGCAACAGGGGCATTACAACAGAACCAGTCAACAAGCAGCTGTGGAGCAGTAGGCTGCAGAGAGCAGTGCTTGACTGTGTTGCAGCAGTGTCACATTGTGTTGCAAGCCGTCGTATTGGCAGCAGCAGCACTGATACGCAACAAAACAGCTCCACAGCTTCAGACTGGAAGGTTATCCTGTTTGCTGCTCAATTATGTGGGTTGTACACAGGGGCTGGGCAGCATCGACAGCTGGTTGGTCTCATTGCTGAACATCTACCAGCAGCTGCTGCTGAATCTGGCAGCAGTGTTTGTGATGCTGCTGCAGCAGCTGGGTATTTGCTGCCTTATTGGCAGGACAGCCTGCCAAGTGAGCAGCAGCAGCTGCTGCTTGCAGCTGTTATAGGTCCCTTGCAGCGGCAACAGCAGCAGCAGTGGTCAAGTCTGCAGTCCTTCCTCAGTGCTGTGACTCAGACTTGTGCAGCAGCAGCCGCAGCTGGGACTGGAGCAGCAATGTGTGAAACCTTGGACACAGTTACAGCACAGGTGCTGCTGTTGTCACAGCAACAAGAGCAGCAGCAGCAGAGTGGTTCAACAGTAGCTGCACAGGTCCATTGCTATGTCCTGCTTCTGAGGGCTCACATGTCACTGCAGCACAGGCAGTCACTGCAGCTGCAGGAGCTGTGCAAGATGGCAGTAGCAGCAGCAGCCAACCCTGTGAATGCAGGAGTTGCAGCAGCTGCTGATGTGGCAGCAGCAGTGTGTGTGCTGCAAGCAGCTGGTTGGCAGGAGCAGGTTACTGTGTTGCAGCAGAGAGCACTAAGCCACCAGCAGTTGGAGGGGTTGGCTGTCGGGTGAGCGAATATTGACTAATTTGGAATTAGTGTGTGTTCTAATCACCCTGTTGACCACTTTCATGTCAAGAATGCCTTACCATGCAGGCATATCAGTGCCGTGGTTGTGTATCTAGTATGTAGCTGGGTGACATGTCCTTTGTGTCTGTACATTCTTGTGTGTGTACATTCTTGATGTAAGCAGCCGCTTATCCTGAGTGTGTTGGCTTTGGTCTGTATGTACCACTGGCAGGACCAATGATGTTGCATGTGGCAGCTCCTATTAAGAGCTCTGCCCTGAGATTCTGCAGGCGTTTGAGGTACCTGTGTTTGTGCATGCAGGCCTTTGCTTCAGCTGGCATCTGCTGCCGCTGGTGCTGGCGCTGCTGCTGCTCCTCTGGCTGCTGCTGCAGTCCAGCAGCTGGTCAGATCTGAAGTCAGCCAGACACTGACGGTCCATCAGGCTGTGGACATCCTGCAGCTGATGGCAGAACAGTTAGCAGATACTGGCCTGCAGCAGCAGCAGGAGGAGGCAGCGGCCAAGGAACCAGCTGAACAGGCTGCAGCCGTCTTTGAGCAGTGCTTGCACTACTTGGATGTCATCCAAGCCAATGCAAGAAAGATTGTGCCAAGCCAGATTGTAACATTGCTGGGGGTCCTGCTGCAGCTGCAGCAGTGCCAGCAGCAGCAGCAGCAGCAAGCACAGGTCTACCAGCAGTTGCACATGAACGTATTGGCAGCAGTAGCTCTGCAGTTAGAGGATGCAGTGCAGTACCTGCGGCCTCAAGAAGTTAGTGACTCTGTAAAACTGCTGGCGATGTTGCAGGCTGACAGCAGAAGTAGCAGCAGGATTAGCAGCAGCAGCAGCAGCAGCAGTGGTAGTGGTGTACTCAGACCTGCCCTCACAGCAGTTTTAAGTGCTGTGTTTGAGCGGCAGCAGCAGTACAGCACTGGGCAGTTGGTTTGGATCCTTTGGGGTTTAACTAAACTAAACCACATCAAGCAGCACAGATTCTTGAATGTCTTGCAGACAGTAGTAGGACGGCTGGTCAGCTCATATAGACAAGCTGCTGCTGCCAAGCAGCCACAGCAGCAGCAGCAGGATGCCAGCGCCTATGCTTATTCTGCAGGTGTAGATGCCGTCAGTGGGGGTGTAACTCTGGCTCAGAACAGCCAACCAGCAGCAGCAGCAGTAGATGTAGCTGCCTCCCTGGATCAGTTAGTGGCTGTGCTGTGGGTGTGTGCCCACAAGAATCTCCACAGCAGCAGGGACTTGTTGGTGCTGCTGCAGAGGATCTTAAACCACAGCAGTAGGCCAACCACCGCTCAGGTGTCATCAGTCATGTGGTCATTCACTCGCCTCTGCCAAGCTGGCAGCTTCAGGCAGCAGCAGCAGCAGCAAGTGCTGCAGTGGATGGAAGAGTGGGTAGGAGGCAGTGCTGCTGCTGCTGCTACTGATGATGATGATGATGATGATGATGTTGGGAGGTCTTTGAGGAGTGCTGTGAATATAATATGGGCCACCAACAAGTTGGGTAAGTACGTGGTCATATCCACAAATATCATATCCACTTATCTCATGTCCAGATTCTGTCACGTGCTGCACCAGACACAGCTGCCATTGTCTGTGCTTGAATCAGCACACCTGCAGCACTGCATGCGGCAGGTGTGAGTGTTGCAGCAATATTGCATGTCAGCTCATCTGCCAGCTCATACCATATGTTTGATGTTCTCAACATCTGTCACACTGTGGTGGGCTGGCTGGTGGTCTTCGACCGTGGTGACCCCACATCACCAGCTGGCACACTCATGAGACACAACACTGCCTGGGATAGGGATAGACAATGATACATAGATGGTGATCATTGTTTGATGATGATGTTGATTGTTTTATGATGATTATTATTGTTTGGTTCTTTGCAGGGCACACCCCAATCCTTGCTACACAGCAAGCACTCCTGGCAGGCCTACAGCAGCAGCAGCAGCAGCAAATGACACCTGCGGAACTCAGTTGCCTTCTGTACTGTGTCTCTAGGTGGGCCAACAGCAGCAGCAGCATGTTGATGAGTCAGCAGCAGCTGCGTTCGTTGGAACAGCAGCTGGTCAACCTCCTGGGGGCTGCTGTTGTGGCTACTGCTGTTGACAGCAGAGTTATGGATGTGCATGGTCGGGTCAGGTTACTAGCTGTTGCCGCTGATGCTGCTCATTCTGGCAGCAGTCAGGCTGCAGCAGCAGCAGCTGCACAGCTGGATGGCCCTGCAGTATGCAGCTGCTGTTATGGTTTAGCCAAGCTTGGCCTTCAGCTACAGCCCCAAACCTTGAATCTTGCAGAGCAGTACATCGCACGATTGATACCTCTGTCAGCAACTCAAGACTCCCCGGCAGCGCCAGAGTCTGCAAGCAAAAACCACACATACTGCCAGCAGCAGCAGCAGCAGCAGCAGCAGCATATTGGATGGTTAGCTCCACCTTCTGCTGCTGATCTGGCGCTATTTGGTGATGCTTGCCGGCGCTGTGCCTACAGCCCAACAGACCTGCTGTTGAGGTTCCGCAATCAGCTGCTGCTGAAGATCGCCCAGAAAGGACCTGCTGCTCTCTTGAAGCTCACAGGAGTTATTGAACGCAGAAATGCAAGACGAGCGGCAGCAGCAGCAGCAGCAGCAGCTGCTGCTTCAAACAGCAGCAGCAGTAGTAAAGTACCCAGTGGAGCGTCCAGTCCCAGAAGCAACAGCAGCAGTTCTGGGACCTCAAGCCCTAGGACCACCACCACCAGCAGCAGCAGCAGCGGTGGGCAGCTCCAGCAGCAGCTGGCAGCAGCTCTGCGACAGGAGTTGCAGCGGCAGCAGCAGCAACACCGGGCTTTGCATGCCAATGTTATCGTGAGTACTCTGGTATTCCTGAGACACACGCGGTATGCAGATCCAGCCTTACTCCAGCAGTTGGAGCTGCTGGTGAGCAATCGGCCCATATCCCTGCAGCTGACAGGCCAGCAATTGGTCATGGTGCTCAGTGCTTTCTGCCAGTTGGGGCATTACCCTGACGCCTGGTGGAGCAGTGGCCTGAGGCGGCTGCTGTCCCGGCATGTTGACAGCCTGAGTGCTCGGGACACAGTGGAGCTGCTGCAGGTGCTGTCAGCCTGGAGTGGCCATGTGCACGTCAAACAAGGCCAGGCAACATTCTTGAAGCAGGTGTTGCTGCCCCGGATGCTTCAGCGCCTGTTGGGGCTGGACTATGTGCCTCGGCAGCAGCTAGCAGCAGCAGGTGGCAGCGCAGGTTCGTCTCTGGCCAGTGCAACTCTGTCCAGTGTCACACTGAGCAGCAGGGACGGTGCTGACATCAGCAGCAGCAGTGACACAGCAATCAAGCAGGAAAGTAGACAGGAAGAAACAGCAGCGGCAGCAGCAGCAGCTCCAGAGGGTTCTACAGCACCTGCTGCCACCAGCAGCAGCAGCAGCAGCAGGCGTGAAGACATGCTGAACAGCCTGCCTGGGTCAGAGGTCGTGTCACTGCTGCAGAGCATGGTCCAGCTTGACCTGGCTCACATCAAAACACCCCAGATCCGCAGCGAGCAGCTGATGCGGCAGGTACTGAAGCGCTTGCAGCATGTTTGGAGTGAGCTGACAGTTGAGTCACAGATAGCAGCGGTGCACACAGCAGGCCGGTTGCATCACGACATAACAAACATGCTAAACCCAGCGGTGATCATGCAGTGGCTGCAGCAGCAAGCAGGGGCTTACAGCAGCAATGCTGTGAACAGCAGCAGCAGCAGTGGTGGTGGTGGTGGTGGTGATGTTGATGGCGGTAGTGTTGTGTTATTTGGCAGTGTTAGTTTGGCTGCCAGGGTCTTGTGGATGTATGGCAATGTTGGAAAGCAGCCAGGGCCTGCTTTGCTGAACTCTGCGCTGCAGACAATGACAGCTGCAGCAGCAGCAGCAGCAGCAGCAGGCGGCACAAACAGCAGCAGTAATAGTGTTGGGCAGCTCGACTCTGCTGGGTCACAGCAGCAGCTGCCTCTGCGTGAGATCAGCAATGCGTTGTATGCTGCTGCTGTGCTGCATGAGCTGTCACACCCGGCAGCAGCAGCACTGGTGCAACAACTGGCAGCAGCAGCACAGTCTGGAGACCTTCTGAGACACCCAGACTTCAACAAGCAGAGTCGGCAGTTGGCGGTGTGCCTGTTGGCATCCCAGCTACCACCACCTTCACCACCAGCAGCAGCAGCAGCAGGTGGTGGTGCAGTCAGCTCAACAGTTGCTGCTCCTGCTGCTGATGCTGCTGACATCACAGCAAGTCTCTCTCACCCCAGCAGCAGCAGTAATCCCTGGTTGGGCATGAGCAGTGCTGTCCAGCAGCGTGTGATTCAGGCCTGGCGGCGTCATGTGATCTTCAGATCTGGATCTCGGCTGCACCGGCAGCAGAAGGAGCTGGTGGCGTGCTGCAGGGAGCTGGGCTTGAAGTGTCGTGCAAATGCTGTCACTGAGGATGGCTGTGTGTGCATTGACGTGGCAGCCACATCTTCAACAGGTACATGAGCTGTGACTTCCATGAGCTGTGACTTGCAGCTGCTGATTGCTGCAGCTTGCTTGGTCTGTAGTAATCCTCTGTCAGCTGGACATTGCTGCAGCCAACAGCACCTGTCACCCTCACTCACTCAATGCTGTGGTGACCTGATGCAATGGACTCCACCTGATGCAATGGACTTCACCTGATGCAATGGACTTCACCTGATGCACAACAAGAACACCAACAAATGCAACATCACTTGCACTTGATCAGGTTGTATGGGTAAGTACAACAACAAGGTTGCATGTCTGTCCTGGCCAGGTGACCTGCTTGCCATTGAGCTGTTGGGCCCCAACAACGCTGCCATCAACACACAGAGGCCGCTGGGCCCTGCACGAATCAAGTGGAGGCTGCTGGCTGCCAGGGGCTACAGGGTGATTGTCATCAACACCTGGCACTGGCAGAATGCAAGGGGCCGGCTGCCAGCAGTTGATAGAAGCCAGGAGCCTGGGTTCAGTGTTGGCGGTGGTGTGAGTGTGAGTGAGTCAGCTGGAAGTGTCAGAGTGTCAGATGAGCAAGTAGCGTTCCTGCAGAGTAGGTTGCTAGCAGCAGGGGTTGCAGCAGCAACATTGTCAGCAGGTGCTGGCCAGCAGCAGCAGGAGGAGGATTCTCCTGTGGGTGGTGAAGGAGGGGACGGTGTTAGCAGTAGCAGGAGCAGCAAGTGGTCAGCCTTGGAGCGACCTGTTAGACGACCTGGCGCTTGGCGATGAGCAATCTTTGCCCAGCTCAACCTGGGGCAGCAGCAGCAGCAGCATCCACCTTATGTTGCTTGGAAAGGAGTTTTGCTGGCTTCTGTTTGTACCTTTAGGCACAGCAGTTAAGTTTGGTTGGCAGTTATACGCTGGCACATATGCACATAGAGCCGCTAACTCTCCGAAGTCTCTTCCAATTGTGGCCAGATATACAGACAAGATGGATCTCATGCGGGTATCCAATGTTGCACGGCCCTGTCTCTGTTACAGACAAAATGGAGCTCATTGGAGGGGGGTGGAGGGGAATGTCATGCAATAGCAGACGTACATTTCTCATGTGTGTAGCCTGCATAGGGCCTCTGTAGTATGCCACAATTGTGGTGTTTCAAAGTCAACTCCTGTCAACGACATTATTGGGGTGAACTGCACAGTGCCACTCGGCAAGACAATTGCTGACAATTATGGGGAAGCTGTTCAGCGCCGAGCTGGATCTTTCCACGGGCGTGTTGCGGTGCACGTGCAGATTTTGGTTCTGAAACTTGAGTACAGCGTCTTCATGCATCTGCTGACAACACAACAATAGCCCTGAAGTCACCTGCCTGAAGTCCAAAGAGCTGCTTTTGATTGGTACTTTCAGTGTTGATATGGCCGAATAGCAACCTTATACAATCACCATAAAAGTATTTGCAATGGCAAATGTACCAGACGCACACTACAAGCGTACTTCCCGTTGATTGACGCTGGTCGCAAGCGGATCGGGTCAGTCTGGCTTCACTTCCAGCTTGAGCTTTGAAGGGCCCACATAACATTAAGCTTGCATCCTTCATGGCGATATATGCACGCCTGCGTTGCCAGGATCCGTTGAACAGCTCTTTCGAAAAGTGATCTTGAGCTGTCACCCCTAAACCCCTCTGCTCGCGATCTCCTGTCGAACCTGAGCAAAATTCACAGCAGCACTGGCCACGAAGCAGGCAAACGTCGTTTTCAAGCATCTGTCTGTCATTTTTTGCCTCGCCACTTCACAAAACACACCAAGATGGCCGCTACAATGAAGGCATCAACCCGCACTGTTGCCTGCCGTGCAGCGCCCGCAAAGGTATTATACAGCATTATTATATGTGTGTGTAACCAGCAGTTTAGCATAAACGCTTGGTGCATGGAAGTGATTCGGCTTTTGTTCATCGCACTGGCTCGACGACTCAGCAGCTGCTTGTTGGTTCACAGGTGTCACGCAGCAGCCGTCTGGTGTGCCGTGCAGATGGTGGCTTCATTGGTTCCAGCACCAACCTGGTGCGTATGCAGCACTTGTCCAGCAGTGCCATAGGCTGGGCTCCTGTGTCTGTGGATCAGTGAGCAAGTGTAAATTCTCTTTCATCACAGTATTTCAGCAGCAGCGTAACTCTTCGGCTATGAGAGAGGTGGCACACAGCAGCTCTGTGCAGCACAGTGGTGAAGTCACCACTGCTGCACAGCTCAAGTTGTCCAAACACCAGCTGCAACAGAAGCAACAATCTCAAACACTGACGGGCGTAACACAAGCCCTTGGGCGGCATGATTCTGGTCAAAGGCATGGTTTACTCAGCTGTTGCTGCATTCCTTGCTTGGCAACTGGAGTCGCTGAGTAGTCGGCTGTGACAGTGCAACTGAGATGAGGTTTCTCATCCTGCTGCTGCAGATCATGGTTGCCTCCACCGCCACCTTCCTGGCTGCTGGCAAGTTTGGTCTTGCCCCTACAGTGAAGCGTGGTACTGACGCAGGCTGCAGGCTGCAGGACCGCCCCAACGCAGTTGGCCTCATCAGCAACGACCCATCAGGTGCGCAGCAGCTCAGCAGCTCAATACACATAGCAGCAATGCCATATGGCTGCAAATATCTGCTGAATGTGGACATATGCAGGAACAGGTTTGGTTTGTAGTATTTCTGGACAGCTGCAATCTCAGGGCTCAGTGCGTAGAACCTCTGACGCCTTCCTGATACATGCCAGTAGGAGTCTCCAGGTTGCCACTGCCTCATCACTGCTGATCTTGTTGTCAACTCCTAACAGTGCAGTTCTGGCGTAATGTTGTGTGATAGAGCAGCTGCAGGCCAGGGGTTGATTGATCTTGCCGATTGTCTTTTCTTAGCCGGTGGTCAAGGTGCTCCAGGTTGGGTGCTATTTTACCAGCTCAGCCAGTACAGTAGAGGGTGAATGTTTGTCAAGTAGTGTTATGATGCAGGAATGTCTCTCTGGTGAGTGCTGCATTTGTGACTTGCTCTAGTCTGCTGCTGCTGCTGCTGCATCTCCATGTGCAGGCTTCACTGCTGTTGACACCCTGGCATTTGGCGCCCTGGGCCACATGGCTGGTGTTGGCATTGTCTTGGGCCTCAGGGCTACTGGAAACCTTTGAGTGTAGTATAAATTTAGCAGCATGATGGAAGCAGTAGTCCTGGGTGGTGGTTGAAGGAATGCGTAACATGGTGTTGTGAGTCAAGCCTTGCAAAAGCAGCGTGCTCCTGTTTGAAGTGTGGCTGATGGTTCAGCAGCTGTGCACCTGCTTTCTGGCAACAGCACTGGTAGCTGACAGCAGAGTCGCAGTTCAAAGCAGTCACCACATGATGCAAGGTTATCTGCAGTGTTCTTCACGAAAGTCAGTGGAGTAGTTGCTCTGGCAAGCAGCAGCCCTTTTTTACCTTATTGCATGGGGTATGTAACTTGTCATTCAATGGCTTCATCTGCAGAGGCAAGAGCCTTGCGGCTGCAATCTCAGCCCAGCCTAGGCATCTACCAGAAAGATCATCTTTACCTCATGGGACTTCAGGAGGTGCCATTGCACTGATAATGCTGCAGTTGATTTGCTGCGAACCCGGTGGCTGGTGGCTGTCTTCACCCTACTGAGCGTGACGCTCAGTGCTGCTGATCTCAGGAATTGTACTATTGCCCAATTGACACTGGGTGGTACTCAGCAGCACATGACATGACATCTTGGCTATGATGCAAAGGCTTTCTGGTAGGCAAGGCTGAACACCGGCAAGCTCTTCGGGCTTTTCCAGACAAGCTGTGCCACATGGTACCACTTCGGCAGCGAGCAACTTGGTGCAAAAGCGATAGAGCCTTTATGGCATGCAAACTCGGTGCGTAGCGTGTGGGTCAGCAGACGAGTCTTTGTGGCCATCTCACTTATTTACCTGGTACCAGGGCCACAACAAAATTACCCTGCTGATGCTTTCAGGATCTCCTGAGCAGGAGATGGTGCATGCACCGTCATGGAGGCCCACAACAAATCACCCTTTTGGCAAGCTGACACAACAGCAATTTGCATGTCATCTCATCTGCCAGTTCATACCAAATGTTGCATGGGCTCGAACTCCTCCCAATAGAACCTCAAGAGGAGCACTCGCTCCTCTGCATTGGCCTGCAGAGGCCAATGCAACTGGATCCAGCTGCATGGTCATAAACCTGATTCCGAATGCTGTATGGGGTGCTGCATTGTACATCAGTGTGCCAGCAAAACAAATGACACAGCCTGCACAGTGATCTTCTTTGGCCACACACCAGACATTTTCTGCAGGTGATAACCAGCTGGTTTCGCCGTGGAACCCTATGCTCACACTGATACCAACAACATCAGCCAGGGGGCATCACAACGAACAATATCGTGACACATCACACAAAGATGAATCATTCAACAACACAAGTACAGCCATGCTGAAAGCAAACACTTCAGGAACGGGCTGCTGGGAGTATTCAGCACTGCACTAGCAAGTGCTGCTTGTTGGAGGATTCGCTGGCTTCTAGCAAAGTAACATGCCACTGCTACCTGTCCTAAGATCATCTCTTTTGCATCACACCACCCCTCCACAGACTTGACTGCCTGCTCTGCTGCATGCCTGCACGTTGTGCCCTTGAGTTTGATGCTGTCAAGGACGGCACTTTTCATTGTATGCTACCAGCTCGCAATGTTGACATGTCAAGAACCCAGACAACCTTTCACCAACAACTGCAAAAACAGCTTCATACATGAGACCCTGCACAGCATTTGGCGTCTCAGCAGCATGATGGCTAGCAGTAACGACTTGCAGGCATTTTCACCTCCCAGAATGAGGCTGATGCCCCTGGTAGGAGACAAAAGAGCTGTTCTGACAGCCAGATACCCAGTCAAATACTTAGGACTGCACATCAGCACTCAGCTGCAAGGCTGGGTGCACACAGCTATAAAAATCTTGTTCACAAGCCAAGTTGCTGAAGCACTGTGTAGGCCACTCTTCATAGCACACACCAGACTGCAGTTAACACAGATGGGTGCCTGGTTGTGAACTAGAGCATGTAGATGTGCACACAACCTCAGCAACACCAATGCATGCATGGCATCACATGACAGAAAGGGGACATCGACAGGAGCGCTAGCTCCAAACCAACATGCTGGCTGGCTAACTAACGGGACAGGCTCACAACCACACCTGACCCCCACCCACCCCAGAAGAGATGCAGCCCAGCGATTGCATGAAAGCAGCATTCATGAAGACACAGTGGCATCAAAATAACTGCCAGAGGCCCCTAAAAAAAGTCCAGCATGTCAATGTTAAAAGATGGCACTTTGTCTGGCACCCAAAAAACCGCAAACGCCCCAAAGGCAGCAAGCAAACATTGGAAGTAGTTATCCCATCTGAACCCCGCAAGGTCAACCTTGTCGTCCATGGGCACAATGGCAGCAGTTGCTGACCAGCACTCAACCGGCTGTGAATGATGCTACATGTGTGCAACAGCCAAGTCAGCACCCCACAACAGCAAAATAGCTGGCCTATTGCAGCAGCCAGTGAACTGGGGACTGACTGAAAAGTGTGCACAGAGATAGTCCAGATGCGCTGACAACACAAACAATCAAGAATGTCAAGGGAGCACACACACTGGATACAATAGAATCAGGCACATAGCGTGCTTGACACAGCAGGAACCTGCAAGGTTGTCTGAACCAGGATACCTTACCTCCGTAGATCTGAAAATGACATTACAGCAGCACACAATATGTTTTGGATCTGCCATCCGGATGCAGCAGCTGGTGTTTGCCTGAGTCAGGCACAGATGCATGCCTGTTGCTGCAATAGCTGATTCCATGAGTTTCTGATGACCTGCTGTCGGCAACACAGGCGCTGGGCGGACTGTTGTAGGGCACGCTGCATTGCTCCTGGCCTGCATGAGATGGATATCACTTAATCTGTCCCTCACACCCCATGAGTCCCTCCCTGCACCAGCTTCTACACCCTGTAATGAATGATGCATGCACACTGAAAGCCTTTGCCATCCAAACACAACACTTAAATCCTGGTGTTTTCTTCTCAAGCTCTGCACATACAACAACAAAGTATGGTTGTCTGCTTCACCACTCTGTGCAGTTGATCTCACACAGTCATCACACTACAATCTCAGGAATCGACAAGCTCCAGACCCAGGCGTCAATGTCCAGCAAAGCTAATGCCCTGCAGTGCTAGTGTACAGGAGCAGCAGACCTCACCATCTGCAGATTTCACTCAAAGAGACCAGGCATACGCTTGATCAAATGAACCCAGGAGCTTCAAGAGGGAATTCAAACCTGATCTGGCTCAGATTAAGCATACAACACTTTGGAGCCATGTATACAAGTTTGGGAGC
This sequence comes from Coelastrella sp. MACC-549, assembly GCA_018290735.1. NCBI lineage: Eukaryota > Viridiplantae > Chlorophyta > Chlorophyceae > Sphaeropleales > Scenedesmaceae > Coelastrella > Coelastrella sp. MACC-549. The sequence goes on from JABEVS010000116.1 coordinate 60,572, forward strand.
ATGAATAGGCCCAAGTTGAAAGTGATGCGCGGACGGATCTCAGGCAGTGCACGCGCCCGTCAACCAAGAACTGTGCAGGACACTTCAGCTCATGTTGCCAGAACATCACCACACTCGCATGCAAGCAGTGCTGTTCCTTACAACCCCTGATGTGGTATGCGAACTACTTTATAATCTACTGGTTCTCTCCAAGCACCATGCTGATGCAGAAGTCTCAACTGCACCTCATCACACCACACATGCAAGCCACACTTGTCATCTTGTCTGTGCTGCCTGTCAACAGCCATATGAGCTCACACTATCCACCTCCTAGGTACACTGCAGAGTGATATACATTAACCCTTGGACCTGCTGTACTTCTCTTACCCCCTTAACACAGCAGATCACCTGTGTCCTCTAGCTCCTACGGACCCTCACCACAACCAATACCAACCCGCTACAGACTGTTGACACTCTTTACCAGCAATGCACAGCAGAGGTGTAGACTGCTGTCTGCAGCTAAGTACACCTTGCAGTTGGCTCACGTCCAGACAGCTGCAGTTGGCAGCAGAGTCCACAACATACTGACATAATTTGCTCATGTGTGCCATGATGGCAGCCAACAGGGGCCGAGAACAGTTTCAAAGGCACAGATATCTCCTCACACACCCCAACAACCATGTGAAGATGGACTATGTATGACAACCCCAGCGCAATTGCAGAAACTGCGCATCATGAGACCATGAAGCAGTGCTAGCTAGCTCTGATAATAAGACAGCACAGTGCACCTCAGTTGCAGTGCATGATGCATCCACATAGGTGTGCAGATCCTGTGCTGTATCAAGGAAGCACCTCTCCTGCTCACTGGACCCTAAACTAGGTGAGAGGGCTCTTGAGTTGGCTCGCAGTGGCCGAAGCACCTCAGGTGCCATGAGATGCCACAAATACAATGGATTCCTTGTCATGAAACCGCTCAGCCCACACACATCACAGCTATTGCATGTCTGTGGGGTTTGCAGCAGACCTGTAAGCCCTACACCAATGCAGGCTCAGTCTCCAGAGCATGTTTGAACCAGGGATGCTTTAGGGCCTCCTGAGCTGTTATTCTCTTCTCCACATTCCTCTCCAACATGCGCATGATCAAGTCCTGCACGCTGGGGTGTATGGCTTTGCTGTTCCACGGGTCCTGGGGGAACAGGACAGGGTTGTACAAGATGCCCTCCCTGATTGCCATACCACCAATGGAGTCCATTTGATGGATGTTCAGGTCCCAGAACGGAAAGCGGTCTGACAGCAGCTGATACAGCTGTTTGTTGGGTGCATGCGCAACACATAGCAGGGGGGCAGATGCAGCAGATAGTAAGATGCAGGGTCAGCATTATGAAAAGAGGACTGGGAGTGCACTGCTACACGAGCAGGGCTACGGTAGTTGTGACAGGCAGCCCGTCAGTGTGAAGGGTTGCGGGGGGGCCATGATCCAGCCAAGAGCCCCCAGCAGTGTATGTGTGGGAGCTCCACGCTCCTGCTGGCATCAGCAGTGGCTTCAACACCCTCACATCTATTGCAGAGGGATGTGAATACAGCATACACAATCTTGCCCAATTCAGTGTTCTACTCGTGCCATATGCAGGCAGCGCTGTAGGATCAAAAGGCTTCATCGGTGACTCGCTCCTCACATTCATTGAGCAACCCCAGCTGCACAGTCCTCGGCACTCACCATTACACCAGCTGCCCAGATATCCACCTCCATGCCATGACAGCCCCTCATGTTCTCTGGTGCCATATACAGCGGTGTGCCAGTGACCTTGCTGTCGGGCAAACAGGCCTCATCCATGATCTGACAGCATCCGAAATCAACGGCCACCACCTCCAGCAAACCCTTGGGCCGACTGGGGTCCAGCAAGTGTGCAATGCTGGGATATAGTGAGCGAAGTACAAAATTGTTGGGCTTGACATCGCCATAGCAGATGCTGTTGGCATGACAGTCTGCCAGGAACTCCAGCACGCACAGGAGAATGGTCGCAGCCTCCTGCTGACTTACACGACCTTCCTGGGCCTGCAGGTGCAACAGGGAGATTTGTGCACAGGGAATGGCAGTGTGAGTAGGGGACAAGGTGGCGTGAGAGTTGAACAGCTGTATCAGCTGCCACGCCAATGAACTAGCCCATGTGACTCTGACCAACAGCACATGCTGTCAGATAGCCTGCATGCGCTATTCTACCTGCTGCTGCAGCCTGTTTTACGGATGTTGGAAGTCTTTTGTCAGACAGATACTTACTGACATAAGGTCTGACAAGTCTCCCCCACAGCATAGCTCCTGCACTACATAGATGTTCTGCTCATCCTGCAGGTGCAAATAGTTCATGATGTAAGCCAATCTGCAGTGTATGTACCGCGGTATAAGTATGACTGTCTGCAATTGGCAATAAGAACTACAGATCAATCCTCAATTTGCATAATAGAACAGCTGTCATGATGTTGCAGTGCACAGTCATCTCAGGGGATGCTGCAGATTGTTGCCTGCCCAATATACATGAATTACCGCGATACAATATCAAGGAGCTAGAAGCCCAGCAACTACGAACTGCACATACCTCAAAGGAGTCGACGATCTTGACAGCATGGCGGCAGTTGCGCAACCTCCTGCTGATGTTGATCTGGGGTGAAAAACAGAGCATCTGAGTCTCTGTCAGACTCCAGCCAATGCCAATTTGCATGATATACAAGTCCACCGTTAAATCCGATTGAAGATGGACGTACCTCAAACCTGATCAACTCCGTCCTGTCCCTGTTGCCCTTGCGCTTTGGCAGGATTTTGACTGCATGTTGCAGGCCTGTCAGAGAGTCTGTACCCACGTGGACATGGGCTGCAGTGCCGGATCCCAAAAGCTCTCCGAGAATGTATTTCTTCTTAAATTCAGCGGGTTCTGCTGCTGTCAGACTGCTGGTATCTGCAAAGGCTACTTTTGCTGCTACTAATTGTCTTTTGGCTGATGCCGTTGACTGTTTGAAAGCTGACAATCGTGGTGGCAGGTGACTCGTTTGCAATAATGTTACAGGACAGCTTTGCCAAAATGTGGTCTTTACGGCACCTTGCATCGCAACCGTGACTGACGAAGTGGTGGCTGGCACTAAACGCCTGCAGAGCCCTGAGATCTGCAGCAAGATACCAAGAACTTGCCCTTGATACAAATTACAGTCTTTTTTCAGGCAGACCCTCAACCCAGCTAGATAATTGAACGAGGAGCTCAACGCTAACTGGCCTAGGTACTAGTCATAAGGCACAAACTGCCCTTACAAACAAAATCAGCTCTGTGATTATATCTAAAAAGCTCGTGGTGGCAGAGGTCACAAGACAAACACAGCTTTGACTGTTGTAGGACCTTCAACAACTATGACCCCTATGACCTTTTTGTCAATGCTCAGACACAGCTGAAGATGCATCATTCAGCTGCATCTAGTCATGGGTGGAAATGCATGTCGCATGCAATCGTCGCACTTGAAGAACCGCAGCGGATAGATCTCTTTTGGACTACACGCCTTGTGCGTACCCGAAAGCAGTTGTGAGTGTCAGCATCAGATTTAGGTTACTAAGTTCCCATCCAGAACTTTACGCAACCATAGCGCCACAGCTGTAACACCAAAAGTCCCATCCTCACGGGGCATTGACGCATTCGTTCATTGTACGCAACCGGGCTGCAAATGCTGTCAAAGTTGCAAAACAGGAATTTTTTTCTGCCATCACCACTGCAAGAAACCACACGAACTTTGGTACCTGCAGTTGTACTGGCACAGTGCTACGAGTAAAAGAAATTTAGCCATGCAGTGTTTCGAGCTGGTCTGGGAAAGAAGGTATGACAGCTGACATTTCATGCTTGCCACTTGTTTGCAAGAAGAAAACCAGAAATCTGAGTCCTATACAACTTGTCAGGCTGTGACCAGGTCGCAAGTGCTCACCAGGTGACAGACTGTGCATGGCAGGTAAGTAAGACACAATGGACAAATAATAGTAGACTGCAGCGTGCCAACGGAGCGACCATAGCGTGTGTGCATGCAGTTTTCCAATGCGCAGCAGCTGCGTGACGGTCGCATTGGTAATGCAAGCGAACAATTCTCTCATCAGAGGCCCTCTACAAGTGGTCTGTTTGAGCTATCAGCTGGTATCTTCTCGTTGGTGGTGTGCTGACCCATCAGCAAATGCAAACACAACACAATGCAGGAGGTCATTTATTGAATTTTATTACAGTCTGAAAACAACCTAACTGACATAACAATGCAGTCATAACAATGCAGTCTTCCGCCATGACTTACATGTGGACTACCGCTCTATATAGACGTCTAAGGACCCTTTACATGTGGACTACCGCTCTGCATAGACACAAATCATCACAACCTGCAGCAGACTTTGCTGCAAGCAGCAGGTGCTAAAAATACCTGCCAGGAAGGTGCAGTGCGCATCTCAGCCTGGCAGGTCCAAGTGCCCGCAACAGCAGATGCACAAATCGGCCCAACAGTTTGAAACTGCAGCATCAGATCCATGGCAACCAATCAGACCACAAGCGCCATGCAGCTGATTTCAGTCAGCAACGGCCGTATTCACAACCAGCACATCATGGTTGCATGAGCCCAGGCTTGACAGAAAACTCTACTGATTTACAAGCTATTGTGCCATGGAGAATTGCAAGCCTTGCAGTGCAGGCTACACTGTAGGCTGACGGTCTGCACTATGCTGTCATGAACTCATTGCTAGTCCGCCCAGATGACTTGGCAAGGGGCATTGCACCTCAAGAAAATCCTGAAACCTGCTCTGCTCTGCTCTGGTGACCCACAAGGGAGTGCAAGCACATCAACACAATGGGAAGCAGCTGCAGCCATGCAAGGGCTGTGTTCGCATCAATTGTGACAAACACCTCTGAACCTTGAGAGGCGATGACAACACAAGTGAACACCTGTTACCCGATTCAAATATTACTGGTGCATTGGCGGCACTATGGCAGCTGAGTGTACAATGCCTCCAACCCTCCATTCCTACTAGTTCCAAGAAAAGCCGTAGATGCTGCAGCGTTGCCAAGTATTGCTCAGCTACAGCTCTTCATAATCTTGTCAGTCAGGCTTTGAATGTAGGCTACAGTGCCCCTCAGCTGGTCAAATCAGCTGTGCATGGTGGTGCCTAGGAAAATGCAATGATCTAGGCTGAGGGATGTACAAGGCAAACATCAAAGCAATGTTGCTGCAGATGATGCAAGCGCTCTGCAAGAGGTGCTGTGAGCACACCACGAGCGCTTGTGCTGCAATGCTGCTTGTATAAACCTACGAGGCAATCAGCATGCCAAATGGACAACATGTGCAGCTGTGTACAGAGCACTAGCAGGGGGGGGGGGTGCTATGCATAAGCAATTGCCATTGGCACAGTGCAAAGTACTAAGGCCCAAGTAGTTGTCACTCTGCACCTGGCTTCACTTATCCTACTCGTGGGTAAGCGACTTCTCTTGAGCTGCATGCGCTGAACCACCTGCCATGTCAAGGATGAAGCCAAGTTGCTGCTGAAGGGCAGCATCCCAAGGAGCAGGCTGCTGCCATAAGAGCTACAGGCTGTGCACTATCATGCTGGACTTCAGTGAGATGATGCCCTCGACATGCTGCTGGTCTTGTGCATGGGCTGCTGACCAAAAGCCAGCCTGCCACTGCTGCTGCTGGCGCTGCATGCACTGTTGCCAAGACCGATGTTGCTTGAGAGTTTGCCAATTGAACCATCTCAAGAGCCCGTTTGTTGAACGCATCACAACTGGACTTGCGGAAGGGGGTTGCGTCTACCACACATACTTCTTAACACCAGGAAGAAGCCCTTCCACAGCCATCTGCCTGAACATGATCCTTGATATCCTGTAGAAGCTATTCACTCCTCTGGCACGCCCGGTCAATGCGCATCGATTTCTAACACGCACCGCTGCACTGTCTCTGGGCACCTCCGTCTCGAACATTCGCTGCACTTGCTGCCGCACACTGTAAGGCAGTGACTGATCAGTCACTATGGCTTTGAAGAGAGTCCTGTCGACTTCATAGGCTTGCACTGCCTGACGACGCATATGATCCTTCACTAGATGGTTGCTAGAGCCGATAGTGTAAGGTATGTAAGGGAGGCGGAACCTGGGTGGCATTGTTGGAGCTGGGCTTCGCTCCTAAGCGCGCTGAGTTTCGTGTTTTTTACCACACATGCACTAGTGGCTTGGAATTGCACGTGTGTGTTACTGTGGCAGTCTTGGGGACTGGCCGTGCTGGAACTGACATGCTGTAGATCTTCTGAATGGCACGTACTGCTTGACTAGTGTTGATCTTCTGACAATACACTCCTTAGGTACTAGTAATGCGCAACATTACCGTTGCGCAATTAGCAAGCTCAGCTGCGAACATACAGGCAGGACTCACTGTGAAAGTCAATGTAGAGATGTTGCACTAGGCCTTGACGACGCAGGAACCGCTTAGGTTCCCTCTGAAACAGCTGAACCACTGGTTTCTAGAAAGTTGTCATGTTGGATGCTGGGCCTGTTCTGATCCAACTTGGAGCCACAGCATGTGAGTTGTTACTGCTGACTGTTGCCTTTGTTTTACACAGCCGGAGGACGGGTAATACTTTGCCAACGGCTTTGACAGGAAATTGCTTCATCAACTGCATAATCCACAGGTCTAAGCCTCTTCTTCCCTTTGCTGCGATGGATACTGCATGTCAACATCTTCGAGGTGGGTGTTTGAAATAAGGCCTAAAACTTCTCACTACATGGCCGTAGACACGATTGATCAGGACGAAAAATTCTACGTATCATTCATTTACGTTTTGAGAGATATTTGTACATAGTAGCGCTGGCAACATACTCTGCAGGACAGTGCTGCAGAGTATAAGCTTGCTGCAGTACACTTCCTTGAGAGCATCAGCAGCTGTGAACAGGCTAACCATCAGTGTATTATCAACCTGTTCAACATCATGTAACCAGCGTGCATGACGTTCAATGCAGCCACTGGCACTGGCTTGCATGCGGCCTGTGTGGCAGCAGAGTGGCTCGAAAACCTCACCGGAGCGAATGCAGGATGGAGTCGAAAAGTTCTGTGAATCAATCTGGAAGGTGTGTAGCAACCATAATTGATGCGACAGGAACCAGTGTCTGATCACAGCGAGTTAAAGCAATGCTGTATGCAGCTTGAAATGTTTTACCTGCTGCAAATCTACATGCGTACAGCACTTGCAGAACATGTAGCCCTGTTGTGACCAGTGACAGACAGTAGAGTGGTGCCAATGATCTGCCGCTTGCCTATACTGCTGCAGCTGATTGTGTACATCACATTCTTGACAATTGGTGTTGTGTCAGTCTGGCGGGAGCCATGGGTGTTGGATACATGGCAATTTTGGAGAGGATGGCCAAACCATCCATTCACGTGAGCATCAGCTGGCACTGCGGCCGCACCAGTAGCAGCAGCAAGACCTGCTGTTACATGCAAGAATGCCTTAGTGCAGCGTCACGACAGTGCAGCAGCTGTGTCAGCAGGTGGCAGAAGCAGTGCCTTTGCTGCTGTCTACAAAGGTTTCTTGCGCTGATTCTGTACTTAATTCAGCGGCATGCAGCCACCAACAGTATGCGCATGCTCACCCCAAGTGGCAATAGGTCAGTTTGGGCATTCAGGCGCCAAGGCGGGCCTTGGTCTGCTCAAGTGCATTGCCATATGGCCATGCTCAAGGGTGTGGAGTGATTGGCCGGATTGACCTGTCATGAGCTTGCGTTACCAACCGTCTTGTCCTGTGCCGCAGGCCACCAATGCAGCTACTGTACAACCTAGAACTTGGCTTCTACATATCCAGCATTTTCATGATCGTCTTCTGGGAGGTTAGGCGCAAGGACTTCTTGGCAATGTTTAGCCACCACATTGTAACAGTAATCCTCATTTCAGCCTCCATGTACTTCAGGTGAGGCAGGCCTTTCAGGTATAGCAGGCAGCAGATTAGGAAGTGTTACCATAGCTGTTTGTTACTGTTTAAACACTGAGGTGCTGTGGTGATTTGAAAGCATGTGTGCTGCCCTGTATTGCTGAATGGCTACTCATCAACAGCACACCTTGAGCTCTCAGGTGATTGTTGCTCACCCCTGGCAACGTGCAGGCGCATGCAGATGCTCAATGTCAGTGTCTAGTACTGGTTCCATACCTATCTTCAGTGACGACTAAGCGATATAAGCTGCCTCTTTGCTGCGTCATTGGGCTACATGCAGATTTTGGAGAGTTGGCACTGTGGTAATGCTGCTCCATGATGCCAATGATGTTCTTATGGAAGCAGCCAAGTTGTTCAAGTACTGCAAGAGGGAGCACATATCCTTGGGGTTGTTCATCGCGTTCTTTATTGCCTGGCTAGCACTTCGGTTGACTTGCTTTCCTTTGATAGTCATAAGAAGCACGCTGTATGAGCTGCCTGAAACACTAGGAGGTTGGCCACCATTGTATTATGTGTTCAATTCGCTGTTGATAATGCTGTTTATCCTGCACTGCTACTGGTTCACACTGATTCTGAGGGTCGTTTATATGACCTTGACAACTGGGGAGGCACAGGATGTACGTGAGGATGACTAGCCTCCACGTTGCTGCCAGCAGTGCTAGCAGTTGCCAGCAATATATTGGGGGATTGTGCCTTAGGGCACTGCCTGTTGCGAAGTAGCCAAGGCTGAGGCCATGGTATTAACAGGCCAGACCGCAAGAGCTTCATTGTGCAATCTGTAATGGCGCAGAAATTCTGAAGGCAGTTGAGAAATTTTGACAGGCTGCAGGGTTTGCATGCAACATTCAACGGGAGGCATGACATGTACAGCAGCAGTCACTCAGTGCATGCTGCACTTCATTCAAGGTGCGACAGCTGGTGGGATTTACCTGCACACAGTGTTGTTTCAAGAAGACGTCCGCCAATCATCTCAGCCATCGGCCCTGATGGCTGCAGAAGCGCCCCCACAGAAAAGTAATCATCCCGGCAAGTGGAGGGATACCGGCAGCAAGCGCCAAGCAAAGCATCTTGATCTATTGTCCATTCTGTTGAGCATAGATTCAAGTGGTCAGTGCCTCCCGGACCACCTGCTTTGTGTCAGTCCTTATCATCCCGCCATTCCCACCGATCGACACCCATAATCCACCAGAACAGCCATGAGCATCTATGAATGGCACTGTGACGGTCTCAGGTGGCTAAACAAGAGTCAGTGCGACTTTTATAGAAGCAGATCACAGGTTCATCCAGGGAAGCTGAAGCATTTTGTCGATAACAGTTCTTGCTGGTTCCCACGCTCGCTGATAGCGCATGCACTCTACGGGCTCTGCCTTCGTCACGCATACACCGTAAAGCCTACTTTGCTGCAGCCCAGCACCGCAACGCCGCCCTCTTTTTTCAGAACAGTGCTATGAACAATGGCGGCACACGGTCCTATCCATTTAGCATCAAATAACTGTCATATTGGGCCTTCAGGGCCCAAAATTGTGGTCGGCTTTGACGCACAGAAGCCCGCAGCTCACGCAGATGGGGAAGCAGGGCAAGGGTTACAGCCAGCAAGGTCGCTGCTGTCCGAGCTTCTTTTGCGAGATGATTCTCATTACGAGGAGGCTTCCGTCAGCATGGATGAGGAGATGGATCATTCAGAGGATGACCTGGACGAGTTTGATGAGCAGTGGGAGTGGTTTTCTTCCCAGCGAACGGACCAGAGCAGTTCCACTACTGGTGATTGCGACCGTTCCAGTCAGAGCAGTTGCCCTATACCCATTCCCAGCTTGAAATCCTCCGCGTGGTGAGTTCGATGTCCCTAGTCAGTTGTACCCGCTGCTCTCTCGTAGCACGTGCATGCGTTCCTAGTATGAATGAAGCAGATAACATGCAGTGAGCCGAGGCTTTATGCAGTGTCTTGCATGCAGCGCCTGCACGCTGCACGTTTGCGGCGCGTCTGACACGTTCGTGACTTTCTTTGGATCCCTGCAGCTATTTCAAGGACGAAATGCAGCGGGCTGCATTGGACAAGCTCAATCAGAAACGGAAATGGTATCAGCAACAGCTGGAGGCCGAGAGAATGATGGCTCGCAGCATGTCGAAGGCCAAGCAGGTGTGGCATTGGTGGATAAAATTGCGTGCTGCCGCTATGCCTGATCAGCTAGCTGGTTGGTTCGCTTGGCGGAAGGAATCTCGAAGTTTCCTGGCCCAGCTACTCGGCTGCTTTTAAGACGAGGAGACCCTGAGGACTGGCATAATCCTTCCGCCGGACCTGTGGGTTGAGCTGGGCAGCCTATGTACCTGCCCAGGCCTGTATCGTGATGCATGTGATGGCTTGCAGTAACAAGCAAGGTAGCCCGCAGGTAGTGCTGCGGGCGATGATCCATCACGCTGGCGTCCATGCAACCCTCGCCAATGGATTGCCACAGTGCAAGGTAGTCCACAGTCCTGCTGTGCGGCGATGACCCATTGTGCTACAATCATCCACCACCTATGCCTGTTGATCACATCACGCTCTAGCGTGCTCGCCTTTCGCTGCGCCATGCAGCTTACAGCTGTGCTGTCATGGTAAAACACATCGCGTATGCGGCACCTGGCAGCTGCAGTGGCTGATTGCTCCAAAGCAAGTTGGCCCATATGCTGCTGGTACTGTGCGGTAATGAGCCACCATGGCCTGTTAGATCAGATGAGTCTGGGTTGGTTTGACAGTGTAGTTGTCACTATCATCAGTAAAACAGGGTTGAGGTGCTGACTAGTTGCCCTTTTGCAGCCTTCCCCAAGCAACATTGTTCAAGACAGTCGCTGGACGACACTGCACCATGGTGTGGTCGTCTTCTATGATGCAATCAAATGAACTTTTAGTTTTTCTAATTAGTATCTAGTTTCACTCTCTCTTATATCGGGTACAATTCTTGCAAGACTTCTGTCACTATGCGCCTGTTGACCAGATCTGCACAGTATACCCTTGCCTTGAAACAGACGAGGGAGGTGGAAAGCAATCCCATTACGTCAGTTGCCTCAACATTTGTTGTCTGCTGCCCACCGGCATCCTGGCGCATAGTTGAAGTTGTTTCTCTGCAGCAAACTTAACCTGATTAGAACCCAGCATTACATTGGTCGTCTTTATGTTGCTTGTTGATATCTCCATCATCTCGCTTGCATAAGGTCACAAATGCTGGGTTAGAGGAACTACTCGCCTTCTTTCTTCCTGTACTGTATGATCCTCCAACATCTGTTGCGGCCTCCATGGCTGACTCTGTGCGTCTTCTCATCACTTGATGCTGTTTTTGTTTTTCAGGGTGCTGCAGCATCCAGGGCCAACAGACCTGCTGGTCGGCCTGGTGCTCCTGCGTGAAGGTGTTGACAAAGGTACAATCACAGTAGTGTGCAGCAATGCACACAACAGCTCCTGGAGCACAGGAGCAGCACCTAGTGAAAACCAGTGGAGTGACCTGGCACAGCAGGCACCAGTGAGCCACTGAGCGAGGACTCCAGCTGGAAGGAGTGGCAGCTGGAGCAGGGGCCGTGGTTCTCACTGGAGTCTGTTGCGAGCAGCCCCAGTTTTGAACAGCAAGCAGGCTTGGCACATCATGGTGTTTGCTGTGGGGTACTGGGTTGCTACATATGTACACTTTGCACCTGTGTGAGTGTTCTTTTTCTGTGTATAGTGCCTTGCTAGTGACCTGTACTGGACTGGTAAGCTTATACCTGGTAGCATTTCAACTTTCTTTCCATGATGTAGGATTCCTTGCTGCAAGGTGGTGTCAGGGGTGATATCTGACCACAGCCGACAACAGTTGACTGGTCACTATCACAGCGTGAAAATCGCCTGCACATTATGCTGTTTCTTAGCAGTTATGGCCGTTGTGCTTCGGTGCTGGGCTGCACTACCGTTTGGTTGTTGGCAGGCTTGGTGTTGCAAATGTGTGCATGCTGGCGCATTCTCATACAAACATGCCCTGCGTGTGTACCATCTATTGTTTCACTGTGTGTGGCAGTTTGGTGTTGTCTGCATTAGACTCCCTCTCTGTTGCTCTTGGTGCTGCAGGCTGACCAGCACTTGTTGTTGTCAGTCTAGGTGAGAAACTATAGATGGCACTTAGTGATTTGCCCATTGTGCATGTGCCCCTGTCCCTGTGTCGGGGGGATGCGCTGTGACATTGTTGGGTTGCCGTCATCCGCCATGCCCGGTGCTTACCATGTCACCTGGCCCTTCCTTGTCTCTAGTGATGCTACCTTCCCCTGCAATGGCTGCCCCTGCTCTAAGATGTCTGGTCTGAGTGTTTGATGCATGCATGCCTCACCTCTCTGTACATGGATGCAGCCTGTTGTGTCACATGGTCAGCTACAGTGTCTTCAGCATTGTGGCATGGCCAGCGCAAGACATGGTGCACAGACTCCCTTGTCATGCATCAGAAGGCGTGTCTGGCTCACAGCTGCGGTTGCAAGGAGGTACATCAGGTGCATCCTTTGTTCAACAAGGCACATAGAAGTATCACAAAGATCAGTGTTGTTGGCCTCATTTGGACGTGTTGGATAGAACAAGTTCATCAGCCAAGACTAATAATGAGCTGAACGTTTGACTATGAGCATCATGGGTCGCCATCCTCAACAGCTGCCCATCTGTGGAGTCCTTTGTCAGCACATGCTCCAGTGCCCTCGTCAAGATCCAGTCAGCAGTCCACACTTGACACCTGCTGCGGCTGTGAACATCTCCACTGCGCTTTCAACTCCCCAGTGACGTGATCAGTGCCTTCATGCACTGTGAGCGAGATGGCTTGTGGGGTGGTAATCATCATTGTGTATGAGGTGTGTTGCAAGTTGGTAAGGTTGGTCAGATGTGCTGAAGCAGATACCACTGTGTTTATGGTGATTGGTGAGTGGAACAGGGACTACAGGGGAAGGGAAAGTGACAGGAAAGATGCCGTGAATGTGCAGCGTACAGAGACAGCGTGTGGTGCTCTTTGGCGAACCTACCTTCCGTCTGCTGCTGTCTCTTGTGGACACAGCCTCTGTGATGTGTCTGAATCTGTAAGCATGGCTTGGCTTGGCAGTTATTTTCTGCTGGTTTGATTGAGCTTGCTAGCTTCATGGTTGTTTTGCTCTTGAGCCTTCATTGATGAGGGCCAGCAAGTGCTGGTAGTTGTCAGGCACAATGTGTGTTGGCAGCAGATCCACAACCCATAGGCAGGTAGAGCATTTCACATTGTTGTGTTGATACCCAGGTGTAGCTACCACACTCAGTGTGGCTGTGCATGTGGCGGACAGGGTGGACAGACAGACAATTGACAAGAGGGGAGTTGTTGTGTGTCATTCCTGGCACATTTACATGCAGGATTCTTAGTGCATTGTGCTGGCAGACAGGGTTGTGCTGGCGTATTGGGGTGTGTGGTCTGTGGGCATATCACCTGCATTGTTTGATGATGCATTGCAGGAGCATTCTCACATTAGGATACGGTGCAGTCGTGCATGTGGGGCGGTACAACATGGGATATCTACCAGCTGTGCCAAAGCACGCTGAGGCGTCTTCTGCCAGGAGGGAATTGTGCACTTGCTATGTGTGTGAGAGGCTTGTGTGTGTTGCATGTTGGCACATCAAGTATTGCTTCCATATCCTTCTTTGCGGTCACACCAAACTGATGCTGTGAGATGTTGTACAGTGTCTATGGCGGGCACATACAGGAAGGTGCGCGGGGGTGTGGTAGTGTAGCTTGGCGTATGTTCTGGACTGCAGTACTGCAAAGTGCATCAAGGTTCTGCATGATCTTGGGCATGCAAAGGAGCCAGATGTTTGGCTCTGTGCACCATGCCATTGTATGATAGACTCCTTGTACACTAACTCATTAGTACTTGCTGAGATATCTTGGGTATGGTGTGCTTGCGTGTGTGTGGCAGTTGTGGTAGCCAGGAGTGGCTGCAGGATGTGTGATGATGAAGTATACTGCACAGACCTTGTGTATGGTGAGGCTTGATTGGGCATGAGCTCTACTCTCCACCAAGCCATAGGGGAATTTGATGTATATGATGACAAGCAGTATGCTGCGCAGCATCTTTGGCATGCTAGGATATATGTGGCGAATGATCATATGCAACAGACACCAAGCTATTGACAATCTGTGTGAGGTCAGTGTTTTAATTGTGCTGCAATCAAGGATATATTTGCTTTGCAAGTCGCTGCAACTGGATCTTGTTGTGATGTGAGGCTGAACAGGGTGATAATCAATATAGTGCCGTCGCACGATGTATTGCTGGGCTCATGGTATTGCATGGCCCTGGGGCAGATGCGCTTTGCTCAGCAGGCCTCTGTATATGCATCTGTGACGGGCTCGAAGCTTATTTTGGTGGATTTGCAAGTGGAAATATTTGGCTAGTGTTGTTGTGTTGCCGCACTGGTAGGGTCATGCAGCGTCATGTTGGAGCCGCCGTGTGCTGGGTGTAACACTATCATGATCATACGGACTGTTGGCAGTGTCTCGCTGAATATTGGTGAGGCTGATATCTTGGTGCGTGTGAGACATTGACGAAATAGGAATCACCTAAGTACATAAATAGGTGGCAGCCGTTGGATGGACAGCCAGTATATATATACTGCTCTAGTCACTGCTGCCATGAGTGGCAGATATCTGCCACCACGTACACACCTGGGAAAACCAGTTGCAAGGTCAGTATCTCATAGGCGTGAACATCCCGTAATATACAGTTGTCGTCGGGTTGCTAATGATTACTATCATCATACTAGTGCACCACGTGGCACGTGGTATACTAGTGTGCTTGCGAGTGAGGTTCATGTCTGCGGGATTGCAGGCCACTGAAGGATCTGCGGAGTCTGTCAGCAGTATTATCAACCCAGCTACTGTCTAGTTTACTATGTATAACGTAGCTACGTTGGTATTATATATAGTACGGCGATTGTCACAATGATGATCAGGGTGCCGCTCAGTAAACCCAAGGGCTTCTGTGCCTGCTTTTTCCATCATTCCAAACATTCATGCATCAGTTTTGTATAAGCGCGTTCATTGCGAGCCTGCAGCTGCTCAACCTCTAACAAGCCTTTCAAAGCTTCCAGCTTTAGTCCGTTGCAGGAACCCAGCAGGAGCAGCAAGAGCTGCTGTGCTATCAAAACAGGAATATTGATGACCATGGCTTTGATATCGCATTGGCTAGCAAGGGCGTCCAGCGCGCGACCATCGCTCCCTGCGCCAGCCCATATACATACACGGCTTCCCAAGCAGCCTGGCAGAGTGCCTGCCATTCGACGTGATGCAAGGTATGGAGTGTTGGATGCGCCATCGGGTGCACGAGGTGTGAGTCGCTCGGCATTTATCAACAGCGTATGTGTACACAGACATATGTCTATATAGACAGCACCTATATGTACATGTATGCATACATGTCCAATCTTACATCCAAGCTTAAGCTGGGTTACCGCGATATTGATCATGGGAAGCTTCATAATTGCGATCATCAAAAGCTTCATTAATGCATTATTGCGCGATCAACAGGGTAGGATACAGTCTGATTGTGGGTGAACAGTGTCGCTGCTGCCAGCAATCAGGGCCACTGCACATATGGACTCGTCACTGCTTCAAACCCTAGTACTGCTGAGCAAGCACGTATTAGTGATGTTGGAGTGCTGATTTTGGTCGTCAACAGGGCTCGACTGTTGCCCATCTGTGGCAGTAGCAGATGAAAGCAGTAACCTTTGCACCTGTACTCCCCCACCCCCCCCCCCCCCCCCCCCCACCACCACCCCCCCCACCCCCCCCCCCCCCTCCCCCCCTTCCTCCCCCCCGCCCCCCCGCCCCCCCTCCCCCTCGCCCAAACAACCGCACGCGGACCACCCGCCTTCCTTCCACCCCACACCCCCAACCCCCTCCTACAAT
>JABEVS010000116.1:76442-134858 GCA_018290735.1 Coelastrella sp. MACC-549
GAGGGCGGCGTACCGTATATTTGGCTGGCTGGGGTTCAGACGTGGGTTCCTCCCAAATGGGGAACTGTATAAGAGAAAGGCAGAAACCTTTTCCCCTCCCCCCCCCCCCCCCCCCACCCACACACACACACACACACATAGCTAACAGCCTACTCCACACTCTCCTCCTTATCACAGGTAGTACTTGGTGCAGGATGTCGGTGGCAGCTGGATGGACAGCCAAGACAGACGAGGCAGGCACAAGCATCATACCAGGGTGGCGCCCCCAACGCATGTCAGCGCATTTGTCATAGCACTTCAACCTGCTGCATGGCTAAATTCCTTTTACACTGATGGACTTAAAACCACTAGTGTGCTTTGTTGCCGCAACAGTGGGTGCAGGATCTTACAGCGAGTTACACCCCTGAATAGTGTGCAGCGGGACTCCTTGGACAGCAAAACCAGCAAAGAAAGTTGGCTCAGCACATGCAGTGAAGAGGAGAAACATACCTTTCTTCGGCTATATTGGCCATCAGTTGCAGTGATGACAACGTTTGGTGCACTGAAGTTCAACTCGCTGGGCAGTTTTCTGGTGCACCTGGCAGGTGAGCTGCTCACTCCAAGACTTGAGGCGTCGGTGACGAGGTACATACTTCAAGTTGTGACTCACCCGTGGTGAGCAGGCCCTGCTCAGCAATACTGAGCGGCCAGTGCCTGACCTATCACTGCCAGTGATAATGCACAGCCATGCGTAGCTATTATCAATTTGATTTATTGTGAAGTTCACTCTTGTAGGAATATGCTGCAGTATTGTGTGTGCAGCCTGGATAGTTAGGGCCTTCTCTCAAGTGCATGACTTGTGTGTCTGTACAGCGCACCTTGCGGGAATTGATCACTGCCCTGTGCGTGCAGGCATGCACAATCATTGTTGCACAATGAATGCTCAACATAATATGCCATATATGAGATAGCACCTCTCACGTAAGCCACAATACACTTGGTGGCAGCAGTCAAGTAACTTGTGATGCCGTCGGACGGTTTTGCCTCCTGCCACAGCCTAGAACATGCAAAATACATCACCCAGTATGTAGCCTGCACAGTCACACTGGCCGTCACTTGGCAAGTTACTAATCGGCCAGGGCTCCACTGACTGACATACCAGCTTGGTGGTTGTTGATGGTGCCCCCTGCACTTGCAGGACAAGAGGCATTTGTGCTGCCATCACTGGGACAACTGATGGCTGGCTTCGCCTTTGGCACTACAGCCACAGCAATCACTGTGTGCATTATCAAATTGTTGACAGGTTTTGAAACAGCGCTGTACAGGGGAGTAGACTGGGGAAAACTTCTGTTCGTCAGTTTGATTGGGGCCCCTGTTGGAGCTTTTTTTGCGGCGCCAATATTTTGGACAACAGTGATAGCCTGGGTGAGTGCTACTTGTTGCCAACGTTTTATAATGTTGACAAGTTTACGTGAATTCAAAGTTTTCAGAGCTCAGTGCTAGATCATGTTCGACCATTTTATGATTATCATGACTTGAAGTTGTCCACAACGCTGTGCGGCCAGTGATGGCTGTTTTTGAAATATAAAGCAGCCTGCTTCATCATCACACTGTGATAATCTTAAGCCTTAGATTATTACGGAACGGTTCCAAACCAGAGTCTGTATACCATAACGACTATGTATGGAGCCCTTCAAAATTATTCACCCTTACACACACTCAGTCCAACAGCAGGCTACTGCTCTAAATATATTCGACACATTGGACATTAGACATGAGTAGTCAGTGGTATAACGGTTATACCACCCCAATCAGCTGGCGCTGGCGTCGCCAGCTTGAGCCTTGGTTCTAGTGCCACAAGCTTTGCCAGGATGCGTCCTACTCAGTTCGACAATGTGGTACCTTGCCAAGGTTCTGCAGTACCAATGCTCCAACTTGGGCCAAGCTTGAGAGCATGACCCACTCAGATGAGATAACACAGCATGGGCTCCTTATAGGGCCGACTGTCGGACAGCACTACTGGACATATTCGTGCTGATGACATGATGACTCACCACTACTTGTAACACTGACTATGTGTGATCGCCAGCCTGGCGGTCACTGACAGGCACAGTGTGCCTTCACGCAGAATGCCATACAGCGGCCATGTTGGCCATCTTCTGAACGGTCCACTGGGCTTGCTATTGTGGCACTTGGCAAGTGGGTGGGTCAAATGCTTTTCAAGCATGTTGACCTATACCATGGTGGCATGCGTGGCATTCATCAGAACAATTGGCAATCGATTGCAGCACAGTGCTCAGCCTGAGCGTAGGCTACAGCTGCTATTTCTGCTTGTATTGTTATTGCTGCTGTCTCCGCAGGGCTTCACCTGGTATGCTGGTGCTTCATTGCTGGACAATGGCATACAACTGCTGCTCGCCTATGTGGTTCCTGCAGTCAAGCAGCTTGTTGGAAAGCTTTCTCTGAGCAAGGGTGCTGAAAAGCCTGGAATAGCTACAGATGCTAGCAGAAGAGGTGATGAGTTATCGGAATCTGGGCCCAATGAAGCAGCCCGTAGGGCACCAGTTGAGCAGGGTCAGCCAGTGACAAAGACAGCGGAGGAAGCCATGGCAGCATACAAGGAGCTGCAGCAGCAGAATGCAGAGCTTATGCAGCAGGTAGCAGCCTTGCAGCAGGCGCTTATTGATGCTGAAAAAGCTGCTGTGGTCGAGGGTGTTGATGGCCACAATGACCCTACGCAGCAGGTGGAGCACTGAAAGAACAGCCGGTCAATATCAAATCTCACTGACAGTATCCTGCTCAGCAGTTTGTAGACGACATGCATGCTGCTAGCTGTATATGCGACTATGCTGAGCAACTTGCTTTTACTATGCATAGCATGCCACGTACAGGGTGTTCAGGGGATGACCTGCCGGATCTGCAGGTCCAGGGCCAGCTGGCTGCTATCCGGCTACCAGTCCAGCCTGTAGTTTCACTTGGTTTGTAATTCCTACAGTGTTTGATACACTGCTGATCAAGCTTCTCCAAGTAAGTGATTTTTTCCATATACTTTCTACAGTCTTTATTCAACCCAACACTGCCAATGAGTGATTGGCAACCTTTGGCAGTGGTCACTGGCAATGGTTTGAATATCATCTGTGGAAGCTGTGGCGCTTGTGAGTGAGACTGCTCAATAGCCCAATGAGCCAGTGTTGGCTCGCACGCCGTGCGGGCTAAAGTTGCCCATGCACCTTTGATCAAAGGATTTAGTGAAGTCGACCGTCGCTGACAGCGTTTGGACACAGTTCATTTGCCAGGTCACCTACTAGATGAGTAGTACTAATGCATGGCTTTATCTCTGTTACATTGTCCTTTTGGTTGTATCAGGTATACCGATCGCCAGTGGAGTACAACACCACACTACTCGGAGCCTAATCGAATGCACATGCATCCTCAGCCTGGATAGCAGATCAAGTACCGGTATAGGTACCTGTCAACCTACCGATCAGCTGCCTACCCTGGCTACATGACACGAAGCACCACAACGCGACTGCTGCATACAACGCTTTTAGCCTGCTTTAGTCACACTTGACATTCCTGTAGATGGTTGGTATGAAAGCAGAAGCTGCCCAGAAACCTAATGCCCCACACATCAGTGCTACTAGCAGTAGGTTAGTAACCCTTCCGCTCCATGCGGCACTGCTGGCCTCTACATCTTCTTGATAAGCAGAACTTCTGCTTAGTAGTACGTAGTATACTATACTACCGGTAGTACCGGTATACACTGGTACTACCCTTTTTGGAAAGCAGTAGTACTTGCAAGTCAGGTTTATGTCCGCGGGGTTGCAGGCCACTGAAGAAAATCTGCGGAGTCTGTCAAGAGTGTCATCAACGTAGCTACTATGTAGTAGTTACGTTAGCACTATATATATATATACATATATGGTACGGTGATTAGATCAGGGTGCCGCTCAGTAAACCCGTGGGCTTATGTGCCTGGTTTTTTGTTATTCCAATTATCCATGCATCAGTTTTGTGTGAATGTTTTATGTATGGTAAGCCTGCAGCAGCCTAACCTCTGAATAAGCCTTTCAAAGCTTCCAGCTTTAGTCCGTTGCAGGAACCCGGAAGGAGCAGCGCTGCTAGCAAGAGCTGCTGTGCTATCAAAACAGGAACATTGATGGTCATGGCTTTGGTGTCGCATTTGCTAGCAAGGGCGTCCAGCGCGCGACCATCGCTCCCTGCGCCAGGCCATATACATGCACGGCCTCCCAAGCAGCCTTGCAAAGTGCCTGCCATTCGACGTGATACAAGGTATGGAGTGTTGGATGCTGCGTCGTCTGGTGCGTACGAGGTCGTGAGTGACTCTCTCAGCATTCATCGTTAGCGGCATGGGCATGTATATACACATATATGTGTCCAAGATGGGTGTTGGGTTACCGTGATCATGGGGAGTTTCATTGCGCGATCAACAGGATAGGATACAGTCTGATTGTTGGCGAGCAGTGTCACTGCACTGCAGTGCAGTACTGCTGCCAGCAATCAGGGTCACTGCGAATATGCACCCGTCACTGCTTCAAACACTGGCACTGCTGAGCAAGGAAGCGTTAGTGGTGTTGGAGTGCTGACGTTGGTCGTCAACATGCTGTCCCTGTACAGGGACCCCGGGCCGGGCAGTGACTGTCGTCCGTCTGTGGCAGTAGCAGATGAAAGCAGTAAACTTTGCACCTATGGCCCCCACATAGTTCTAACAACTAACAGCATAATCCAGATCGCACACGCTGTTAAACATATTATCACTAATGTGCTTGGTTACCGCAATAGCGGCTGCAGGCTGTTACAGCGAGTTACACCCCCACACAGTGTGCAGCGGGACTCCTTGGACAGCAAAACCAGCAAAGAAAGCTGGCTCAGCACACGCAGTCCAGAAGAGAAACAAACAATAAACTGGCTGTTTTGGCCACCAGTTGTAGTGATGACAACAGTCGGTATTCTAAAATTCAACTTGCTGGGCAGTTTCCTGGCTCAACTGGCAGGTGAGCTGCTCACAGCCACTTGGAGTCGGATTCTAACGCTTGGACCTTGTCACGGTGACTATGGTAGCTACGTCAGTTGGTGACTCACCAGTGTGAATTCATTCGATGAGTCTGTTACTGAGTGGCTGTATGGTATACAGTCTCTACTAATGGAACCCTTGAGAGATTTTTACACTGCATACAGCTCAGTCCAACTGAGCAGGCTGCTAATGCTACTCAGTAATAGTTTTGATATTCTACATTAGTAGTAATTCTACCCCCCCTTGATGATCATCAGCGCTGAGCGCCACACCAGTGTGGTTCTAGTGCCACAAGCCTTGCCTGGTCCTCAGTTAAAAAAAATATCTCAAGCTTGGCCCAAATTAGCACCTGCTATGAGCGGCTGCAGGACCTTGCAGCCACTCATAGCAGGTGCTAATTTGGGCCAAGCTTGAGAGTTGGACCCAATCGTTATGCTGGCAGCATGGGCTCATAGGGATAATCACAGCATATATGTCCAATTGGACATATTGCAGTGTATTTGACATGCTCATGCTGCCATGGCTTGGTGACAAGTAACACCAACTGTGTGTGGTCGCCAGTCATGCAGTGCCTCCACACAGTGTACAGTGGCCATGTTGGCCATATCCAATATTCTTAGTAAGAAATGTCCCTTGGGGTTGCCATCATCGCATGTGGCAAGTGAGTGAATCAAACGCTTTTCAAGCATGTTGGCCCTCACCATGGCCAATGTGGCACGCATGGCATTCATCACAACAATTGGCAAGTCATTGCAGCACGGTACTCATGTGCAAGTCACAGTGGCTATTTCTGCTCAGCATAGTGCTGTTATTGCTGCTGTACCCGCAGGGCTTCACTTGGTATGCTGGTGTTTCAATGCTAGGCAATGGCATAGAACTGCTGCTCCGCTATGTGGTTCCTGCAGTCAAGCAGTTTGTTGGCAAGCTTTCCTTGAGCAAGGGTGCTGGAAAGCCTGGAATAGCTACAGAGGCTAGCAGAGGAGGTGATGAGTTACTGGAATCTGGGCCCCATGAAGCAGCCCGTAGGGCACCAGTTGAGCAGGGCCAGCCTGGCAGCATACGAGGACTGGCAGTGACAAAGACAGCTGAGGAAGCCGTGGCAGCATACGAGGAGCTGCAGCAGCAGAATGCAGAGCTCATGCAGCAGGTAGCAGCCTTGCAGCAGGAGCTTATTGATGATAAAAAAGCTGCTGTGATTGAGGGTGTTGATGGCCACAACAACTCAGCGCAGCAGGTGGAGCCTCCTGAGGTTCAGTGACTGAAAGACTCTTTTAGTCACTGAGGCTCCACCTGGCAGCCGTTGAGTAGCAAGGTGCCGGCTCATTAACAGTATGCTACACAGCAGTTTACGGATGACATGCATGCTAAAGCAGCTTGCTTTTACTATCATAGTATGCCATGTACAGGGTGTTCAGAGGATGACCAGCTGGATTTGGCTGCGACCTGGCTGCCGGTCCAGCCTGCCAGCTCGCTGGGTTTGCAATTATTACAGAGTCTCACAGACTGCCAGTTTGGGGTTGGGAACCGTTGGCAGTGGTCACTGGCAATGGTTTGAATACCAGCTGTGGAAGCTTTTGCGCTTGACAAAGGATCATTTTTATAAACACAAAGCAACAGACATATTTGCACGCAGTATGCTGGTGGAAAATACAGCTTGCCTGTATGCAGGGTCCCCTACTGTTCAATGTGCAGCTGCCACTTCTGTAATTGCGCTTCCACGCTCTCCTATAATCTATCAGTTTTTAGTATTACCTGCAGCCTATCGAGAACTGGTTAGTTTCCGTCCAATTGTCCAGCCATGCAGGGGACCCAAGGGCGGAAACCAGCGACTTCTTCCTCCTTATAGCCTCTTGTGGCTTGGAGTTACTGCTCAATAGCCCAAGGAGCCAGGTGTTGGCTCGCACGAAGGGCTGAAGTTGCCCATGCACCTTTTCAAGTCAACCGTATCTCTGTATCTCGGAGATACATGTTACAGTGTCCTTTTGGGTGTTGGGTTGTCTTCAGACAGTAATAAAAATACTTATAATAGGCCTCACTTGGTTGTACCAGGTATAACTCAACTGGCCAGTGGAGTACAACACCACACTGCTCGGAGCCAGATCGAATGCACATGCATCCTCAGGCTGGAAGTAGATCAGATACATGTCAATCTATCGACCAGCTGCCTACCCCGGCTTCATGGCACGAAGCACCACAATGATGCATCAAATGCTGCATGCAACACTTTTGGCCTACTTTAGTCACACTTAACATTCCTGTAGATGGTTCGTATGAAAGCAGAAGCTGCCCAGAAACCTAATGCCCCACACATCAGCGCCAATCCTATGCAGAACATGGCTGTGTAACCAAAGTAGAAGCAAGTCTGGAAAAAGCCCGTCATATGTGTCTTGAAGACAAAATAATGCACAGAGTAGAGGAACACATACAAGGCTGTGCTTGATGCCATGCCAAAGCTTGTCCATTGCCAGTGGTAGTTCTCGGCATTTAGCAAGAAGTATGTGCCGACTACAGTAACACAAGCAGTGACAATCAACAGGATGAGAAACACCAGCAACATGAATCCATACACATAGTAGACTTTGTAGTTCCAGAAGCTTGTAAAGATGAAATACATCTCTATGAAGATGCTACCAAATGGCAGCAGCCCTCCAGCTGCTGCTATGGCCACTGGTGAAAGGTACCACTGCTTTACTGGGATAGGGCTGGGTATGCGCTTAACCCTGCAGGGATGATTTGGCACACTGTTCCAGTTTCTGCCGACAATTGTCCCAACAATGCACAAGGGGAATGACAAAAAGGCCCACAGCAACAGCACCACCACGATGTAGCCAAAGGGTACTGCTGCCAGCGAGCCATATAGGATGGCAATTGTGTTCAAAATAAATGCGATGCCAAACACCACACCAGGGAACAGTACAGCTGTCAACAGCATGGCCTGAATCCAACTTTTCCCCTCCATGCGAGCATAAAGTCCTCCACTAACATACCCGCCCACGAACGAGGTAAGGGCATAGCAGACAATGAATACAGTGAGGATGGTTCCACGCTCCTGCGAGCGATACAGGCAGCAGTGCAGGAGGTCAGGGGTATGTGAGAGGATGGGAGGAGCTTTACTTCTGCTTGTGATATAGATTGAAGCCACTGCGGCTGCATGCCAAATGGTGGCTAGGTCTGTGGTATATACTGCTATATGCATGCATACTAGGTGCTGTTATGGCAGACTAAATGCCCCTGTACAGACTATGTGATTGCTGGATATAGCATACTGTGGTGTGTGGTACTGCAAGCTGAGCAGGTAAGCCACCAGATGGTGAGCTGGTGCACCCCTTGTGCAGTTATCAATGCCCAAGCCAACAAGTAGAGCTGATTTCTTATGCTGTGACTTGCTGCCATGAGCTGACATACCAGCTGCCAGCCTGGCATGCATACCACACTTGCAGAAGTTTTGCCATCACCAAATAGGTTGTGCATGCAGCCGGAAAAGAAACCTGTGCTCACATGTTGGCCTCTGACACTCACCTCATAGAATGTTCCCATGATGGTCAGCAGGATGACAAACATCCCCAGCAGGCACAGCTGGATGCCAGTGCCAACACAAGCAGCCAGCAACATGCGGTGCTGAGGTGGCCTGAACACGTCACCATGCACCAGCTTCCAGCCTGTCTCCTCATTCAGGTCCCTCTCAAGGCTTTCCAGGTCGCCGTCTTCTTTGGCATACCTGTGAGGCAACAAGCAACATGGTGGGCAGAGGTGATGGGGGCAGGAGGAAGTGCTGGGGGCAGTGGGGCTGGTAGCTGCCAGACGGGGAGTTGCACACCTATGACAAAACAAAAGGCACAGATCACTGTACGTTGCCAACAGTGCAGTACTATAAACTCACTGCACACCACGAAGCAAGCCGGCAGATGGCTGGTCTAGGGCCTATGTCATACCACGAGTATCTGGATGTTCTGTTGTGTTGTGCTTGCGCACCTTGCATAATCCCTGCGCAGTGTCCTCATGAGTATGATCACCACCAGGCCAGTGAGAAACATGACCATCATGAACGAGTTGAAGATGGAAAACCAATGGATCTGGAACAGGGCAAGAACATATCCAGTAGCGCAACAGGGGCAGGGAAGTTTGCTGAGGGTGGAGGAAGCCGCCTTGACACAACCAGCCAGAAGCAGACTGCTTCTGGATTTTATTTGCAGCTTGTTTGTTCATAAATCAAGGCCAGCTGATGCAACAGCAGGTTAAGCAGCGTCACACTGACAATGTCATGGCTTGGTGCTGTTGGAGATGAAAGAGAATCCAGGGTAAGCTGGAGTGCACTGTGGGAGATGGAGGTGCACACAGAGTTGAAGGGCCACTCGCTTGCCCCGGGCAATAAACAGCAACATAAATTTTCATATGCTGAGACGGCCACATGCCTGGCACACTCCTGCAATACCACAATACAGCTGCTCCAACTGTAGCACACCTTGTGCTCAAAGAAGTTGTAGTCCAGGTACCGCTGGAACCGCTCACTGAAAGGTGTTGTTGTTTGCAGCCAGTTGACTGCAAAGGTGAATGTCAGCTCTTGGCCTTCCTTGAGCAACACTGGCTCAGCGGATGTCAGGTTCACATGAATGACCTGCGTTCACAGCAAACAGCAGCCAGTCCAAGAGCCACGTGGTCACAGGAGGGAGGAAAATCAGAGGATGGGGACAGCTGGGTCAGGCCATCTGGAGCAGCACTCATGACCAATACTGACAGTTTATATTCACCAGGCTGGGCCCCAGGTATGTGGTGAACTGCAAGCCAAGCAAAAACCTACTGCCCTGCAAGCCGACTCTAGGCACAAAAAAAACGCAAGCCTACCACACTGCATCCTGGAGCTCTAGCAGTTGCTGACCAGATATCATCTGCATTACACACCATACAACAGAATCAACGGAATAGCATGCCTTGATGCCTGGCCCCACTACCTGCCAACTCACCCTGTCCCCGTTGAAGCTGATGTCCAACTGCTTGTGAGTGTATATCAGCACATCCTGCTGCTGACTCTTGGCTGCCGTTGCTCTCAGCTCTCCCACAAAGCCCCACACAGGCAGGTCATCCATGAACAGCTCATACCAGTAGTGATGCTGGATTGCATACATGAACTCTGCAACATCCTCGCTGCTGAGTTTCTGGCTGCAAACTGTTGCTTTGGGCACTGGCACTGCACGGTGCACATGGCAGGCAGCAGCAGGGCAGAGAAGGTTTGCATGGCATAGTCGCCTACAAGAAGAAGAATGCGCGTGCTGCTGCTGATCTTGGTAGATCCCCACGCCTGTGTTGGGCCCACCAAGGTCCTATGAACTGTGCCAGGCAGCATCCTTCTGCGCAAAACCCTTACCTCTGAACTTGATATCCAGCTGACTGTTTATAAGCTCATTTCCTTGCAATACTTCGCCCAACCCTCCCCAACTATGCTCGTCCTTCAGCTGCGGCTTTGGCTTGCAAAAAGGCAGTGCGTAATAGTTGTATGTTTCTTGAGGATTGTTGTAGGGACCAACCTGTGCAGCAAAGAAGCGCACACGTCACAAAGTACGCATGCGCTTGCAACTGCTGGCAAGATTGTGCTTTCCTGCCAAAAGGCCTCAAGTGCAGCCCTCACAGTTGGTTTTGATCCATGCATGCCACAATCCCTTGGCTCTTGGCACAAATAGACATGCTGCATGCGAGTCTGCTGGTGTAGCTGTGGCCAAATGCTGAAGACGCCACAGCCAACAGCACACGCTGATATGGTGTGGCCATTTTTGTCAACAAGATCAAACCAAGTGCTTGCAGAGTTGCATACAGACTTATCCACCCTCTTGATCTAACGGTGGGTTGCAAGTCAATAGGCAAGCGATACTACTTAGCAGGTTTCCGCTGAAGCAAGGCACATGCAGCTATCAGCACTGTTTGCCAGCATGGAGTGCATCAGCTGTGTCTACCCATCCTCCTATCAGCGTTGAACAACTTTAGTCTAAATTAAAGTCCGGGCCCACCTTGTTGACCCAGAGCGTCACAGTCTCTCCGTCCTTGTACCTATGATTGGGCTCCCCAGCAGACACGCCAACTGAAAACAGTAAGGAGGCAAGTGCTACCCATGCAGCTGCTTGTATTGCGCCCATTTTCAGACAAGAGGCTCAAAGCGGCATCATATGGCAGGCAATTAAGCGCTAAACTCGCCAGGCTTCATGGCGTATCAACCGAACTAGACGATCACTGACAACGCTCCAAGTCGATGTTTGGAACCATAGCTGCTGCTGCATAGCACACCGTGATCCACTGATTGCTTTGGTGAACCACTAGTGCTGCTGCCTTAGAGCTCCTGATCAAGCGCGAGCAGTGCTGAACCGTCACCTGTCTCGCTTCTAATGGTCCACTGTACGGCGGTCACTTTGCCTATCATGAATCTGGTAAAGAGGTCCTGAAACGTCCCACAGTTGTCTGTTCCCCACGTGGCCTCCACCGTGCACCTGAAACACTGCAGTAGTTGAAGTTAGCAACTGGGAACGAAGCCTAATTTTAGGCGCGCGCATGTTATAGTGACACTGCTGTGCTTGTGAACAACTGACTTCCGTCGATTCGCCAATCGGTCAGCAAAGGGCTGCACCTCAATAAGCTATCTGCACACAGGCCCTGTGAGGCTTCACCACTAACGTCCAGGCTGGTGCAGGGAGCAATTGGGCATACTGTATGCAGCACAGATCGCCTCGCCGCGTGAAAAAGTCCGTAGTAGCAGCACTGCACATGGATATGCACTGCAGGCGCAGTTGCAGCAACTGCTGTTGAAAGCGACTTCATAGCCATCATAGCACGGTTAATAACCTTCACTGCCACTTACTGCCATCGAGGCTGCCCTGCAGCATAAGACGAATGCCATCAAGCAGCAGCAAACAGAGTGGGGTGAGTCGGCCTATCAATCAGGGAGGCATACAGCAGCAAGGAGCTAACTCAATACCAGTGGAGAAATAAGCAAGACAATGACTTGGCGTGGTGAGAGACAAAAACTGCCAATACGCCAGTGCAGACTTGTGCAGAATGGCCAGCCAAGCTGTATCAATTACAATAGTGTACAATGTATAATCTGAATAAGCTACACTCACCTTGAAGACCTTGCCATAGCTGCTTGCTGCCAGCGAGTCTATCAATTGCGCCTGGCTGTAAGACAGTGGATACAGCAGCACCTGCAGATACTACATGCTTGCTGCTGCTTGCACTGCTACTGGTGTCAGCTGACTGTTGCCCCACATCCAGCTGGAACAAATCTGGGAACAATGGCTGCAGATTGTTGTTGCTGGTATGATAAGTCATCATACCAGCAACAACATCCAGCAGTCGTTGTTCCCTAATTTGACGGTGTCGCTGCTGCTGCTGCCACTGCCATTCTGTGCCGCCTGTGAATTGCCAACAAAGGTGGCAATACCACTGTCTTCTGTGACTGCCTGCAGGTCATCCTCAAGCTCACATCGCCTTTTTGGAACTCTGTTGATCGTGACTGTGACCTGTTGTGTTGTGTTGCGCTGGGTACCGCCGGCAGCTCAATTGTGTACTCATAACCATGTGTGGGGCCACCATCATCAAGTTCTATGGTAGATGGCACAAGCTTTGCAGCTGCTGTTTGACTGCTGCTGAACCTGCTGCCTTCTCCAACCCATCAAGACCACTGGCAGCTGGTCAGCCCCAATGACCTCGGAGACGTAGACGCCCTTGTCCGTAACCTCGGCAGGCCGCATCACTACCACCGACTCATAACTGATCAGTCGGTGGTAGTGATGCAGTCTGCCAAGGTTACGGACCGCCAGTGGTGGTCAAGACACCCCACTGCACCTCGTCCACGACCATAATGCTAACAGCTGCTGCAATGCTGGCATCGAGGGGCCGTGCTCTGCCGTACCCAATAACCACAATTTCTTCCCTTTCTGCAGCTGCATCTGCCAGGGCCCTTTCACCTCGATGCATTCGAGCACTTTAGCAGAGGCATCGGGTGTAGCTGCTGTAGCAGAGGCTGTGCTGCCTGCAACTGTGATGGGCCCAGTGACAGCAGCAATGCTGTGGCACTCTCAGCGGTGCTGATATCGCTGCCAGCTTTTGCATCGCATAGCCGATTGATTTCATATTTTCATCACTTCATTTTCACAAACTTCTACTAAATTTGTAATCATCATTACTAATATTTGGCAATAGTGTTGCCAACAAAGCTCGGCCTGAGAGGCGGACAAGGCCAAGTGGCACTACTGGCAGGTTACCCACCTGCCGGTATATTTCATTAGCCCAACAACTTCAAATGCAAGGAGGCTACAGATGGCAGCATTGTTACAAAGTGTGCATATAGTAGTACCATGCGCTTGGCATAGTCTGCCAAAAAGCATCCAGCCTGTCACCGCCAGTTCTCTCAGTGCCATTGACAGGCAGTGCCACTGCGTGCCAGTACTGAACAACCGACAGTGACTGTCATAGCCTATGCAACGATTGCATGGCATGCAGGATGCATAAGCAATCCCAGCTGTATGCGCAGGCAGTGATACCGGGTAAATTGGGACACACAGCAACTTCATCTTGCATGTCATGAAATACTGAAAAGCAACATGGCATGATGCTGTGTGTCCCAAGTTCTAGGATTCAACCTGACAAGAGGCTGCAGTGTCCCTGTACTGCTACTACTACTAGTAGTAAAATAACATAGTCACTCACGGTTTATGGCAGCGCTTGATGGGTGGGAACAGCGTCTGCCACTGAGGCAGCCTGCAACTGAGTTGTCAATGGCCAGTGTTCCTGCTCAGAGAACTTCACCAGACTATGGATGTGGCATCGTCATCATCTATTCTGACTCCGTTGATGGATATCATGGGTCTTTGCGACATCGTCCGTGCATTCAGTGCTGGTCGCAAATGCCAGTCAAAGGGCATGCCTTGGGGGGCTATTGGCACTCTTTCAGTGCCCTGCAGTAGCACAGCCGCACAGCGGAGCAGTCACCATCAGTGCCTGCTATTAATCAAACATGCTGCACTCACAGCAGGGCCCTGCTGCAACCGCATGATACAGTACACTTGGTTTGTTACCTGCAAGAGAGACCTTGGCAGCAGCAGGGTTGACAATGCACACTGCCTGACCTGTTCCTGACATAATTGCTGGCAGGACTGCTGCTGCCATGGGTATAACTGCTCAAAGCCTATAGCAGGCGGATAGCAGTGCAGAGCAACCAGCCACTACCAATAGAGCCCGTCATCTTATGTATACAACGCATGTCCCTGCTCCAGCTACTGAAAGGAAGAGATAAGGCTGCAGTTCTGTACAAGCATGCAAACAAAGCGACATGGGCGATATACTGGTGTTTTACTCAGGCAACAAGACAGTGTCGTCAGCACCAGGCTCACCAGCTCTTTGCTTTCCTTATCCAGTATGTGTGCTGTCCACTTTCTGTGAAAGTAGGCCATGAATACGAGTGATACACCCATCACCACTGTCGTCAGCACAGATGCCACAACAGAGGTGTCAAACTTTCTGAACAGCAGCAGAAGCAGCACACCAGACAGCAAAGGCTCGTGACAGCTGCAGTCTGAAGCAACATGGGCCACTTCAGGCCCACCAACATGTGAAATAATCTGGCGGTGCAGGCTCAAAGTCGGCAGCTGAGATGCAACATTGTCAGCCGCAGCACAGCACTGCTCCAACGTGCCTTGATGGAACGGTATAGCAAGCTTTGACTTGCGCTTGTATTGCTATGCAATGCTGAAGATCTACCAATGTGTCAGTAGCAGTAACGTGATGCATATGTTGACCCACTACACCATGATGTAGAAATAGATCAGACCAACACTGCCAGCAACTAGGGAGCTGTAAGACTGTACAACTCTGACTATGCTGCTTGACTTTGGACATGCTGAAATCAAAACACACTCTAAGCAGTTGCTCACATCCATGCAGCTACTGCCAGGTTGGCAAACATGCAGGGTATGCCCGCACCAAACAGCATAAAAGCTCGCCTCCAGCTCTTCTCACACCGCTGAGCCCAGTGCATCGCAAACGAGCGAGCGGGGGCAGGTGGGCGGTCCCCTGGCCTGCGATAGCATGATTATACCAGGAGGAGATGAGCTGTGCTGCCTCAAGTCACTGGCAGGACAGCAGGGCCTGGAAAGGGCTAGTTGCAGAAGCATGAACTCATCAGCAGGTACTGCAGCACACTGTCAGCAGGTCTAGCATAAGGTATAGCTGCGGCTGGGCTGCCCATAAACAAATCAAGTGATAGCAAGTAGCTAAAAACCATACAGATGCCACGCGCTGCACAGTATGACACGTATGGGAGTGCGGCAGTGGCATCCAGAGCTGTTTACCAGTAAGCACTTCAGTAACCCATGAACAAAGCAGCCATGGCTGGTAAGAAGCGAATGTGTTAGTGCAGTGATATGACATATGCTACTTATTCAGGAGAGATCAGCAGCTACTGTATAGCACACTGGCAAGCATACCTATAATTTTGTATGAAGTTCTTGCATTTCTCCATGAACTCGGCCTCTTCCTCCTCGCTCATGTAGTTCTGGCCCGTCTTGAACACACTCACCAGCATCAAAGAACAGATGATAACGCAAATGGTCTCTAAACCTACCTGGAACAGGACAGCATTGACGTATGGGCCACAAGAGCCTTCAATGCAGTAGTATGCAGGAAGTGCTCACAACAATTGGATTATGGCTGACGACAGTATGCACTACAACATTGAGAGATATGGACCAGCTTCTGCAAACATGCACTAAGGTGTTGTTCATGGTTACTTGCAGTCCTGCCTTGCCACTCACTGTCAAGGCCATGGTGATGCCAAACAGTGGGTAAACAGCTCCCGTCGTATCCCTGAATTCCCCAAAGTCAAACTGCAAGAAGGCTGTCAATGCAAATCCAGAGATGAGCGCTGCAAGAGTTGATATGGCTTTGAGCTGCTCTGATTTTTCCTCCACATCTCGCCGGTTCTTCTCAACAACTCGAGCCCACAGCACCTTCAGAAAGCATTGCATCATGTGAAGACAGCAGTAGGTACATTTTTGGCATGCAGTGCACCATCAAACACTCGGCCAACCTCATGCACCGGCTGCAGCCCTTCCACAGAGGGTTGCAGAGTCATGGATGACTATGCTACAGCTGGTTTGCCACCGCACCTGCCTCCTCTGTACTGACTGTATACTTGTCTGTAAATGTGAATAGCAGCTCTGTAACATTGACTACTGGTCTTCTATGGCAGATGCAAGCATACCAGTTCTGTGCAATTATGGTGCTGCTCACCCTAGCATTGTCAAGGTCCCGCTGCTGAACATCATGCTGCCTCCACTTGCACTGCTCTTCACTGCATCCAACAATGTATTTTGAGGTTAATAAGGTCATAGACCCTGCCGAGTTATAGCTGCTCCTCCTGGACCTCACCCACTGCAGCAGAGGACTGCACAGGCTGAGATCGCAGTCATTCTTCACAGCTCTGAGCACCATGTCTGAGTCTTAGAAGATCAACTATAGTCACAGGCGACAGAAATCTTGCAGTTGAAGAGCATATGTTACCTACATGAAGCTGTGCTGGGTCTCGTTGTACTGCAGTTCCTTTTGCCGCCAGCACATGTCTTCCTGGCGCCACTTGCGATCCTCTTCACGCCATTGTCTGCTCAATGCGGTGTCATAACCCGTCAAAAGGGCTTGAGTAGCTTCCACAAGCCTTTCATCCATTGTTGTGACGGCCAAGCCGTTGTGCTGCTGTGGTGTGCAGGACTTCGTGCAAACACTGCTGGGATGTAGGTTACACAACGCCTAAAAGCGCTGCTTGCAAGTGCTGTGGCCCCAGCATTGCTATAATCGATCGTGAGACAGCACAGGTGTGCTAAGCCACGGGGGACTCACTGTCGTGAACGTCCAGCAGGCAACAGGTTGGGCGATGAGGCAGGCTCAGGACAGGCACCAAAGGCGTGAAAAGCACTATCATGTATGGCTGTGATGAGGACCAACAATGATTCGTGCGGGGGGCGAAATCAAACGCCCCAAGCCAGCGAAGAGGCGCATAACATGCCGTTGGATTAGTCACCGCTAGGCGGGCCCATAGCACTTGAACCAACGCTGTCGTTCGTCTTGATGCGGTCAGTTGCCAGTTTGTGCCTGGTGCATGCGCCTGCAAGAGCGCATTAGCAGTTGTGCAGCTCAAACATCTCTGCATCAAGGCGTGGAGGCAAGCGATACCATAGCCAGCCATGTGTTGCTCATCAAAGTCAGCAAGCATCAAGATCGGCTTTGATGTCAGCAGTGACCACGGAGGGCAGCACGATCAGCCTCAGAGCTGTTCTCGTGATTGCGACAGTCCTAAGAAAGTTTCTTTGCTTAGCAAGGCACTTGCCAACCCCCCAGCAGCTGTTTTACAGTTCAATGCTTACTCAGATAGTTACAGCGACACAGACGAGGATGGCGAAAGTAGTGATGGGGAAAGCTCAGAAATTCAGTCAAGCGGCTCTGCCTCGTCTCCTATTCCCATTCAAAGCAGCCATTCAAGGTGCGGCAGTTCTATGGCGAGGTTTCGCCCAGCCATGGGCTGACAGCGATGATCAATATACCTGATCGATTTCCTCTCTCGCAGGGTAGCTGCAAGTTTCGCGGTCGCTCGCTGGCAGCTCAGACAGCAGCAGCAACATCATTTTCGGGGTATGATGGAGCAGAATGGCCATGCCCAGCAGGTGCGCGTCTGCTTCCGCCTTTCCCTCCTGTCGCAGGGTCGCTTGCGTCATGCGTCAACTTCAACGACGCATGCTTACAAGTTGCTTTTGATGCAGGTTTATGCCTCTCGTCATGGCGACATTCGCAGTTGAATGCCGTGGCGGTCAAGGCCATCGCCTCGCAGCAGTACGGTGACGCTTTTCGCGGGCGTTGATGCGTTCTTGGGGCGCCCGGTGCACACATGCCAGCATATATCAGCCATGAGTAGGGTCCTTTCTGCAGAGAAGAGACACCATGGGGCAGGCACTGAGACGTATCATCAAGTGCCTTTTACAGTGTGCATGTAAGTTATCTTTGGAGCCGTTACTGACCAGCTGAGTCGCCTTTTCAGTGTGTCTGTGTGCTGCCTAGTAGAATGTAATGTTGTCCAACAGAGACCTGCTGCATCTCTAATGCACATTGTGGTTCAGAAACATCAAGGCTGTATGTCATCCCTTGGTTTGTGATTGACAGGCGTGCCCAGCTCAACCATGCCGGCAGTATATCGTCAAATTCTGCGGGTGATGGGTGGTATGGGTGATGGGTGGTGCTTTTGAAAGCACTAAAGTGTCACCGCTTTGATGTATTGGTGCACCCACAACTGGTAACACATTGGTGATTCATGTGCAGCACGGCATGAGGTGGCTTGGCCTGCTAATAACACATCATACTGCAGGACCATGCTTGCGTTGTGGCTCTCTCTGAGCTGAGTGAACAGCCAGCTGCGTGAAGCTCCAGTTCAATAGAACTGATGCTTGCATGAGCACGTTGTGTCTTGCTTGTTGCTTTTGTCTGCCAGGACACAGCTACATGGCTCATCTCTCTTGTGGTATGGGCTGCACATGATGTAATGTGGTTGCGTACGATGTTGGTAGGGCTGCAGCTGGGTTCTGTTGCCTTCATTGATCAGAGATTAGAGATGCACAGCGCCTAGTGCCTAGGAATCAGCTTGTATCTTACCTGCCATTGTATCTTTGTTGCTGCTGCTGTTGACGTGCTGCAGCCTGATCAGGCACCACAGCCAGGGGTATAGTGACCTTATTCTTCTCCAGTAGTTCTCAAAGTGTGTGCTTTTTATTGCAGTCATGTAGGTTGAGCTTGTTCTGGCAGGTCTCCTGCTGCATCTGACATTAATACAAAGTACTTTACATGCATGTCTGCACCCCAACCTGCATCACGCTACATGCCCTCAGGAGTTGCATGTGCTTGCCTTGTGATTGTATAACATCTGTGTGCGTGTCGTGTGATTGTTTGAAAGCTATGTGTAGATTAAGTGCAGTGCGTGCTACCGCCTGCAAGTGTACAGCACAGAGCTTGCATGCTGCAACACACATCCGTTCCACATATGCACATGAGGCTGTATCCTGCATGTGGAGTAGATGCAGAACGACCAATTGTGATGCTGACGACATTGTACTTGCTGCTGGTGCAGCATGCACACTGGATGTGGTGGTTACTCGCCGGTGTGCATGTGCATGCGTGTGCACTCTAAGGTCAGTGACAGAACTCAGAGAGTATCTTAGTGTGATCAGCCAGCAGATTCTCAGGGTACTCTGTTCGATAGGACCACTTGTAGAATTGCAGCATGGTGTGCTAGATAGTGTTTATTATGCTTGATAGACGGCTGCTACAACTTTCATCTATCCTGAACCCCACTCTGGGTCTCAGGAATAGTATTCTATATCACCAGCAAGCAGCTGCGATGGTGTAAGATGTTGTCAGGTGGGTTTGTTGGCTGATCTGGGATGGCTAGCAGGTCTGTGGGATAGTTGCTGCAGGAACACCAGTTGCACAGAAGGAATTACAGCCCTCTTGCATGCTGCCCATGCTGGCTGTATTTGACTGCTGGCTTTGCACATCTCCGTCCGACTATTGGTTCCTGTTTGATACATCAGAAACATCTATCATGACGGTTGTACTTATGCAATAGTCAAACATGTGTTTGCCCTGGAGTTTTCAATGTGCGCCAGCATTCTGCAGCAGCGTGTGTGCTGATGTTTGCAGTGTTGCTTTCTGTGCTGTCTGGCATGTGGTTAATCAGCAGCGTGGCCGTTCAGCTGCAGTCCTGTTGTGTTACTGCCATGATTGTGATGTTCATTGGTCGGTTGTGGTTGCGGTCTCTATCTGATGGTGTTCGATGCGCCCTCTGCCCGCCTATCTCCATCGGTCAATCAAGCCACCTGGCATTACTGCCATCATCAGAATGCTGCGGATATTACTATGTAGGCATGATGACATTGTGATACACTACAGCTTCTGTTTTCCTTTATCAGGTCAGACCACTCACATCAGTTTGCTTGCCTAGCAGCCCGGCATAGCTGTTTGGTCCCGGTTGTTGTTCAGTTTGTTGCTGCCTTGAAGTTATGCAGCCATGGTGATCATAATAGGGCTACTACAGAATACACTTCTATTAACAGTGAGGAATGGTATGCCAGGCGGCAGACCATCTCAAAGAAAGAACAGTATCTCTCTCTTTTTGGAGGCATAATCCATCTTACGGTGGAGGGTGCTGCTAGGCAGAACGAGTAGCATATGCTGCGAAATTGTGACATGTGTACAGCAGTACCCCTTGAGCAAAGACACGTGTGCAGGACTGCTTGATGTGCAGTAGTGATTTAAATCTACATTACAAACATGCATGCTTCATGTGTATTGACAGGTGTGGAGAGTTATGTGCCCAATGTATCTGCTTTGTGGCATTATGATGTGTTGAAAATTCAGGAACTGTCCTGTGTGCATAGCCGGAGTCTGGTGCTTATTGCAACTGCTTTCTGTGCTAACCACCTTCTGTAGAACGAGTTTGCAGAGTATTGAATGAGGATGTGGTCTTTGTCATGTGCTGTTGGCTTTCATGTGCTGCCAGTTGAATTGCACTAAACTGTGTGCTATTGTAAGACGTTTACTTGCAGTTTTTTCTGTATGCGGTGTCAAATCTCATAAGGCTTTGACTAGCACTTGTAGGTCTTGCTGCGCTCAGCAACACTCACTTGTTTGGTGATGTGCTCAGCATGTTGGTGATTGTGTGCTGCCAGCTGTTGCGGCATGGTGCTCTGCAGCACTAGCAGCACATCCATGGGCAGCACAGGCCAGGTTTTTGTGGCTTCCTTGCCTGGAGATGCTTAGGTGTGGTGGTCTGTCGGTTGCCATATCCGCTTGTGATTGTGAGCAAGGTGTGCCTGTGGGAGTGAAAGGATTTGCAGAAGTAGTGCTCCTGCCAGCCTGCTGTCTATCGCCCTTTGCCAGTCGAGTAATTGCTTTTGATCCACGTTGGTCACTATCTGTCATCGGTGGAGTCTGTCACAGTCTGGTTGTTGGTTCAGAATGTTTGGTTAGGCTTGTCTATATGACCACACAACTCTGTACTCTATTTTTGAGCACCAAATGTCCTCTCCCTGGATGTTGACATGCAGATCAGCCTTGTGACGGATGGCTGTTGCGACATACAGTGGTTCAGGCCAGTTGCTGTTTATGTGTACATGTCCCACACAGCTGCCTCATGCTGCGACTCCAGCGCTCTGCTGGAGGGTATACTGCAGTTGATAGGGGGATGTTTGCCTCCTCAGTTGTTTCAAGGCTGCATGTTGCGCCCATCCTGCACAGGATCAGCCTGATGTCGCATGGCATCTCTAGTGTTCTGCACACTACATGCAGTGAAGCTGTTCAGCACAGGGGTCGTGGCTGGTAGTAGCTCAATGTAGCAAGGGATGCTATCGTTGGTTTGACTATCCCTTGCGCAAATAAGGTACTGTCATGACCTAGTGGCAGTGTTCATCCACTGTGCTGCCTACTGCATCAAGATAACATCTATCCATGCCCTTTGTGACCCAGTACTTTGTATGCTGGCGATGTAGGGGCAGCCAGAACATGTTGCTTTGCGAGGATACTGCTGTGAACTAGTCTTAATGCCAGCTGCACCAAAGATTGACTGTGAAGTGCCATTTGAACAGTTCTGGCAAAAAATTCATCCCATCACTTGTGGCAGGACGCCGTCCTATGTGACGTGACGAGCAACAGTTCAACGCTGGCTCCTGAGCACTGCTTGATTAGCCCTTGTGTAGCAGATGTACCAATGCATGGTCTGTCGTTCTTTGTTGCGAGCATTGCTGGCACAGTCCATAATAAGTGGTTAGGGTGGGAGGCCTTTGCAGTGGTCCAACCGTTTCTTGCTGGCAGGGCATTGCCCTAAACATAAGCCATGTGCATTTGCTGTATCGATCAGCATACATGTAGCCAACCATGTTGTCTGCAATAATGGCCTGGCACGTGTTAGGGCTTGTGTACTTGGAACATTGGGGGGACGGT
Source organism: Coelastrella sp. MACC-549 (assembly GCA_018290735.1). NCBI lineage: Eukaryota > Viridiplantae > Chlorophyta > Chlorophyceae > Sphaeropleales > Scenedesmaceae > Coelastrella > Coelastrella sp. MACC-549. The sequence goes on from JABEVS010000116.1 coordinate 98,473, forward strand.
GTTGGGTACACATTATCTGTGGGCCTGCATATCGGTGGCCAACTATAGAAGCTGCTCAATTGTCACATTGCCATGTTTGTTCCACTCACTGTGGGTGAACACCCATGAGGTTACTTGTGACAAAAAGCCTTTGGCAAATCAAGTGGCAGGTGTCGTATCGTAATTGTTGGACCGAAGGCCTTCATCTTCACCTAGGTGAAGATGAGGATGATTGTGTCAATCTGAAAACACCTACTACCCTCTAGTAGAAGCCGCTTCCGCCAGAGCAGCTTAAGGGACTTGACAAAGCATCATTTCTATAGACCAAGAACCGTGTGTGGCACACAGAGCTGATGCCATGTGTGGGGAGAGAAGAACATCATCCGAGTAGGTCCCAATCATGCCTGTGCTGCGCAGCACCACATAGCTACCAGCAGGGCTGGACGGCGATGATCGCATCAGCAGGTTGAGTGAGCAGACAGGGAATGCCATATGACTCATAGAGTAGCCCCAAGCAATGATTGTCCCACCTGCAAACATTCTACCACAGCACGCCATACATGCTGTATAGCCAGGTAGTCGTATAATCAAGCAACTCTGACATTCACTGAGTGCTGGCAGCACAACACGCACAAGTGGCACGTCCCACTGGTATACCATGCAGGTTCCCTGTCAACAAAATCAACCGATATAGAAAGACAGTACTACTGTATGCCGGCAGAGCTGTTGTACAACATGTAGGCTACAAGAGGCTCAAGCTGGCCAGCTTCACTGAGTCCCTTACATCAACATGAAGTAAAAGAGAAGAAGAATTGACTCTTGGCCAGAGAGCAATTGAGCCATGTACACTGCAGTGGACACACAACAATGCAGTAAGGCTAAGCTTTGGCCGTCAGAATGATGACCTAGGCGGACAATATCACACCTACAACACTGTCAATGGTCAATTATTTATGGACTTTCATTGGCAGTGGCACTGTATTTAGTGTTTGGGAGTTTCAGTCATCGTTGTCTGTCGCTGGGAACCTACAGCTGGCAACAGTTTCCCTGCCGTGTACAGCCGTACATAAGCAACTGCAGACACTGCTGTTGTCCCAGCAGCAGCATATTCCAACAAATCCAGCACATCTTGGCCGGGCACCGCCTGCCACTGTTGAGTCATGCAACCAGCTATCAACGCAAGTACCAGGGCAGTATTGACTTTGCTAACCATCAGCGGCCTCATCTGTGGCAAAGCAACAGGAACTGCTGCCCCTATTTCCGTCGTGCTGCTGCCACTGCTGTTGGTGGTGCTTGCTCCTTCTCCTGCTGCAGGATTGGCGGGCCCACTGCCGTCCACATCAAAGAAGGCAACTGCCCCAGGCCATCTGCCTCTGAACATCTTCAGCCTGTACCAGAACATCCCAATAACCTGTGCTGTGTCCCTGCCAACCACCATAACTGCCAACCACGTAGGCACCATGCCAAGGTAACCCATGGTCCCTACCACGGAGCCTATCAGAATCTTGTCTGCAAGAGGGTCCAGGTATGAGCCAAGCTTGGAAGTGTGTCCCAGACGGCGAGCCAAATGACCATCAAGCCAATCAGTTGCCTGCAGGCGTGATCAGCGGCAGGACCTTCAACATGCCAATCTGTGACACGGTTGAGGATAAGCTTATGTTCACAGTCAAGAAAACTGAGGCCACAGGAGGTGCCAGGTTGCACCTGCCCCAGATATCAAAGTACAGCCAGCAACATGCTTGGTTGTGCAGTACTCAGTAAGCAGGACTTTCTGGGCCAATCATCTCACCCCTGCCAATGCAATGAGGCCTACTGCCAGTGGCCATTGCTGAGAAGCAATCAGGTAGGCCACCCAGGGGCCTGAGGCCACTCGCGACAAAGACAGTAGGTTGGGAAGGCTGCTAAAGGAGGCTCCTGAGGCATGCTGCTGCTGTTGCTGCTGCTGTGCCTCTGCTGTTTGCGGTGCTGTAGAAGGCTCATGAACCAGCTCTGAAGTCGATGGCCCCTCCTGACTTTGCCGCCTGTGACCTGGCTGGCTGTGGAAGCAGCGGTGAGGCAGCTGCCAGTGGTGTTGTATTGCTGGCGTGGTTGCCACCGGAGGTGGCAGAGCTGGGTGCTTGCTGATTGTTGCCGTGCAATGCTGCGGCCACCAGTGGGACTGCCTGTGCCAAGAGGGTTCATGATAGCTATGCTGCTGCCAGCAGCGCTGCCACTGCATACAGTCATGTTCACGCTGCTGCGGATGTGTGCTTTTCTTGGTTAAGCACTGCGGAGCTGCCAGTTGCTGCAACGCTGCAGGAGCATTGCAAACACCTGTGGACATGGTGCACATGTCTATAAGTCAGACTGCAGCTTTGCACATCTGCAACCCTGGCAGTGGCACTAAAAACCCTGCTAATGTTGTATTGTCGTCTGTGTTGGAGTGTTCAGCATCAGCCACGAGTAGGTGAAGGTAAGCCATTGAATCATCAACGCTGCGTCGACAAACCTGATATGTGCAGCGCCGAGGGCCTGTCATTAGCGCTGGTTAATTCACAGGCGAACTGCAGCACTGCTGCATTGCTGCTGCTGCACGACTCGGTAGATTGGCAAATGTTGGAAGATAACGCTCTGAGTTGTATGGCAGCAGCAGCAGCAGCAGTATGGCAGTACACAGGACATACTGTTGCCAGTGGATTGGCTGGTTCGCCAGGCAAGACTAGGTACTGTCCCGCCCATCGCTTCCAGGGGACCTGACGTACAAACATCTTGATATTCCAAACCAGAACCCTTGTTTCGACCACACGCGAAACAATCGGAGCAGTTTGTGTAGGCAACTGGGGAGTCGCCAAGCAGGACGTGTCAGTCAGAAGTACAACTGCGCGGCCTTCACGCCAGCTTTTTGGCTGAAACTTAGCCATATTCCTGATTGAAGCTCCTATTCTAGACCTTAGCAAAGCAACCAGTAACTATTGAGTGTCCTTGGTTTGCCAGAAGCTGATTTACACAGCGTATACTACCTACCTGTCGTGATAATTTTGCTTACCTGGCGGATCCCCCGCCGTTGGATGTGCTGAGCAGCAAGGCGATCACCTTGCAGTAGCCTACATGATGACTGTTGCTGCAGATAACAGTTCATCGATCTCAAATAACTCAGATAACAATCATGGATGCATCCGATTGCGCGGGCTTCCCTTCACAGCGAGCGCTCAAGATGTCGTTGCATTTCTGTCTGGGTACACGGTGATTGATGTGCTCATCAGCAAGCCTGAAGGTATGAATCAAGCAGAAATGCTTCTCGCGCACGCAAGGTCGTGTGAAAAGAGGACTTTTCGGTTGCCGCAAGACCATTGGCCGGTAGTGCTGCGAGTTGGGAATCAGGGTCGACCTTCTTATTTGTGACGCATTTTTTCACAGGAAAACCAAATGGACAGGCGTATGTCCTGCTTCCGGAGGCAGAGGCTGCCAAGGCTGTGCACGACAAGAACCATGCCTACATAGGCAAGAGATACATCGAGTATGTTGCTGCAGACTGCAACTCAGAGGGCGCTACTGATGTTGATGTATGCAGGATTTTGTGCGTACGTTGCTTGTACACCCGCAACCGACCCTCCTTGACTGGTCAATATGTCGGCACGCACTGTATCTCCACGCTTAAAATCTCATAGAGTTGTTGGACAATGGCACGCTGCGATGCCCTCTCGTCATGTGTGAACTGTACCTGGCGCAGGCTATTCGCTGCCAACATTGCAGACATGGAGACAGCTCGCCGCATGTCCGGGGAACACAGAGGCAGCAGTGCCTCTCAGCAGCTTTCAAACCCTGGACACCAGCCGCCGGCAGCCGCAGTGGTTACAGAGCTGCCCTTGCTGATGCAGACGCTGTTGCTGCAGAATGACCTGCGGCAGCCTCTTGTGACCGCGCCACCTATGCAACAGTGGCATAGGCAGCCAGCATGCCCCAGCATCACAGCTCAGCAACTTCAGCGTGGTCATCAGCACCAGAGCAGCAGCATGCACATAGTAAGGTTGCGTGGCCTGCCATTCTCAGCAACAGAGACAGATATACTGTCATTTCTGGCACCAACCGAACTTGCCACAAGCATGAAGTGCATACATCTGGCACGTCACCCAGACCTTCGTCCCACTGGCGAGGCTTATGTGCAGCTGCGCAATGAAGCGGAGGTGCTCTCAGCACTGAAAAAGCACAAGACAATGATGGGCAAGCGATACATAGAAGTGAGCAATGATATTGCTGGCTTGGCCGACAGACAGTGGTAGGGGGCATCCCCAGAGCCTACATCGCACACTCATGCTGCCGGTAACTCAGGGATGTATTACTAGGTTCCAACTCATGACCAGGGTTTGCAGTAGTCCCATGCCCAGTCACACTGACTGCTTGGCTCTGCACGTGACTTTGCAACTTTTGAAATGTACGCAGATCTTCCCAAGCTGTGTTGCTGAGATGCAGCAGGCCCTCTCGCAAAACCATCATCTTCAGCAGCGGTTGTCAGTGCCTCAATCATCACCGTCACAGCTGGTTGTCACTCCTGCAGGTGGGTGCTTGGTTGGGACCTGTCCATATTCATCTTACTGCATAGCAGCATTTGCCTTTGTTCCTGAAAGTCCGACTTGAATTAGGCATGGCATTCAGTATTGTTGATCCTTTTGGGGTGGCAAGCTGGTTCTACCGCATCGTGTTGTTGGTGTCACGTCACAGGCATGACAGGCAATCAACTGGTAGACTACCAACGACAAGTAGGTGCTGGATCATGGCAGCAGCAGGTTGTACCATGCAGCGCACAAGAGCAGCTGTTGCTTGCTGCCATGCAGCAACAGCAGATGGCAGCAGCTGCGGCTCCCTGCATGCCAAGTCAACAGATGGCACTAGTCAGTGCCCCAGGAGAGTTACAGATCATCTCCAGCTTCAGCCAAGGGCAAACAAGCCTCATGCAGCAGTGCCAGCTTGCAGGAATTGCTACTACAGATGCTCCCTCATTTTGGCACACAGACTCAGTCAACAGTGTGCAGTATGTGCCACTCCTGTCGGCTGGCAGCAATGTCATGCCCAATGATGGGTGGATGGCTCTGGCACAACAAGCCCAACATCGACAGGTCGGAATGCCCCAGGCCAGCATGTCTGTGCCAAGCATAACCATGCCCAGTTTGCTAGGCTCGCACCTAGCGCAGCACAATTCCCCGTACATCAGCCAGCCTGCTATGTCCGAGGCCAGCAGTGTGCTCAGCGCCAGCACCTGCAGGAACAGTGCCACAGCAGCAGCGTGTACTGACTCACAGCTGATGCTTACGAATGGCGGCAACAGTGCTGGAGCAACTGCAGCTGCCATGATGTTGCATGCAGGCACTCTCAACAGGGGCAGCCTGCTGTTGTAATGCAAGAGGAACCGATGATGCCAGTTGACATTCTGTGGTCTTATCATGGTCTGTGTGCTGTGTTGTTTCCTCCAAACTTGGGTCTTGTTACTTCTGCAATGCTTCTGCCAACGCCACTCAGCACACATGTGTCTGTGCACTTCTGCACTGTGATGAATTGCTGCTATATTGGACTGCTTTTGCCCTTGCCCCATTCAACATATTCTTTTGCCTACTTAAGTTTAGGCAGGAACCAGGTGTGAGTCAGTGGCCTACCCAAGCGCAAAGATGCACCGCACCAGAGTGCTTGATTGTCAGGGGCCTCTAGCAGCTGCATGAAAGGTCCTCAATTACCTGAAGCTGTCTGCTTTGAGTGTCTGCTGGGTTTGGCATGCTCACATCACTGCACCTTGTTTTTCACTTGTTCATGGCTTGCAGCCATGAGTTGGATGGCAGAAAGCTTGCAGGCCAAGTCACACCTGTCAGCAGCAATCTTCTCGTCAAGGACTTGCAATCTCACAAGCAACCAATACTCTGCACTCCAGATCTCCATTTGCACAGTGTTAAGTCTTGCAACGCTGCTGGGGACATGATTGGATGTAGATCTAAAATTCCAGCAGTCACAGTGCTGGCATCTTAGACAGGCATTTGCACATGTTTTCTTGCAGCTGGTCCTTCACTAGTCCAGCCCGCTAGCGGCTGGCCTCCTGAGGGTCACATGTCATGCAAGAATCCTATTGTCCAGCATGACTTCCTTGCTTCATCTCCTTTGTTATATTACATGCAGCTGACTTGTATACGAAGCTTGCCTTTAGGGCTATATTGTGCAACAGGGCATTTTTTCACAGGCAGAATAGAGACTGATGGCCATAGATGCATGTAACTGGTAGTGCTGTGACTATTCAAGTGCATGTCTGTCTCAGTCATGAAACTGCTTCTGCTTGCTGGTCAATGTCCATCAGCACGTTCTATTGAGACATGTGTCTATTTCTTCAGCATGGTTTGCCTTTGTTATCACACTGGTGACGTTGCCTGTAGTTTACCATCCATAGGTGTTGCAGGGATCATAATCCACATAGCAGTATGTATCTCCCAGCGTTGCTGCTGGTGTGTTTGGTTTCAGCCACATTCCACAGGCATGCTTGATTGCCTCTTGCCTGACTTGCATTGGATTGCACAACTGGCTGCCTCATCATTTGCACGTTCTTGCCATGTAATATCCTGATTGTTTCTGCTATGCAGCTGCCACTGTGTACTGACACCTATTGTACTTTGCATAAGCTTTGGATTGATTGGATGGTGCTGTGTGCTGTTGGGCGCTCGAGCTATGCATCATGCTGCACACACATTGTATCATCCTTATTGTTCATTACAACATTGCTTGTCTTGCTTTTTGTCCTTTGGTTTCGGCTTTGTTGTTTGCCTGTTCACACATGTGGGCTTGGGAACCAAGGCGCAGCATCCAACCGTCATTTGCAAAGCAGTTGCTCAACGGGGATTATGGGCAGTATGCAAGGCACATGCTGTGATCGCATGCTTTGCACATGCAAGGGGGCCTAAGCCAGTTGTATAACTGGGAACTTAGTGCGTCCTCAGCTGCGGTGTATCAGTGGCGTGTGGCGTAAGATCATGCACCAAGTCGCAAATGCAGTTCAAGATGAGCCCTGCTTCCACTTAATACCTTGGATATGTCGTGCATTTTTATCCCATAGAAGTGCATTTGGATAAATCATCATCTTCAAAGGGGGCATGCTCAAGTCAAGGATGTATGGGGGCTTCATACCAATCATGGAGTTGCTTATTGTGGGTTGTGCTGCTCTGCAGCATGCATCCCCGTGCTGTTCTACGCAAGGTTGTTGCTGCTTTTGCACGCCATGCGGCCCTGTACCTCTGTACTTTTCCCTTTTCCCCTCATGCGCAACAGCATGCATGGAATGTGCTGCTGTCTTGAGCAGTATGGGAGGCCGACCTGAGCAGGCTAATGCTGCCTTTGTATTTGTGTCACTTTGCTGTACAGCAACCACGTGCATTCTGCTCTGGCTGAGGTGTGAACCTGTGCTTGGCTCCAGTGCAGGTTGCCCAGCACCCAGCATGCATGAATTGCGTGAGTGGTTGCCCAGTTGCTCCTCTCTCCCCACCAGACTGCTGCGGTTGTCACGCAACAAGCCAGTCACCGGCAATTAGGCCATGACAGCTAGGCTTTTCTTGCCATTGTGGTGGAATGCTTGCTGCTGGGCAGCAGGCAGAACCTAAACTGCTTGTTCCACAGGCAAACAGCTAGCCGGGTGTCAGGCCATGGCACCTAGCAGCCATGTTGTTTAGGAGCTTATCTCTATTATAAACTGTTGGCAGCACAGCACTTGAGATAATGGTATACTACAAATACTTCATAATTCTGCCTTGTTATCAACTTTTCATTTTCCATATGGCATTTTTGCGCATTGCACTATACAATCCTAAGCATGGCTCACTGCTGCATGGAGCATCACAAGCCCTGAAGGCCAGTGGCACGATATGGTGTTTACAAGTGTCTCCAACCAGTGCCTTTCAGTGGACATCATGTCATGACCAAAAGCTGCTGTGCTTTAGGCAGTGGCATGGGGCGTGTTCAATCAGCACCTTGCTGCCAGCTGCTCTCAACCTGGGTACATCATGTCAATGAAGCGTCACTAACAACTGCTTGTGTAATATCACTACGTATCTGTGGCATATGACATTTTACATGCATGATTGTATGAGCACAAAGAGAAGTGAATCTTGTCTTTGATCTGGCCTGCCTACATAAGAACTTGATACAGCTTTGAACTGTACTGCGTAAACATCATGAATGGCTGAGCTATGCAGGGATTGCTGGGAGTCGGGGGGGGGGGTGAGGCGGTTGGTAGACGGCTTATTGTGAGCTTCATCACTGACATGACATGGCACAAAGGACACATGGGTATACTCCCATGCTACCTGTTGCGTGGAGGATGAGATCTGCCTTGCCTATGGTCAATGCTCAGAGCAAACTGTGTTGCTAGTTATAGCACAACACCACCATGTGAGGTGATCACCTCACATCATCTTGTGCGTGGATGATTATTATGCTCCATTGAGAATTGTGGGTCATCTCAGCATGACTTTGCCGCTGTGTTTGCTTACCTTCTTCCTTGGCGGCACACATGTGATCTGATGCTGGCAGGGGCATTTACTGCACAAAAGTTACTAGATATGACAGGGCTACCAATGGTGCTGCAACTGTAAAGCCAAATGCATCGATGTGCCAAGTTGTGATCATCACACGGTGGACATGCACTTCTTCTGTTCAGGCCCTGTGCGCACAATATCATACTCAGCACATCAACCACGCTGAAGCCCCTTTCCTGTGTTGAATACTGCTCCAAGCTCAAGTGCATTAGGTTAGCAAATGGCATGCATGCTGTGTTTTGTGCTGGGTCTGTACTGGTACCACCTGGGAATGCTGTTGCCTGCAACCTCCTGCTAGCCAACTTGCAATTGCAGGGAATACTACAGCCGATTTGTTGATGACAGTGCTGCATGCTGGTAGGTTTCTGCTTTTCTAGTGCATTCATTTGTCGTTTCAGCAGCATTGCTTGAGGCACAGAGATGGTGGAAGGCCCTGGACCTGTGCTACATCCTGGTGTGATGGTCACTAATCTTGGCAATGCGCTCAGCGCCGCTGTATGTGTTCTGTCGCTCCTCATCATACACTGCAGTTTGTGTTGCTGGGTGGTTACTGATGGACATCTTGCTGGTTCAGCTAGCCTGTCTTGTTGATGGTTCTGGGTACTGTACCTGCTAGGCGTGTATTCTGCCTGGATTGTTGGAATGCTTATTCTGGTCTGCAATTACACATGTTGTCAGCTGCTTGTTGCATTATGCTCAGCAGGTGGCCTACTGTCTGTACTGTAAGCACCACCAAAAAATTATGCACCAGCAAGGCTGTTGTGAATTCACGTGACTACTCACCTGTAGTGGTTTCGTACTCCCATGCATCCTTGTGCCCTCATTGCAGGTGGTCAGCTCTTGGCTGCTTGCAGGTGCCCCACAGTCATCCAGGTACCAATCTCGCCTGGCACGAGGCACCTAGAGTGATTACAGACCCATGTTTTTTAGGCTTTCCCATGTCATCCTGAGCATCCTTCCTGCACTTGCTTGCTTTGCCTGCCTGTGGGTTTATAGGCTGGGGTGTGCAACCCACGCAGTGTTGTGCTCATGAACTGGGCGCAGGTGCGTTCTTAGGCGGCCAATCTAGGCATCATGCTGTGGTGCTGGGGTCGTGTGTCAGAGCGTTACGTGTTCTGATCATCCCAGGTACTTGGGAGAGGGCTGTGACCTGGCAGCTCAACTTGCTGGCTTGCTGTCAGGCAGTAGTCGCAATGCAGTATGCAATCTCATTCGGCGTTGCACTTGTGACCAGCATGTTTCTTTGTGGTATGATGGCCCGGGCTGAGTGCTCCCAGAGTCAGACACAGTGAACTGAGGAAGGTCAACGCATCCCGTCAAGTTGAAGTTCAATATGCTGATGAGACTCTCAAAATTATGGTGCCCTCAGCAAAGTCACCGATTCAGATGTTGCAGGGCCTGTTGCAACTTGCACTTGGTTTTACACTTGGACTCACCAGTCCGGGTGTGATGACACTATGGCACATGCTAGCCCTCACTGGAAGTTCAGTTTGCTAAAGGCATGCTTTTGGCATATGGCTGTAGTCCCAGATTCAGAAGCACACAACTTGTGAGTGACTCCACCCTTCTATAAGGCTGGGTTGTTATGAGCAAAGCCTCTGTGAGATCCTCGAGATGGCTGCATAGATTTGCTCATGGGTTGCCAGCATAGCACATAGAACTCTTTTGAATAAAACTTCTACTGTACAGTTTGCAAACACATGTGTTTGCAAAACATCGGCCTTTGCAGAGGGGCAGCATGCGCATACAGCCCCTTGGTAAAGGCTGATGTTTGCTTCTGAATGCATGATCTTGGTCACCTTATAGATGCATGTTGCCAGACGGCAGAAGCTGTTGTTACCAAGCACAGGATGCCTTCGAGATAGTATTCTAGGTGGTGCATGGCCCTATCTCTGTTACAGGTTAACTTGCTTTGTTACCGGCTCTACTTACCTCTCCTGGAGAGCATGCAACTGTTTCAAACCAGTTGCGACTGCACTAGCCAGTACTCAGTACTGAGTGATAACTTCTATACTAATATTAGTACTACAAGGCTCGCACTAGTGCGTGCTCTACCCTGGCAGAGATACTATCAGTGATTAAGCACAGGGCCTCCTAGGCCTTGGAGGTAGCGCCGTGAGCAATTGCACAGTGACTTGCAAGCCTGATTGGTGTTATGATTGAGTTGTTTTCAGACAGTAAGAATCAATCAACAATCAAGTTCACCCTCTTGACCAGGTAGTATTAGGGGCCTGTGCAATAGAGTCAAAACAAACCAAGCATCTGCAAACCAGAAAGCTGCACTGCCATCTTGCAGCCTGTTGCACAGCCAAACCAGACAGCTCAGCCAGCTGCAGCTCCATAAAGAGTTGCTGGCATCAGCACTTGATCATTAACCCTTAAGCTGTGCCCTTGCAGCTGTGAGGCGCACACTATGCCGGGGCAGCTTCACTCTGTTGGTTTGCTGTGAGTACGCCTCAAGCTGACGAATGCAGCTTTGAACCTCGATGGCCAACCTGTGGTGGTGTTGTGGAGGACATAGCAACCCTGTGATGCTGCTGACCCTCCGTACCACCACAACTGCATTGCTGCAGCAGCCTGACAATAACGACCGTTGTTGGAACAACATAATCTTCACCCACCCCCTCCCCCCTCTCAAGTGCTGACAAGAGCTGTCAACAGAGCTGAGCTACTCAAGGCCTCTGGTTCATCTGAAACCAGTGACTTGAACACCAGACACCAGTGCTGCTAACAGAGCAGTGCAGCACTGCACCAATTCAGTGCCGCCGCCTACTGACTGCATCCTGCCACTCCCTACTACTACAGGTGCACACTGTAATCAGGAACTCATAATCACTGATTTGTTAACTGAGCCATGGCAGCCAGGAGCAACACAGGCCTGTGATGGCCCAAACTGGTTGGGTTCCTAAAATTGCTTTGGCAGGCAATGGTACATCAACAACTATCTAAGCAGCCAAGGGGCAGCAACGCAATATCATCTGAGGAGCATAGCACAGATTGATTGGTGCCACACTGTATGCAACAACTTCACACTGTGTAAGGGTTCAGCAACGATATATGTCTGCAAATGGCAACTGTTAGTGATCACAATTGCACATGTACTGCAACGATCCCTTGCCAACATTGAACAACAGCCATGCCCCCCAGCACGGAGCCTTCAGTCAGCTGACATCTTGTGTCACTACAGCCTGAGATGTGCTTTCCATCTGGGCGCCCGCAAGCCGATGGATTACTGCCACTGTCAACACCCTTGCACACACACATGGAGGGAATTGCATACTGCATGCAAACCTTTGATGACGCCACAATGCGGTTGCTCTGGCGTCTGCTGATGTAACCACGTGAGCACACACATTACTTGCTGCTGCAGGCCTACTACCCAAAGGCTGCTGCAGGTGTTGCTTGTTGATGCATTGGTTTTGAGTGGTTCCAAAAACGACTGGCAAAGCCGTCCAGATGAAATAACAGCGTCACAGCTGATGGACAATGGCCAACTCCACAACATCAAATCATATACAACACACCCACCCACCCACACTCTGCCATATGCAGGGACCACACACCCTCCTCATCATGCTGAAACAGTGCCTATGCCAGCTCCAACGATGATTCTGCTTGATGCGCACATAATACTGTTTCAATCTGCACTACATGAATGCATTGTGACTGCGGGCTTCCCAAGGTCAGCCCAGACAGCATGTAATCTGCAAGGTCAAACTAAGGCGACCAATGGTGTGCCATCAGATTACTTCCCCTCCCTGCATTGCAGGACAGGGGTTTTGCCTTTGCACCTGGAAACGAATGCAACTGTGTTCCCCACCCCAATTGGTTTTTATCACGGGGCAGGCACAAAATGACAATAAGCTGCATGTCCGACATCCAACGGTCACATTCCTTGTGTTTTTGCCAGCACACCCCAAATCTGCTAGTGTGCAGTGTGTGGCAATGTCAAGCTCTCAAACCTGCTGCAGGGCACACAGCTGAGTGGGAGCGGAAGAACCCCACTGTCACAAGCCCCGTCATCCTCTTGGGGCCATGGGGCCACAGGAAGTGCCTGCAAGCTTTCAGGCGTTTAGTGCTTGCCAAAATCATACCATGCCTTTGGTCTGCGGTCCATGAACCTCTGGAAACCCACTGGTGGCTTCTGGCCTGGTGTTTGCTTCTTCCAGCTTGGCACCTTTGCCCATTTTTGAGGCCTGTGCCAGCAGGGCACATCACGCCAGCTGGTGCCGATCACACCCCACTTGGTGTCTGCCAGCTTCTCAAAGGCCCAGATGCTCAAGTCCACTGATGGACAACCAACAGAAGCAGCAGGGCAGCAGGCAGGTGGGTCAACGCAGTGGGAACAAGGATACAACAGAGGCTGATGGTTGCAACAGAGGCGTGCAAGAAGTGCAGAATGTAGCAACTCCAATACACATGACTAGGAGCTGGAGGGCTCCTTGCACCACTGCCTCAACTTCATCACAGCTTGAGCATGGTGCAGGTTGTAGGAGTGCAATTGCCTGATTGGTGCTGCACTACCTGACCCGCTGCAAACAGGGTTGATGCGCTGTCAATAAATGCATGATATTCAAGGTCTGACCACAAAGCACAGTAGCTGCCAGTCACTGATGCTGAAAAAGGTGACTAGCCAGTGCTGTCCTCTCATTAAACGCACTGCTGCCTGCAACAGCTGCTACTGGAACCGTCTCTTTCACTCACAGTGGTACATGTCATTGCAGCACCAGCGCTTGTTGCTGTGGTAGTTGTCTGCAGTGCATGACACAAATGGCACCGATGTCAGAGGGGATGATGTATCTTTGCCCGCTGTTTGATAACATTCAGAAGACGAGGCGTACAGCAGGCAGCTGTTGCCAGTTATGCTGTGTGTGAGTCTTCCTGGCCAATGCTACCTGCTCTGCTGTCAGCACTGCATCAGCATCATCGGCATCACTGCTGCAATGCTGTTGCGGCATCCGAGCTCTTCCATGGCGTCACTACCATCCCTTCTGCTACCATTGTGACAACGCTTGCTGCTGCTACTGCTGCCACTAGCTTGTGATGGTGTTGAGTGTGGTTCTTACTCGGGTAGTTGCAGGGGCACGTGTCTGTAATCATGACCACCACTGAGGCTGACTCATCAAAGCATACGTTGCTGCGGTCCAGCCTACATGATTACGGACAGGATGCACAGGAGGAGTGAATGAGAGCTCATTATCATACTTCAATCAAGACCTTGGCGTATTAGCTGTTTGGTCAGCGCAGGTACATGAGCTTGCTGACAGTCTGCAAAATACTGTAGCAGTGACTTTGCTTAGGCAAAGTGAAGGTTCTGCACCGCTCAGCAGCCAGCTGTTCATGTGCCGGACCATGGGTATACAGCATGCAGGGTATTCAGAGAGCACGTTGACTTTCAAGCTGGAGCTGCTGGGTCTGTTGCTCTGCTGCTGCCCTGCATTCTTGTTGGCCATCACCACTGCTGATCATTAACAGCAACAACCTACCACTGGCCATAACCATCGTTGAAGTTCATGTTCTTGCACTTCACCTCCTTGCACTTTCTGCAGAGGAACCCAACAGACATTAGCCAAACATTTGCTCAAGAACTTCGGTCTTCCCTGTGGATGCCCGCCAGGCTGCGAGACGTACAGATGTCAGCAGCTGGTGGGATACTTACCCGCAGGAACCCCTGTAGTCGGAAGCGGCGTCACTGATGGCGGCAACATCCCATCCTGTGTGACAGAAATACGTCAGTCCCACACACCGCGCACTTCCCCACGTGAGAAATGTGCTAATCTGACCCACCTGTAGCCCTGCGGTAGTCGAGATAACCGAACATGCAAGAGCCCTTGTGGATGGACCAGGCGTCAGTCTGCACGAGCAATATACGGTTCCAACTTCAGGACCCTAGTGATGCATGAATCCGCTGCTGCGCTGTCATCTTGACAATTCACCAAAGAACCAGGGATGATGCAAAGGGATAAGGGGGCTTTACGCTGCTGCAGCTGCAAGTGTCACTAGCGGGCAAATCCCCCAAAAGGCCTGACCGACCCAGATCGCATGTGAGATGCCTGTTGTTACGCACCCCATAGAAAGTTGCTCTTCCAGACTGCCAGCTGCCGAACTGGGCGTTTGCGCCCAGCACCACCATACAGGCCAAAGCCACCAAGAGGGCTGTACGCGCACCAACGACCATCCTGATCTTATCTATGTCTACACCAAATGCCGTTTGGTGAAATACGTTGAGGGGTTCAGCCTGTTTTGTGCAGTGGGGGGTTGCAGCAGGCGCTGTCCTGCTTCAATAGCAAGTTTGAAAGGGCGGAGCGAGCAACTCCTCGCAAGCTCTACGCCTAGGTTTGGCAACAAGTGACGCACAAGCACGCGTTGTAGGCTGGCCTGCTGTAGCCATCGGTCGTAGGCTTGGAATGTGAGGGGGTGTCACTTCGCAAATTGCCATCTGACAGACTAGTGTCACCGCGTGGCATCTGCAACGTGTGATCCCGCACATCACCTTGAAGCGCTAGGGATGTCAACAGATTCGACTGCATACGCCACAGGACTTGCCTGCCAGACAGAAAGTCAGCGGGACCACTGTACGTACCCGGCGAGCCATCTGAGGCACCTGTGACCAGATTTCAAGCTCAACGCCTTTGGTCCGTCAATCAAAGCACAACAGTATCTCTTTATTGCAAATATTGCATTGCGCAGGTCTTGCTGCATCGCATCGACTCTTTATGAGCAGCTCAGCAGCAGGCTTCTCAGCATGCTAAGTGAGCTGGCAGCCGGGTACAACTGAGGAGCGGGTTCCTTGCTTTGGCCTGTCTTGTAAGAGAGTGGGTATGGACTCAGTTCACTGCAGCTGTGAGCACTGCTCTCTTCTGCCAGTTGCATCTACCGTTTGTGATCTGCTGACAAAGATGCCACGGTTGGTTTGGCCAGGTGTTTTGCATAAAGGACAATGGCAGCGGTGATCAGCGCAGCTTAGTACATAGCGGTCCAATGGCGAGACCAAGGCAAGGGGGACATGTTGCTAGCTGTTACTGCCTGTTTGTGAACAGATCACCTTGCATTGCATGCATGAGACCCTCTAGGACGAGCTTGAAGGGTGCACACCACCTGGACAGCCTGCTAGAGAAGATGGCAACAGAAGCACTCAGGCAAATCTGTGAGGCTGTTCATTGTATTTCAATTCAGTCTGAAAACACTGAACAAAGAATCATTCTTATAGACCACAAAAACAGCTCCCCGCACACACCACCACACAATCAAAGTGACTGCCAGTGCATGAGGCATACAATCTCTGTAAAAGTGAATGAGCCAATGCAACAAGGTAGATGCGCTGACAGGCCGCAGTGCCATGCCTGGGGATTGCCACCCGAGTGGTTGGTCTGTTCATGATTATGTGTTGCACGGGTGCTTCTCAGCACCTTGCACGCAACAGACTGCTGAACAGTCATAGCACCAAAAACTTGCCTCCTGCTGACGTCATTACATGTAGAACCTGTACGCCACCATCCTGCTGTACAAAAAAACAACCCTACATGTACCACCCGCCGGCAACACTGCATATTTCACATCCTGTACAGGTTCATTTCTCTCTCCCTAGGCCTCTCCTTGTCAGAGCCACTGGCTTGCCGAGCACTCCTGCAGTGTTCTAAGCAGGGCCGTACTTGACACATCAGCCTGCCGGTGCACATGACTTGATGAAGTGAGCAACAGACAGCCTGGCATCACTGCCCTCCAAGTGAATACCCACAGGCACCACAGACAAAGTGTTGAGAGCAGAGCCAGTGAAGGACTGAGCATTAACCTTGACAATTCCAGCGTGTCAAATGTGAAGTTCATATCACCACCTAGGAATGCAAGCTCTGTCAGTAATGGGGGCATCGTGTTGAAAATCATCTTCGAGATTCTTCAGAGCTGTATACTTGGGATAGGTGTGCTGAAATATTACTCTGTTGATAGTAGGAATGTATTGTTTGTATCGTCAACGGGCCATGTGACAACAGCACGAGCAGTTGGGCAGCAGCCATGACAGAAGGTCAAAGCACTTATAAGGGTAATTACCAGGGCCCAGCATGTCAAGCGCCAGGGCAAGGATACCAGGAGACTCTCCGGCATGATGCCAGTACCAAGGTCTGCAACAACGACAGAAGCAGAAACACAAGAGTCGGCAACCTTACCACAGCATTGCTTGCAACTTGCATTTAACTCAACAAGAAACTAGAGCACAGCACACAATTGATACCAGGCTACATGCCCAAGTTGTGACATGGTGCATGGAAGACGATAGTTACTGCTGTAGTCTACTTTACAGATACAGGCGCCAAAGCATCCCAACCATTGAGCAGCATACAACTCATCCAGCTCTCCGAGAGAAAGTTTGGTTGGGAACACCATGCATGTGCCCAAACTCAACACTGAAGCCTCAGCAATAGGATGCCCAATTGTCTGTAACATTGATGACTGCCAGCCTGGCACGGTGGAGGCCCAGCCCACAGAAAACCAACCTGTGTCATGTTGAAGTTGGTTGCGTGAGCGCCCATCAGTGACTGTAAGGCTAGTCCACTGCTCCTTAGCGTACACAGCGCTTTTCTGCCAGTCAAATGTTGCCAACTCGTTGATAATGCCCCACAACGTTCTGCAGCAGCATGCAAAGTCAGCAGAGTAAGACGTAATTGCAGTACTAATGCACAAGCATCTGGAAGCAGACGTGGATGCACTGCTGTGAGGGTTTGCTTTAGTAACAGAGATGGTCTGGAACAGCACAGATTGCCACAGCATGTGTAACATACAGCACATGAACCTAGAGCAGCAGGTGCCGCATCTCGTCACTGCTGTGCATGGCAACAGCTCACCTGCCGGCAAGTCGGCTGTGGATGAAGCCCACCCAGATGCGCTGGGCACTCATCTAAGGCTTGACACTGCATTCTGGCTTGTATAGGCTGGGTGGGTAGAAGAGCTCAGAGTGTCTCCCTGTTGCAGCAGTAGCATGTCGTGTCATTCAACTTAAACAGCTTGAAGCTGAACAACTTCAGTTGGGGTCCGCTGGCGAAGGAACCCACTAGAGGCCTGTGCACTGCATGTTGCCAAATACTATCCAGTGAGAGCATTCTATCCAGCATGAGAGAGTGCAGGCACGGAGGCTAGCTGCAAGAGCAGTATACAACGCAGCCGTTGCAGATGAATGTACTGCTATGTTGTTTTAAGGTTTAAACTCAAGTACATCAGCTCAAGCTTGAGCTGATCCGGTACAGTCGAGACCCTTATATATATACCCCCGAATGTGCTTGTTACAGGCTACTTTCGCTGATTGAGCGTTGAGGTCCTCGAAAACCCTAACATGGCTTGTGCGACGAGTGGGGATTTGATTGTCAATTCACGGCTCCATAATATCGCTGCTATGATATTTGCATCGCTGCAGCACTGGACCTTCTACCAAGCCTTTCAACTCTTGCTTTATAACACTCTTGCTCCGTCAGAACAAACAGATGCAAACGGGTTGGACGGCGGGAGCGAGCCCGCAGCAGGGTTGCAGAGGATCCGGAGTGAGATTAGTAATGAGAGCCAGACGAGCCACACAGCCAAAGCCAGCGCAGTCAACGACACATTACGACGTCTTTATTGATATCACATCAAACGGCTTTGCAGGGTGTTCAGAGTGAGGGGCAGGGCCTGCTGTTGAGTGAATATACCAATACCAATACCAATACAATTGGGGGACTCCAACCCCTCCCGGCACTAGCCAGCGAGCCAGCGAATGGCTCATGGGACGCATGGTACCCTTCACTTCAATCGCGAGAACGTGCGGCCTCTGACCACACGTTTACGGATCTCAGATCCAGTAGCAGTTTACCCCCCTGCGAATATAGTACAGCCACTGGCAAGCTGATAGCTCAGGTGAGCTGATCAAACACTTCCGCCCCTTGCACCTCGGCTCATGGATTTTCCATCGTTTCGTGGATTGCCATCCGGCTCACTGGTTGCCCCTCAGCTCATGGGCTGTAGGCAGCTGTGAGGTCCTTTGGGTGGTTGCACCAGATAGATGTGGTGCATGCACATCTGTCAAGTTCTTGCCCTCTTGTGCATGGCTTGCGTTGCATGACAACACCCCTGCTCCTGCACCTGACAGGAGTTGGTATTCATGCTGTCTTGTGCGATGTCTTGACTGCAAGACCCTCCCTTGCAGTGCAACAATAGCCCGGTCTTCAAAGTGCCGCATCCTGTCACTGGAGAGTTGGTGAATTGCACAGAGGTAGGAGCACAGATATGCGTAGCCTACCCAGCCCAGTGGGCGCAGCAGGCTAGGACAGCATGTGCCACCTGCATCTGCAGTATTGGCCTTGGCGGACACCAGTTTGATTGCAGTGGTATGCATAATCGCCACGGAATTCCAAGGGTTTGGACCCTCCCAAGCCAGCGCTGGTTGTGAAGACAGTGTGGTGGCTTACCATGAAATGCACTGCCGTGGACTGTACAACTGGGCCATGTGGTAGTGACTGGGCCATGTGGTAGGCATATGCATGCCTGATGGTCTTGCAACTGCTTGTTATGTTGGTTGCACCGCTGCCGGGCTGGCAAGCAACTGCTGTCTTACATGCTGCACATGGTATTTGCAGTTGTGATACAAGCCACAAGACATCGATCAGCATCTGGTCATTGCAGGTGTCTGCAGCTGCCAGCTGACCTGCCATGGGCTATGTGCTAAAAAAGTTGACAGCCATCGGGGACAGCTTGTCTTGTCATGGTGTCTGGCAAGCTAGCTCGCTTGTGGACCCAGCATGAACCACTCCTGGACGACTTACCTGATGTGATGGGGCAGGTGCCTGAGCGGTATGGTTACAGGGAACGGGAGTTGCTGGCGAGCTTGAGCATCTGGGGTGTACCATTAGATTGGCCATTTGGTGATGCGACCGTGGTTATAGTGACATATGTATTATTTGTGGGTGGTCTGACAGCACACTGACTCCACTTGCCATCCACCGCATCATTGCCTCACATGATGCATGTGGTGGTGCGTAAGCAGGAGTTTTGGCTGACTCTCATGAGAGGCACAAATTTGTGCACAAACCGACACAGCAAGGCATCGCAAAATCAGTTGTTTTGAGCACGCTGCACTTTGCTGCAAACAGTGATGTACATCAGACGGCAACACCTTGAATCAGCACGATTCATAGGCCAGCAACGAGCAGCATAATGTGGCAGGGACCTTCGAGTGACATCAACTTACCTGTCACGTCTTCTCGGTCAGTGCTGATCAGTCGGTCATGACCGACTGATCAGCTGCAGCGGTCCAAGGTACGACGTGACGTACCTTGAAGCAGACACAAGGACAGACGCAGTAGGGACAAATTACCCATGTCTATCCCTTCATATTTGGGAAGGTCATTACGGGTAACGGGCTGATGTCACGGCCTCCGAGTCGTGTCACGTTGACGGCTGACCTTCTTACGTAAGTTATCTGGCCCGGCCGGAGAGCCCGTCTCGCTTGGCGATGGTCCGTGGATCGACGCTTCGGAGCGAGCCGTCATGGCATGTCTGTGAGGTTCACCGCATTGCATGAGTCATCCGCTGGCTCGTGCCGGGATGAAAAAAGGGGTCCATGCCACCGAATTTGTACCTCGGTACAAGGCAGTGCTGCCAGCAGCACACGCATGCAACACTATCATCCTTGGGTGGTGGCACCTTCGCATAGCATCGCGGATGGCAGTAGTGATTAGCACAGCTTAGTCGCTAAGCTGTACGGTACACAGGGTCCAGTTGCGAGATCAAGGCAAGGGTGTCACATGTTGCTACAACACTAGCTAGTCACGTGAACGGTTCGAACCGACTTCGTGCCTGTTCGCACCACGAAGGTGCACCTTGCACTGCATGCACGCAATTCTGAGAGGATGGACGCCACCTGGGCAGCCTGCTGGAGGAGCTGGCAACGAGAAGCGCTCAAACGAGGTCATTGGTTATATTTTTGAAACTGTCTGAAAACCCCCTGATGTCAGCTATTCGCTGGCTCATCCAAACCTATTGCATGCATGGGCTCAATATGTTTCACATGACACCTCTAGGTCATTAAATGACCCGGCAGACTTCTTTATGTTCACTTTGAAGGCCTTGAATGGATTGAATCCTTCGCAAGCAGCATCATGATTACGATAAACTGCCATGTGTAGTAGGTAACTGAGACACTGACCAACAAACGTAACATGAATCTGATGTTGTGTGTGACACATACAACAGCAGAGGGCACGTACCATTGAAAAGACCTCGCAGTGTTGACAAGACTGCATGCCATGCCGACAGTGTATAAGCTGCAGCCGCAACAGTGCTTCAAGTAGGTACTTGATGTGAACAACATGAGTGCTGAACCCTTTTTTTTTCAGATCTATACTACAGAGCATGCAATTATCATCAGTGCAGAGCCCAGATACTTAGCAATCGCCATAGACTGCCATCGCCATGTGGTACCTCCATGACAAAACCACCACTATGGTCAAGACTGTTTCTGTGAGTCAGTGAATCATGGCTCACTCAGCGACGACACCTGCCTACTCCATCCCAGCTGGGGAGATTGATCCAGCTCAACAACCAATGCTGCCCAATACCCTCTGTGTCTATTTGACCACACAATGACCCTCTGTATACAACCTGCCTGCAGCTCAATGTGAGCAGCTTAGCAGCATGATGGACGCCACCGAGCTTTACAACAGCTTGTGAGAGGAAAACAACTGCAATAACCACTGTACATTATGCCTGATGCCCAACATAGTCAGCAACGCAAACCAGGGTCAAGAGATAGGTGCATTGATATGCTGAGACTCCGAGTCTCATCTGCATGCAACATCCGACGTTGCATGCAGCTGCTTGAGCTGAATGGGCTCAACTCAGCCCTGCAGCTACACAAGCTATGTAGCTGTATACTTGCTTGAGTTGGCTCAGAGAGACTGATAGTATCAACAACGGGCGCTTGGCACCCTGACACCAGGAGTGCACAGTGCACTGCCTGTAAACACTTTGATTTAAGGGGCACTAGCCCCTCATGCCATGAGCAGACATAACAGTGTGCCACCAAGAACTGCGACCTGCTAAAGATTGAGTATGTGGAGTCATGAGACCCTGTAAGCCAACAGAAGTGGCACTGAAGTTCCTCCAGCCAGCCATCTGCAGCACCACAACTGCAAATGACCAGTAGCTTATTTGTCACGATCATTCAGTCCTGTTTATGGCCAGCACCAACCTGTGCTGCAGAAAATCTGCTTGCTGCCTTATGACTGCTGTAGATCCTCCTGGCCTTGCCCAAGTTGGCCGATTGACACACCATCATGGCCAACACGGCGGAGCTCCAGTACCACATCAGGTCCTGACTGTTGACGCCGCTGCCAGTTGTGTGGGGGGCCATAACAGCAACAGTGCACAGGTACACCTGAGGAATGACCCTGCAAAACACAGCAACCAGGAGTCCTTTGACACACCACCCAGTCAGCTGGTAGCTAACACCAGCACTAGGCCTTGCTGCTGCTGACAAGAAACTGCTCTATCAGCAAGCACTGCCATTGACACCAGCAGCAGGGGTGCATTGAGCCAAGAGAATTGCACATGTCTCACCTGAACAGCGGGAACATGATTTGTTCCAGCAGCCGCAATGCCCTCCTGCCCCTGCTGCCACCCCATCCAAGCAGATCACCCATCACACCAACAGCAGCAGGAGCGCCAACAGCCTCACAAATAAGCGCAGCGGCCAGCAGGGGACTCTGCATGTTCTTGTAGCTGGATACACTGTACAGTATCAGCAGCACAGTGTACTGCAGCAGTGCCAGCAGGGAACGCTGCGGCTGGGATCTGCCGCGCACCAACACCCAAAGCTTAAAAGCATAGTAGCCAGCTGCAGCACATGTCATCAATGTGGAGCTGCTCTGCATCTGCACTGCCAGATCAGCCTCCTGCTGCCCTTGCTGATGTGCTGAGCTGGTCGGCTGGCTGAAGGGTGCTGCAAGCGCTGCATTGCCTGGTAGGAACAACAGCGGCTGGCTCAAGAGCAACCACACTGCAGCTGACGCAGCAGCAGCTGAGAAGGTCAACTGACATGCTGCCGAACAGAACCATGCCTGTGCTGCTGGTGCCATGTTGTTGTATGTTCTACTGATCCAGCTACTGCTGATGCCAATGAGTGCATGCAGCAGTGCAAAGCATGTTGAGGTGATAGGCATTACCCACAGCAGTGGCTGGCGCTGTACAATCAGGCCGGCCAGGAAGAAGTAGATTGCCAGCAACACCTGCAAGATTGAGATGCAGAGGTGGAAATCAGACAACTGCAATGGGTAGACAGCACTTACAAGTGGTTCCAACAACAAACTGCTGCGCTGTAGTATGCCGTAAACCCCCCATACTTCTCTGACGGTGCAGGTATGTATATACACAGCTGTCATTGCTATCATTCATCTGCACAAGGCGTTCAGCACTCAGCTCGTGCCACCAACGCATGTCCAGTGGCAGTAGCTAATGCGGCAATGCGGCTGTGAGGTAGAAATCATGCCTGGGGAACAAGGGACCCAGCTGCTTGACACACCTGTGTTCCGGAGTCTGCAGGGAATTCCTGTTTGACCCAACCAGTCACCCCAGCAGCATCAATAACCCCGGGGACGCCCACAACATCAATCACACTCTTGACGGCATGTTTGACACTGCTTCCCCCAGCCGCAGCTGCAGCGTCCTCTGCTTTGGTCCAAGTGACATGGAAGTCATGGATGTACTTGGCATCAAAAGCCGCCTCACAGTAGGCAAAATAGAAGTCGTACTTCAACCAGAACTTCTCACTATAACCCAGGGCCAGGATTTGACGCTTGTTGGAGTTCCATGCCTGGCGCCAAGCCCTCAAAGTAATGGCATAGTCTGGGCCAATGTCCCTGCAGAACAAGAAGTTGGTACAACGTCAATTACTCTGCCTGTGGCTCCCAACTATAAGATAAGATAAGATGGGATGGGATGGGATAGGATAGGATAGGATAGGATAGGTTAGGTTAGGATAGGATAGGATAGGATAGGATTGGGGGATGTGGAGATACTTTCACCACATTGCCCTACGCTACTTGACACCTTACACACTGCCAATAACCAATCAGTGTTGACTTGGACCTGTTGTGGCTTAACGTTGCAAGCCATATCAACCGCTCATCTCATCAGCTCACACAGCATCACAGAAAGGCCACAGGGCTTATCTGTCTCTTCAAACCCAGCCAGGACATCCATTGGTGGCACTAACCTCATCAGCCTGACCAACTCTCTCACCTGACTGCTGTCACTGCCAACTGCGTTCCTCGTGCTGCCTCGACCATTGCACCCATGCTGGGCAGGTGGCCACCAGGGAAGATGTGCTCACGGATGAAATCACTGCAGCGACAATATGCCTCATACCGCTCATCAGGCTGTGCTATTACCTGCAGCACAACAAATCAACAGCACCACCCTCTTATTCCAACTTAATCACCTTTGCAGGTGGAACGACCTCTTGCATTTTGTGTTGCTGTTTCAGATACTGAGAAGTAAGAATGGACCACACCAGCCCACACCTCTTGTGTGCTGGTCCCTTTCTGCTCTTCTGCAGAGAGACTGTGCTGCACTCGCAGGTGCTGAGGCCAGAAATGCATGAACATCGATTGATTCACAATAGTATTGGCTCTTTCACCTGTTGCTGTTAAAGATTGATATGACAGTTACCCAGCAACATGACGGCAGCCATACCCTCCTACCGGCCCAGCTATGGTGGCCACCCTCACCTGAATGACTGCCCTGCCTCCTGGTTTAAGTGCTGCATTGATTGTGCTGAAGTAACTGACGAGGTGCTCATGGCCCACGGCCTCAATCATCTCAATGCTGACAACCTTGTCATAACTGCCAAGACCAGGACAGTCCCTGTGACCAGCAGCAAGAGGGGGAAACCAGGAGCAAGGGGGAAGGCAAAACAGCGTAGCAGCTTCAGCAGGTCAATGCTGCCAGCAGAAGGCGGACCAGCAGATACATTGGGAACATATACATGTTCATCAGCAACATGCCAGTGTTTGAAAGTGGGGCGAAGATGTCAGCAGCTACCAGGGATCGGAGACTCCCATTGCAGCACAACCTCCAGTAAGTTGTTCCATGCTGGGTACATGGCTCTGCTGCTGCATTCATTGACCCCTGCCCTGCCACCTACCTGTAGTCACAAAACAGCAACTTGACCCGGTCACCCAGTCCAGCAGCAGCAACGCGGGCAGTGGCCTCAGCCAGCTGCTCCTTGCTCAAAGTCAAGCCGGTGACCCTGCAGACACGACAACACAGGCAGTCAAAGTCATGGATGCTGCCTGACAGCGATCACAGCAGTACCCGTCTCTGAGGCAGTAGTCTATCACACAGACGTACACATTATTTCCATACATATGTTGACGAATTGCTTTTGCAAGTGCTAGGCAGCGTCAAGGATGTGTGGTGGTACAGAAGCTCAGCATGGCACCGTTACACAGCAGTGCACTTTGATGCTCCAGCATACCAGCTCCATGCGCACCTGCAGCCAGTGGTGGATGCTGCCCTGATTGCAAAGCTTCCCCAGCCACACCCAATCTCCAACACGTTGTCATTGGGACCCAGGCCAGCAGCAGCAATCACGGCATCAAGCTTTGCCAGCTGAGCCGCCTTCAGGTCACCTTGCTGCTCCTTGGTGTGAATGCCGGCGCTGTAGGTCATAGTTTCATCCAGGAATGTAGCGTACATGGCATTGCCGGCATCATAATGCTCTTCAATGTTCCTGCGTGAGCCTGCAAGAACGACCCCACGTATGAGGCATGCACCATGAGAGTGAAAATCCACCAGAGGCATACACCATGAGAGTAGAAATTACCAGATGCACATCAGCACTCCAGCAAGCTGTTGGGGCGCAGATTGGGCAGAATCTGACTCTCTACATGCTCAGTGAGGGAAATTTAATATTATTCTGGGAATCCTGCCGTGGCAGAATTCCGAGAATTTTGAAAAATTCAGCGAATGCTCACCCTCGCGTGTGTTACTCCTCCTGGCATGTGCTGCTGTCAGCATCTGTTCACTTATCCAGTTGGCCACTCCCAACAACCCTTTCTGGCCATCAAGGTTCCGGGCATTCGCCACCATGATGGCCATGAAACCAGCCAGATCATCAACCAGGAAGTCACCATCCATGTACGCCTCACCCAGGCCAACATCAGTGCGCTGAACAATCTGCAGTGTACAGCAACCACCACAAGGAAGAACTAGGCATGCATGCCGGGGAGTGACATGATGAGGTACAGCAGGCCCCCATGGACAAGCACACCTGATTGCCTAGATGCCTGCAAGCCGCCAAAAAGCATTATTGATGCAAGAAGAGCCATGACAGAGACGTTTGCTGTTTGCACGGAAGAATCAGTCCCTCAGTCGCTTGGCTAAGTCCTGCCATCATAAAGCGATGTTAAAATGGCACAATGAACTCGAGTAGCTGGTTCCTCACACATTGCCAACTTGAATTTAAGCATATGATATGCCTTCAGGACAAAACCTGATAAAGTGTGACAATGACGGTGAGTCTGGCATGTGCTAAGCTTGCTGCTAAGAGAAAATATGAATACAGCGAGCTGCTGGCCCGCCTCCTGCGGTATGCCCCTACCTTTCTAAACATGTCCATCCTCAACACACGCACGGTAGCACAACGGGCAGGGAGGCCACGCCACTCATCACCTGCATACATAACAAGACAATGATGTATGAAAATGGCTTGAGATATATGATGCAAACTTCAGAGGCTTCTGTAGCAGCAGCAGCAGCAGCAGCAGCTTGGAAGATGGTTTACCACAGTTGTAGCATCCCTATTTGTAGCTGTACTTATCATTATTCTTGAGTATTGCACTAAAAATGGCCCATTTGATGCATAGCAGCCAGCAGCAGAGGACTTTGTACAGCAATAAATTATGAACAGCAATCACCGTACCTTGTGGCACAGGGGCAGGCACGGTGTCATCTGAACCTTCATAGTGCCGTTCTTCACCATTTGGCAGGATCATGCGAAGTTTCCCAACACTCACTGACGCTTGAGCAAACCTGCAGTGGAATGGGCAAAACATGCAGCACTACCCTGAGCCAAATCTTGCCTCACCCACATGCATCCAAAGCTGCTAGTGACAAGAACACTGCTTGGTTAGAGAAAGCACAGTATCATGACTATGCGGCCAACATGCAGTCAGTCGTGAAGTATGCCCCATGACCTGCTGGGTCCTGGAACCCACCTGTCAAACAGTGCCAGCCACATCATGTCACTAAGACCCATCTTAGGGCTGGTGGCGATACCAGAACCCCAGGGAATCTCAGCCCCCAGCAGCTTTGCCACAGCCACGCCTGCCTTGATACCATCCTCATGGAAGCCATACCCGGCCCAAGCACCAGCAAAGAACACACCGCCTGTGCCCTGAATTGATGGAAGGCGTGCCTGGGCTGTGTACGACTCAAAACTGCAAACAGTGACAGTGCAGTGCAGCTTACGGCATTATGCAGGAAACTGTTGGCACACAAATATAGGGGAAGAGGCTAAGGTGCCAGTAAAATGGCTTAATAACCCACATCCTGTCAGAGGAGCAGTTGAAACCACTGGCCTGCCTGACTACAACCAAAGCGTTCACTGTCATGTGCCTGTGCGTAACTGACCTGTAGACTGGGTGTGCCAGCTCCAGTCGCCTGATGACCTTATCAGCAGCTGGTGGTTGGGGAGGATTAAGAGTGACAAACATCTGAGGTGCTTCTGGTGGCAGGTGCTGCAGCCTGTTGAGCCAGTATGACACTGTGACCGCTGACTCACTGCTGGCATCTGCTGAGGAGTCAGAAGTGCCCTGCAGACACAGAGGCACACGAGTAAGAGTGCTGCAGCACATACCGCCCGGTGTCTCATAAAAGCAGACTGCGGGATCAGACGACCAGGTACCTTGTGTCACATGTCTCACATGAACAGCCAGTGATTGTGTCACTGGTGCTCTTGTGCAATTGCGAAAGATTCATTCACACTCAGCAGCATCACAGCAGTCAGGAGTCGCACTGCATTGCAAACCCCAGTCATCTGCTGTCATACTTCAAGATAAACATGATATGCAGCAGATGAAGGGCTTCAGACGTGTCCATATTCCTTGCCTCGCTTGCATCTCATACAGGCTACAGTTGCTGCGTATCAGCATACACAAACTGCTCCCACCCAAGCTCACCAGGAAGTTCCAGCTGGCCCAGGCCTTCTTATCCACCGGCATCATGTGCTCATCTGTGTGCAAGTATATGTCATTGGTGTTGTAGGGTATTGCCCCCAGCACATCACGCTCCTCTGCGGTAGCACCCTCACCCAACAGCCTCAGGCTGATGTCAGAGTGTGTTGCCAGCACTACAGCATCATAGGTGAAGGAGTCCCCAGCTGCAGTAGTAACTGTGACTCCTGTGGTGCTGCTGTTGCGCTGCACTGCTTCGATGGGGGTGCTGGTGCGCACGTCTGGCAGCTCTGCAGGCCACCACAGGTCAAGAACAGCAACATAGCCAGACCAGCAGTCAGGCCAGTACAACAACAGGCCGCTGAAGCACACAGGTCTATGTAACAGCTGCCACGTAGGCCTTGGCCAGCATGCTTCCAGCTTTATTGACTGCAATGCAGCCGTGACGCCGCTGCTTGAGGACAATCAGCAAGTACAGTGCTCTTGGCATGCAGAAGCTCTTCTTTGATCTGACACAGCAAGTTTCCTGTGTTCCCGCCTCACCTTGCAGCACCTTATCCACATATGTCTTACTCCTGCCCTTCACAACCCTCCAGCAGGGCCGTTGGAACAGGTCCAGCAGGTGGTGGTTCACCCAGAAGCGAATCAACATCTGGACAGGGAAAGCCAGCACCTGACACAACACAATACAGCATATATACAGCAATCACTTCATATGACAGACCTGCGACTATGTTCAGAGGGCCACCCCTACACTTGGACGACCCTGACACCGCAACCTTTGGAAGATGCAGCTCACACAGCAAGTGCTGCCCTGTACACCTACCAGGTTTAAAACTGTCTATAACGGGCCATTTGTCAACTGCGGAGGTGCCTGTCGCCAGCTCATATCATAGTTGGCACCCACCTTTGCATTTGGTACACTCCAGACAGCTGCGCACATTGGTAGCACGTAATTGAACTTGAAGCCATCACTGTAGCCCCTGCTGCTGAGGTACTCTGCAAGAGTCATGTCCCGGTAGATGTGCCCCTGCTCAGGCTGCAGCACCTGTGGCGCGTGCACAGAGCATGTACATGCGCACAACACCAACATTATACGGATCAGAATCCAACAGATCAGCAATGCTCTGCGACTGGCTCCATCATGCTGAACCACTGTCACAGCTACTCACCAGAGCACAAGCTGCTGCTGTTGCTCAGCGCCCTAGAATCAGATTAGAAATGCAGTATACAGTGCTGACTGCAGACACCAGGTGCTGCTACTGCTGCTGCTACTGCTGCCGCTGAGGGCCTGGCCACAGCCAAGCTGCTACTGCTGTAGTTCCAGATCAGCTACACCATACCTCTGGTGCCTCCCTGCCAAATCTGACGACATCTCGCACCATCTTCAGAAAGGTGGGGCTGATGATGTTCTTGCGCTGCACAAATATGGTGTTGAGGTCATGGCTGGCCCACTCCAACTTCCCGTTGTCCAGTGATAGACTGAATGACATGTCGGAGGGCTCCGTATCCACCCCCAGGGTGTCCAGGAACCCTACCATGTTGGGGTAGGTGGTCAGATTGTACACCTAACAACACCAAACACACCAGAGGTGATGAACTGCAGACGTAAGAACGCCCCACTGTGTTGATGGTGTCTCTGAAAGCTGCAAGGAACACTTACTGCTCACGAGCAAGGATACCTCCGACTGTCTCAGCTGCCATACTGTGAACAGAGGGAAATGTGCACTGTGACATGCGCTATGACAGAACAGATGTGCGACGCATGGATAATAGGTAGTGGCCGTATCATCTGGCTCCTTGGTTTGCAATGTGCCATCTCCCCATGTTTTTTGCTGTTGGGCTCATCTGCCCACTGCAGCTGCAGCTGCCGACTTGCATCCTGTCAACTGCTGGTCAGCAGCCGCTGCTGAAGTATGCTTCGCATGCTGCAACATCTGTTTTGAAGTACGACAGCAGATGACTGGTGTGTGCCATGTAGTGCGACTCCTGACTGCTGTGGTGCTGCTGAGAGTGACTGAATCTTTCGCCATTGCTCAAGAGCACATCTTTTGCCAGCACTGCCTGCCATGTGAATCTAACGTACAAGCAAAATATATCCTATTGTGGTTGCAGTGCATCAAGGTTCAGAATATGCGAGGCACGTACCTGGAAGCCCAGGTCCACTGGGTAAGCACCGCTGGTGTCTGTCAGAGTGTGGCCCCCGCATGTTGCCTCCGATTCAAAAAGCGTGACTTGAGCTCCACTCCTATCAGTGTGATCACTTGGTTAGGGTTATCACAACTGGCTGTTGCTTCCTACCACAAAGCTGCGATTGCTCGGCACTGTGCTATTACCTATGAAGTAGCCAGGCACTGGATAAGCCAGTTATTCCGCTTCCAATCACAGCAACCTTTTGGCCTTGACTCATGCTGGCTCTGGGCCAATTGCCCGCTCTATTCAAAGGCGTGACTACGGTGCACGCCCAGGCTCGGCAAGTACATCAAACGAGGCGCCAGTCGATTTATGTACGGTACTGGATATCATATAGCATTGCGGTATGTTGCATCACACATATTCAATTCAAGGTGCATCAGGAGCGGAATGTTACACCCGGCTTGCCAGGTGCCTTGATACGCATCTTTGCTGCTGCTTGAGAAGTAGTCAAACCAACCACTGCTAATCTTGTTCGTCGTCACAATATATGCACTACAGAAACCCTCCTCGGCCTGTAGGCATGCGTTGCACAACGCACCCGCCAAAAGCAGTGTGACCTTGCCGGCACAGCAGCAACTCTGATCTATAGCAACAGCCCTCGTTACAATAGAAGGTGTTGTGAGCAGCAGGTTTCACATGTGACATGCGTCTGTACCTCTTTGCCAGCAAGTGACCGTCACATGCACTTTCACATGCCTGAAAACATCATAATGGGCCCAGTGGGGCCCGTTGCGCAATATGCACAGCAATATCCGAGTCAAGTGCAGATATCTATTCTCGATCAATTGTTGGTCAACACAGTTAGATGCAGGCCACTTAAAGGAGGACAAGTAGAGGCAACTGAATCGATGGTTCCAACTCAGGAATATCATGCACGAATGCCCAAACATCAGCTCTCCTGGCGCTGCACCTCATACTTAAGGCAGCTGGCTGGAATGTTATGCCTCTATTACTACTAGTAGGTAATACCAACAATGCTTTAGCAATGAAACTCATGTAGAATGGTAATGTTCATGTGATTATTGTCACATGGCATAGGCGGTCCACAAGGAATCCTGCAGGATGGGAAACAACGCCAACACATCCTTTTCCGTCTGTTGTGTTCTATTTTAGTCTGAACACACCTAACATCCCTGGTGACAAGCATCATGCTTCGGACCGCCCACATGGAGACACAAGTAAAAAGGAACTGTCTGGGTCGAAGATTGCATTGAACAATAGTAGACTGTAGGTACATATGCTTAATCGACCCCTGACATATGCAAAGTATATATGGATGATGAGTGCATATGCATAATGACAGCAGCAGGGTCGTGCAGTCAAGATTGGGTTCCACTCTGCACATGTCACTCCAAATTGACCACCACTCTGCTGTTATCACGCAGCCAAACCAGGTGGGGAGCAACAAGTCAACAGCTAGACGTGGAAGAGGTTGTGTTCTTACACAGACATTCCCATAGCTTTAGTAAAGTATGTAGAAGAACCTGGGCACTGACCATATGGCCCTGCAGCAGACTGCCTGGAATGGCAGCTCTGCAAGGCCGCTGTTTTGCAACAATACAGAAGCAACTATCATAATTGCTGTTACAATGCATGCAGGGCCTGCATATTGCCCCAATCTTTGCAGAACAGATTGAGTTCGTTGCTTCACTACAACAACTGGGACAGGGACACTGCATAAACCACCGCAACAATCTGACTTTGCAAAATAATGTTCTGAAAAGCATTGTGCCAAAGTGCACCAGCTGAATTGCAGACAGCAGCAAGTATCAGGTTGCCCTGAGGCGAGAATTGAGGCAAAACACAAGACCAACCTGCTGCACAAAAAGTGTCTAAACAGCTGCAAAGCATGCATCAAGTTACCAAAGGCACATGTGTTGCACAAGTGACATGTCATAAGAAACTCCTGGTGCAGCGGGGGCTGCCCGGCAACGAGGCAACAGAAATCACTGGCCCAGACATCAGATGATTGTCTCTCAGAGTAGAAGGCTGATTGGGTTTGCAAATACAGTCTTCTCACCAAACTGCACACTTCATCTGCTGTTCTGAACCATGCTCAGCAAGCAAGCGCTCTAGTGGTACTAGAGTGTCCACCGTGATAACACACCAACATGATTATGTTCCAAGCGGCCGTAACTGAGCAATGGAGCCTCTCTGAATCCCTCTGCTTTCCTTAATTGCATTCCATAGCCGAAGCTGTGAGTTGGGTTCACCTCAGCCTGTTGCTGTCATGCTAGAGGTGCCAGTTGGGTTGCATTGTATGTGCCACACAGCTGTGAAGGCCTGATCAGAAGCAGTACCTGAACATGTAGAGGTTTGCCACTGCCACTGTCACAATGGTGACAGGCACACCAACCTTCATCCAGCCAATGAAGGTCATAGAGTGGCCTTGGCGGTCAAGGACTGCAGGGCAGATGGCAGATGGCACATGGCAATAGCAATATAGGTCAGGCCACTAAACATCAATTTCTTCATTTCTTAGCAAGGAACATACTGGCCTTGCAACTGGTGGCATGAGACTCAAGTGGTGTGAGGCTGAGGAAGCCGGATTTTGTGAGATAGAACTGATTGCTGTTGATGGACAGTGACAGCTGACAGCACTCAGTCTGTAAAATTGGGGGGTGGGGTGGGCATCAGGCACCACAAACCACCGACTGTGAAGCTTCAAGCCGTCCGGCCGGTGGTATCCACCATGCCCAGGCTAGCCAGCCTACACAGCCGTGGTGGATTGATGTGTTGCTTACTTGTTGCTGTGACAATGTTGGCACTTGCCCCGATGAGCGTAGCATTGCCACCAAAACAGGCGCCAAATGCAAGCGCCCAGGCGAGAGTCTGGATGCAATCAGCAGCAGCATCAAATGCAGAGGCAGATCAAAATACTGTGGCGGAGGTTCTAATGCACAACTGCCACCCTTTGCAACCCACACAGCTCCAAGAGCGCATACAACACTGTTAGTCTTTTCCTTATTGTGTGCAGGCACGACTTCAGCAGGTTGCCACAGAATCATTGGGCAAACCAAAAATGTTTCAAGAGAGAGTGTTCAAAGCTTCACCTGTATTTCAAGTCCAAGTCCTGAAGACGCCAAATAGTCAATCACAGGTACCATTGTGATGGTGTAACTGCAATACAAGCAGCAACAACATCCAACAGCACCAAGGATTCATCCAGCAGCGCTGATTGGCTGCAGCATCAGCTGGTGATGTTGAGCTTTTTTGAATCCCTGCAACATGTGGCAGCTGCTTCAAGATATCTGTCGTCAATTTGCAAAAGACTACCATCATAGAGGCTCCAAAGCTGTGGTTGACAGCAGGCAGACAATGCTGCAGTGGCCTAGTGAAGCGACAGGCAGTCGGCCACTTACGGTATGTTGTCGAGTATGCCACTGATGAATGCGCTCGCCCACAGGAGGATCTGTACTGCCACGAGGGTACGGCTCTCTGCTGGTGCTGACCTGATGATGCTCTCAAGCCAACCACCTATCATATCTGCAGCAGAACACCCAGCAGCAGTCCTCTTCATTTGCCCAATTCCTGAGTCACTCATCAGCTGCTGGTAAGTTTTCAATCATAAGAACATGAGTAGATGTCAGAGCTCTGCGACAGATGTGAGAAGCAGAGGGACTCTGACGCAGGATCAACCAGTAGTGATCGCAACAATGCCTCCAACATGGTTGGTAGAAGGCTGCTTTGGGATAAAAAGGTACACAAAAGTTGTGCTCTTCTCTCTCTCTGCCACTGGCTGTCATCCTCTTGCTGTCTTTGTATGTGAATGTATTCAGTGCTGCAGGCCTGAACATGCTGCTGCTCACCTATCATGCCTATCTCAGCTGCTGCCTCCACCATGACAAACTGAGCTGCAAAGAAAAGCAGCATGTCCCATTCAACACTCTGAAGCATACACAGCAGCATGGAAAGAGTAATGTGTAAGCTTGCGACCTGGTTTAAACAGTTGGCGCACATGAAACATTGGCAACGAGCAAAAGACCTTAGAATGCTGCACAATACAGCATCTAAACGGAAACTATGAGTTTTATAACGCCATCAGCTGAGCAGCAGCGGACTGCTGGAGCCCGTGCAGCAAAGTACTACTGCCATGACATATGCACTGAGCAAAGCCACTGCAGGGTCACGTTGTTTTGGCTGTGCTGATGCAGTAGGCATTAAGGGCCAGCGTGAATGTGCCACTGTGCCATTCCCACAGCAGCAGCAGGTGACTTACATGCATCACCTCCTCAACATCCAGCCTGCTGGTGACGATGCACAGCAGTGTTGCTCCCATGATGGCAAACCAGGCGGGATCCAGGTGGTGCAGCGGGTGAAGCAGGAAGCCAAGCAGAACCACGAGCACAACATAGCCTGCAACAGCACAGTCATACAACAACGAGCGCAAGTGATGTCCCACCTGGGCTGTCAGGATGGAATGGATCTGCTGTAGGGGTCTGTACGACAGTGAACATTGAACATACTACTATATTACAAGGCGATATACATGAGTTTATACATCAGCCGCACCATATGCTTGCTGGCGTGTGTGCACACCTGCTTTAGCCATGAGGTTCCAGTCTGTGATCCTGTACTCCTTGACCACCGACAACACCTTGCTGTATTCGGGCACGGGGCCCAACAGGTCAACACGGTACAGCCACAACACCACAGCAGCAGCAGGGATGCTGGCAGCAATGACGCCTGACACACAGCGCAGACATGCATGAACGTGAACAAGTGCAAGAAGTTAGGGGCTTTGTGTTGCCAGCAAAGTACCTCTGGACACGTCAGCAGTAGGTTGACATGAGTTGCCGACTGCCAGTCCAGACAGGAAACGTCGCAGTAATATGGGCTATCTGTTGCAGCTGCCGCAGGCTCATGTGGTGCTGATAGTGGGTTTGTACATCAAAAACATGTCAGGTACACCTCAGGTGTCAGGCACTGCCCTGGCATCCAGCTGAGCCGGGATCAAAGTTGTCATGGCAAGATTGCTGGCAGTTTACTCAGCGGGTCTCACCGGGTGCCAGGTGCACAATGAAATCCACAAAACCCAGGTACCGCTGTAGTGCTGTGCCTATGATGATGTTGGGTGGGTCACCAACCATGGTGGCAGTACCTCCTATGTTACTCATCAACACCTGGCCACAGTGATTACAGCAGAGGGAGAAAGGGTTCAGGCCAGACAGACCCGTAACGCATGTGAACAACAGGTTTGAGCACACAGCACCAGGGCTGAGCGAGTGACTGGACTGCAAACCTTGCTGTGGGGGAGGTTGGGGCCCAGCCAGGTCACACGAGGCTTGTCCCAGGTCACACGAGGCTTGTCCATGCACCAACACAGCAACAGAAGGCAAAGGTGGCTGCGCATTGTGTGCAGCATAGCGCTGTTGTGTTGCAGTAGCCCTCCAGCTCTGCTGGTGTCCTCCCACCTGTGCCATGAGCAAGGGCCGCGGATCCCTCTCACATGTCTTCATCATGCTGATAGTGATTGGCCCCATCAGCAGCATGGTCGTCACATTGTCCAGGAACGCGGACACAGCAGCCGTGATGTACATCATCAGCACACTCAAAAGCCACATCCTGCCACGACATGCCTTGAGTGTGGCGGCACACAGCACCTCAAACAGACCCGTGTCCTTCAGCTTGCCGACCAGGATCATCATGCCTGTGGTCGAGGTACAGCGACGCGAAAAGTTATGCCAGAATTTGGACTGTTGGGATGACATTGTAAATATCAGACCCAAGCAGTGCCACACAACATGCCTTCAAGTCTGCCGGCGTGCAGGAGTCTGTTGCACCAGCAGCAACACCTGCAAGACATAGCCAAGTCTGTGGAGATGCACTGCTGCTGTTGCACCTGTTTCATGGTTGCCACTCCTCTGCTGGTATCAATTCAGCATGAGCTTACACGTCTAAGACAATGTGATGGTATTTTTTGTTTTTGTGGCATGCTGACTCACCAAACAGCAGTCCCAATGTTGATTCATCCAGGAACTCTGTGACCTTGGCCAAGCTGGGGGTCATGTTCATCAACAACAGCAGAGACATCATGCAGAATGCAGCAACAAACGCACACCACATGCGATGAACCTGGTGATACAGAGCAGCAGCAGCAGCAGCAGCAAAAGGGATGAAAACAGCCATGTGTGCAAACAAGTCACATGCAGCAAACACGTGAGTCACACTTGTTGCCAGCTGAGATGCTGCAGTCACCACAGTCCTTTTGCTCTCAAGGGCTGTGCAGAATATTGTCTACCTCATCACAGCATTCAATCCACAACAGGTTCAAACGAGTATAATCCAGTGAATGCCAAGGTTCCAAGCTGCCAAGAACTCAACCCAGGGCTCACTCCCCCCCCCCCCCCCCCCCCCCCCCACACACCCCCCCCCCCCCCCCCCCCCCCCCCCCCCCCCCCCCCCCTCTTTAAACAACAACCAAATAATATACTTGTACGTCATGGGCCCCCCCCCCCTCCCCCCTCTCTCCATACAT
>JABEVS010000116.1:134868-159236 GCA_018290735.1 Coelastrella sp. MACC-549
AATAATGGCTACCTCAACACAGCATTCAAACCCCAACAAGTTCAAACGAGTAAAAACCCATGAAAGCCAAGGGTCCAAACCGCCCAAAACCCAACCCAAGGCCCCCCCCCCCCCCCCCCACACACACACAGAACAACCCACACCCCTAACTCCACCCCCCTACCCCCACACACACATACCTTCTCTGTTGCAATTGCCACCAACATTCCAATGAGTATCACCAGCGCCACCCAGTTCTTGGCAACACCAAAACCACCCAGCTCACTGAAGTGGATCTCAACCACCACCTGACAGCAGCAGCAGCAGTGGCTGATGTGGGCGCTGTGAGTACACGTTGTGGTGGCTAGCCTGATGACTGCAGAAGGCACACTCAATGCCTGTCCTGCCTTGGTTGTGCCACATCCAAAACCTGCTAGGTTCTCTGAGGATCATGCATGTTGGTGCTGATGCATGTTGGTGCTGATGCAGCCATGATGAACAGCTGTAAGCATGCGTGACTGTCGCGCCGGCAGCGGGTGCATGCAGCTGTTGTGCCTCAAGGTGGGTCTAGAACAGCTCTCATGATAGCACCCACCTGGCCGGGGGTGTTGAGTGACAACACCAGGTAGCTGTCAGCGCCAGGCCGGTACGTGTCAATCAAGCTTGATGACGTGAATGCTATGTTACACTTCACTGCTGCACCCTCCTTTAGGTTGCAGGTGAATGCCTGGCTCACTCCGGTGTACCCATAGTCTCTTGGAGAGATCACTGATGTTGGCAGCTGTTTTACAGAGGGCGATTGGATTGGCAAAGGTGTGCTGAGGTTCATCTGCATGACTTGAACCATTAACTGAGGCGTCATTGTTGTTGCTGTAGTAGTTGTTGTTGCTGTTATCTCAGCTTCTGCTGCTGAGGGCTCTTCTGTTGCTGTTGCCAGCACACGACGGGCATTGACCAGCTGCTGCTTCATGAGATGCTTGAGGTGTGACGATGTGGGAGTTGCAGGATCCTGCAGTCATCACACACAACACTGCAACTTCAACAACAGCAGCTGACATGTGTGAGAGAGATGAGCATAATCTGTGTTGGTGCAGGGCCGAATGTCAGCAGCTCCTTATGTAGCTCTTCATATAGTGCATTTTTTTAGCATGGAGCAATGTCAGTGGCAACATGAGCCAGAGTTGACTGAGAACTCAAGAGCTGATGTTGACCTCTGTAATACCCCAGTATGATGTAAAGTATGAAGAGGCATCACTGCAAAGCTGCCCAGCCACCAACCAACTCACTTTAATCCTATGCCCACGCGCTGCAGGCAGCTGAAATGGCTCTAGCAGCACATCAGTCCGTGGTGCTGCGCCTGCTGCTGGTGCTGGTGCTGCCGCTGGTGTTGCCATGAGTCCCCTGCGTCTCCTGTGGCCGCCTGATGTGTCACCAGCAGCGCCATGCCAGGGAGCGGCTGTTTGTGTCACGAACAGGAACTGGCTGCAAGGGGCCAGATCACACACAGCAGTGATGCGGCATTCAGCACAAGAATACTTGTTATGTCGCCAATACAAGCAGAACAGCACCCTTCACATCAGGTAAGACATCAAGCAAGGCGCCCTGTGGTTGCAATGGACAGATGGCCAACATGTGGTAATTGGGCCCAACAGACTTGCGCCATTGTGCCCAACTTGCAAGCATGCCATCAGAGAATGCCATTCACCTACATGGGTGCTGGCCCAAGGGGCATGAAGTATGGCTCTGCTCCATTGATAGCATGTACATGTTCCAGTGGCTCAGACACATGCAGGCGTGATTGGCCCACAAGCACCACTGCCAATACAGCGGCAGCCAGCAACAGGACCCACACATTCTGCAACAGGGCCCTCTTGGCTGTTGTGGGCTTGCCAGTTGAGATGAGCTGGTTGTGGGTCAGGTCATCGAGACGCTGACAGTAAGACGGCAAACAACATACTGGTCTTTAGAGCTGTCAATGACACGTAAGAAAAGCGCATTATGGCTCAATTAAGCATGTTCTGAGTGTCGCTTCAGTACTACAACCTTGGCTGCTTGAGGTATGGTGCACAAGCGTAGTATTTTGTGTCTGTGAAATAGTTCAATGACAGATGCTGCTGCTCACGATGCAGCCGCTACCCACCAGCTGGATCAACTCTTCTGCCCGATGGCTGATGACTGTTTTGTACGGGTGATGTTGCTGATGGTCATCACAGCTGTGCCTGTGCAGTCGTAACTGCTCCAGCCCATGTCTGTGCTGCTGGTGAGTGTAGCCTTCCGAGTGGGTGCTGAGCTGGCTACTTCGTGCAAGTTCAGGGTATTTGAAGCTCTCAACTGGCTTTTCAAGAGTACTGCGCGCCGTTCCGGCGCCCTGTCTGTCTGCCATCTGTAGCAAACGCTAGTGGTCAGCTGCAGGGGAGATAATAAGGATGCTAAAGCCGATGAAACAGAACAAACGGCAGGTGAACAACATAGAAGGAGGGGGCACACAGCTGTGGCTGCGGACCAGCAGCCCTACTCTGAAATATAAGCGACTGTGGGGACCTTTATCTATGATTAGTTGTTATTTTGTATTGTTGCCATACAAGTGCGGATGTTATTGCGCATGGGGGAATGCGTACCGAGTGAGTAAGTAACCACGATGAGTAAACTCCACGTGCTGCTGCTCAAGGGCTCTGTCAAATCGTGATCAGATCGCGATTAACACTGCGATAATGGTGCATACAAATCAGCTGTGCCGTTTTTGTTGCCTTGTTGTGTTGAGTCCTGCGTCTGGTCTGGTTCTGAGCCTTGGATTTGGTACTTTCTTTGCTGCTGTGCCTCAACCAGGCGTGCCCTGCATTCTTGTCCATGCAAACAGGTGCCTGGCTTGCACTATCGGTATAAGGTGTATTCACTCTCACTTCATGGTTGCAGCAGCTTCATACTGTCCTTATCATGACATCACTACAGGTGTTGGTGTATCTGTGCAGCTTGGAGCCTCCAAGTCAAGTTGACTCCGGGGGAATGTGTTTTGAGCAACTGTGGTATGAGATGCGCACACCTGCATTATGTACAGCTGCACCACATCAGCATGTCTCCTTCATTTAGTGCTGCTGTACTACATCACTTATGGCGTGCCTAGCTTGTGCTGCAAGAACAATGTCTCCTCCAAACAGTTTGCAACTGAAGGCTTTCTGCTGTTTATCAGGCTCATCGTCTGATCTATGTGGCACCTGAGGAGTCACCCAGGGCAACTCACCCTGCATTGTGGGGTACACTTTATCACATAACAGGTGCTTCTACATGAATTACTTAGCATTCCTTCTATTGCAAGCACGTATGCATGCTGGACGGGCTCCACTGTGTTTCCGTGAATCGACAAAGGCGCGCTTTCTGATCCACACCAGCATGCAAGCGCAATGCAGTTCAAGCATCACACATATTCAGATAAGAGGAAATCACG
Source organism: Coelastrella sp. MACC-549 (assembly GCA_018290735.1). Classification (NCBI taxonomy): domain Eukaryota; kingdom Viridiplantae; phylum Chlorophyta; class Chlorophyceae; order Sphaeropleales; family Scenedesmaceae; genus Coelastrella; species Coelastrella sp. MACC-549. The sequence continues at coordinate 138,290 of JABEVS010000116.1, forward strand.
ATAAATGCAGCAGCCCCAAAGGGCGTCACTGGGACTGTACTGCATTGGCAAGCTAGCCCCGATCAAGGAAACCACATCCAGTGTCTTCGTGACATGATGTTTGTGGCTGCAGCTGCGGTAGTGACCATGCAACCACAGGAGCTTCATAGCAGCTGGTGTAGAGAGTACAGCGCTCAGCCTAGCGATGACGCGTCCCAACTGCGAGACAAGCGGCATAAGTTGCTACTTCTGAAGCAGGTGACAGTACTTGATGCGGATCTGGGCCATGCAAGCGCTGCCTACCTTGGCCTTCCACCACAAGGTGCCCAACTGTCTCGAGCCATAGTTTGAATATGCAAGTTTCTGTGCAGGCAATCAACGCGTATATCAGTAGAAGCAAGCAGCATGATCATGATAGGCTGCATGCCTCCGATGAACAAGCCCTTCACATACGTCATAGCTGCCTGGACCAGCACTGCAGTTATGCAGTGCCACCATGTACAGCAGATGCATGTGACGGCCAGGCAGAAAACCTGCCCATGGCGTCCAATGTGCCAGCACAGCTTGAGGAACAGATGTTGCAGCAGCACCAAGTGGCTGTGGTGTCCCAGTCGCCGCTGCAACTACAGTCACAGCATCAACAGCAGGCAGCATTGGAGCTAGCCCAACAGCAGCCAGCAAGTGCATTACAGGATGCACCGCCTGTGTCCCGGCCCAGCCACAGGGACATTCTATCTCGACTCTTGGGTCCTGCAGTGCCAGCGGCGGCAGCAACTTCAGCACCTAGTGACCTAGGGCTTAGGCAGGATTGCTGGGAACAGGATTGTGCTCCGCCATACCAAGGAAAGCAATGGCAAAGAAAGAGGAACCTGAAGGCAGCAGGGCAGCAACAGCAGCAGCAGCAGCAGCAACAGCAGACCATCCAGATTCAACAGCAACAGCGCCATATCTCGCAGCAAATTGGTGGCCGCAGACGGGTGCTGCCTCAGCTGCCAAGTAAGCTTGCACATGCACAGCACCAGCAATATGTGGCACAGCCAAAGGTCAGCGTGCAGCCCCGCAACGAGCAGCATCAGGACAGCTCCTGGCAGCAACTGGGCCAACAGGTGTATGATGCTCAGTCACAGGCTGCAGCCCCAACAGGTCACAACAGGTCGTCAGCTGCCACTGCAGCCACAAGCAGTTGGCTGCCTATTGCTGCCACAGTGCAGCACCTGTTCAGTCCGCGCACTGCTATGCATGATCCGCAAGCAGACAGGACCACTTGCCATAACAGCAGCAGACCTGAGGAGCCACAGCACAGGGATCCTGGCACACGAGCATCACACTTGCCTGCTGACAGGGCCACCACATCTGCAGGTGACAGACCACTGCTGATGAACAAGGATGATGTGGGCTGGACTCAGCAGCAGCAGCAACATGCGGTAACAACACCTCCAGCATCAACACGACAGCAGCAGCAGCACCAGATGTTGCCAGAACCAGCAGGTACTGCCGTTCCTGCAGCTGATGCTTGCACTCCTGCTGTGTGCCAGATGGTGCCTGGCACACCCTACAGCGAGGAGCCTGGTGCTGCTGCTGCGGCTGCTGTTGATGCTGCTGGGCAGGGCAGTGAGCCCTGCTTGTTATTTGGGTCTTATGTTGCGGAATCACCAGCAGTAGCAGGAACGGACAAGAAGGGGCCTGGCATGGCAGCAGCAGCAGCAGGTGAAGTCACAGCTGACACTGCACAGCAGCTGTCTAACAATGATAGGGTGCTGTTATGCTCGACTGTGCAGCAGCAGCAGCAGCAGCAATCAGGCTCAGACAAGGCAGCAGCAGAGCCTCCAGGACCTGGTATTGACCGTTATGTTTGGCAGCAACAGCAGCAGCAGCACCAACAGCAGCAGCAGCACCAAGAGCAGCAGCAGCACTGGCAGCACCTTGGGTGCCCCTTGGGCCCTGATGTACACCAAGCTGCTGTTGGCGCTTGTGCAACACTGGCTGACAGGGTCGGCGACCCTGCCATAGGTGGCAGTAATAGCATAGCTGTGCATCCTGGTCAACGTGTCATGTCAGTAGATGTTGGGTTGCCTGTGATTAAGATCATCACATGCCAGCAGCAGTGTGTGTTGATCATGCAGCAACAGGACAACAGAAGCAGTGGTGGGTGTGAGCTGATGCTCCTCAACCTGCAGCAGAAGCAGAGGAGTGTGTGCATCAGCATCAGTTACCTGGCAGCACTGCTGCTGTCACAAAATGGTTCAGCTCCTGTTACAACTTTGGTTGCTAATGGGGCAAAGTTGCTTCCCTCATGTGAAGGTCACATGACCAGTGGCATAAGCAGCAGCTGCCCAGCCCAACAGCAGCAGCGCCCTACCGTTCTAGCTGTTGTTGCCCCCTTGCAGCTTAGCACCCTGGATGCTGCTCACCAAGCTGGTGCTGCTGACAGGGATGCAGCAGCAACACCACCACCAGGCAGCAGTGCACAGCAGCAGCGGCTGTCAATCAGGGTGAATGGATCAGGGTTCAAGACCCCTGATGGCAGTGGCAGCAGCATAAACCCTAGCACAGCCAAGAAGTCTTTGAGAGCATTGTCAAGCTCTGGGAGGAAGGAACAACTGCTGGGGCGCATTGCTGGTGCTGCTGCTGGCTGTGAGGTGAGACAGCAGCATGGGGTGAACCTCTACTGCTTGAACCCTGGAACCAGAGCAGATCAACAGCAGCAGGGTGATAATGTGTTGCTGCAGCGGCTGCACACAGCAGCGGCAGTGACATGTGTGGCTGTGAGTGACAGCGGCAAGCTGTTAGCTGCCGCGGGGTCAGGTGGGTGCGCTTGTGTGTGGAGACTGCTGCCAGCCACAAACCAGCAGCAGCAGCATTCAGGTCCTGTTAGACAGCCTGTTGATGCAGACAGCATGACAGAGCTACCTGCTGCGGCATACCGAGGAATCAGTTTCCCTCACATCACAGACCTGAGCTTTGTATGCCAACCTGGCAGGAGCAGCGGCAGCAGCAGTGATAAAGCGCGCATTCTGCTGGTTGGCTGCTGCAGTCAGGGCTCTGTTGCTGTCTGGGATGTGCAGCAACAGCAGCAAATAATATCCGTACATAAACCAGATGTGAACATATACGGGCTGCTGCCAGTGCAATCCAACCACAACGGCCGTGACCTGAGTGCTGCAGCTTCTCCCATGCAGCAGCAGCAGCAGCAGCAACAGTCTGATGTCCTGCTGATGTTTGCCCTTGTGGCGACAAGGAGCAGTGGCGGCAGCAGCAAGTTGTCAAAAGGCCTTACGCCACCAGCAGCTGGAAGGCTGCCAGCAGTGCTGGCTCCTCACCAGCAGCAGCTTGCACTGCACCCAGTACTGCTGCAGGAGCCATCAACCTTGGTTCTGGGCTCAGCAATTCTAGAGAACGACTTCAGGCAGCAGCAGCAGGCTGGTGGAGGTGTGCTAACAGCTGCAGCAAGTGGCAGCTTGGCAGCAGCAGTGGCGGGTGGTGGATCGGCGCAAGTTTGGGATGTTGTGTCTGGCAGTACCCTCATGTGTGCAACATTGCCGCCATCAGCACTAGAAAGTCTGGGTGCACAAGCGGTGGGGTCAGGTGTAGCTCCACTCTCAATTGGATTAGTGCTGGTAGGTGACCAACAGCAGCAGCAGCAGCAGCAGGGTTCAAACCTGCAGCACCAGCATCCGCAGAGCTGTGTCGGCCCTCAGGCCTCTGGTGTAGTTCTGATGGGCTCCACTACTGGTGTTCTCACACTGGTGTTGCTGTGAGTCTGTCACTGATCCGATTATGGTGACCCCGTTGCAGCATGGTCAGATCAGTGACAAGTAGCAGCCTTGTTACTACAGAAGTATGACCATGGTGGTGGCTTGCTCATATAGCAAGCAAGGGGTTTATCACACGATCCCGTTGGGTACTTGTGCAGGTGAATCATGTCCTGATGCCAGTGGCTCTTTTTCGCAATCTTTTGATCGCAAATGGCTCTCATACTCATGACCAAATGGGGCGCACAGAGATGCGTCCCATTGGCCTGCTGCCAAGTATAACGTGCGATATGGTGCTTGCACCAATGGTCTGCAGCTAGATCTTGCATGCATGAAGAACAACATGCTGCACTGCGACGGCCTGGATTACGACAAAGTGTGACCGTCGGGGGAATCTGCAGGCTGAGCTGTGACGCATGTTTGAAGTTTGTAACGCATGCAATACTGACCGCATTGTTCGTATGCCTGCACAACGCTGTACACCTGCAATGATGGCGTTCAGTGGGGCCACGAGCGCGTTTGGTTGAACAGCTGGCGCTTGTAACCTCTTCATGATCTAAGACTCATACATGCTGCGCATGCTCGTTCGTACGTCCATTCATAAAAAATAACAACATTTATGCTGAATAAACACTTGAGGCCGTAAGATCAGATACCGATGACACCTCCTTAGATAACTAGATACGGCATATACCGTTGAGCAGCCAGGTGACAGTATGTTACAAGGAATATTAGAATCATAACAGCCGCAACTGGCAAATTGCAAAAAGATATAGGGCTATATGCCAGAAAACAGCGAACGTACCGGACGCCGGACTTCGCTCCTGTGATCACCGTCGAGTTCATTCCTGATAGCACCTCACGACGAGAGCAGACGACCAATAGTCATGGCAGTGAAAAATATGACGCTGGTGGCCGTAGCCGGGATCTGCCTGCTACTGCTTGTACAGCCAACTTTTGGTACCCGCGACCCAACCGGCAAGCCAAACAAGACAAGGACCATCAGCAGCAGCTCCTCCAGGTGCATGTCGATGCCACACTGCAGCACACGATGAGCCAGGCAGCTGTTACCTTCGGCTGCTTGTCAGGTCCAGGACAGGGAACTTGAAAATGGTGTAGTCACAGAAACAGCACCTGTTTGATGAGCAGAAGCAGCTTGTATAAACAGTGCTGACCATACAGCCCTCAGTATCAGTTCGGCGTACTGTCCTTCCATTGCTCAACAGTCTGACCCCTGTGCCACCTTTCATCTCCCCTGCAGTGTGCTTGACCACCCTGCCCCCAAGCACTGCCCTCACATTGATCACGTCATTATCGTCATGATGGAGAACCGCGCATCAAGCCTGCTGGTGAACAATGCTTCCCTTGTTCCTAACATTCAGGCAGTGATGGACACTTACAGCCCTGCCACACAGTACTATGGCTACACACACAACTCAGAGCCCAACTGTGAGTGGCGAGGATGCTTGGTGCATCTGTGTAACAGTGCTGTGCACACAGGGCCACCTGCAAGATGAATCAGCAGTATGACATACTCAATCTGAGTACATAGCACCTCTTGAAATGTGCAGCAGTGATGTGTGGTAGTTGGCAGCTTCCGGCGCATGCTGTAGCACAAAAGTCCTTGTAAGCACTAACCTGGGAAGTTGAGAAGTGGCGGAAGTAGCTGTTCACACACTGCATAGCTGCCACCTAACACCATTGACACCAGACTATTCTGTTGTGCAGACATTGCCATCACCTCTGGCACCAACGCCTGCGATCACAGTGACAATGACAACGTAAGTGGAAGACTGTGTCGTGCATGCACACCTGACTGGTTGTGGAACTGCATGGTTTGCTCCAATCCATAGGCAAGAACTGCCCTTGCCTGACTTGTTAGATGCTGCTAGGTGATGCACCACAGCCTGGATGTTTCCAAGCGGGTGTAGCCGTCTCCATGTAAAACATGGCCAGTCTCTACACACATATTCTGTGATATGTGCTAGAAGTTCAAGTCCTGCATAGACTCAACCTGCTGAAAATTGTCATGACTGCAGAACTACTCTCAAGAGAGCATCTTTGACCAGCTTACTAAGAGTGAGTGATTGATCCAGTTGTGCCGGGCTCGCCGCAGACCATCATGCAAGCAGCTGCACAGCACCCCACCTGCAGCTCAACCATCTCCAAAGAAATGAGGCTTTGACTCACTACAGGCTGCAACTTTGTCTTGCCCAGGCTGCGCAGCTGTATGCAACAGCACTGAGTGTACTCCTGCATCATACTCTGACAATGTTGGGTGTTGGCAGTCCTGGAGGGTCAGCAAGAAGATCCTGCAGTTAACCTCTGACAGCAGTGTTGGAACTGCAAAGCCATGCCCACAGTGCAACCCCCACTGCTCCCTGCCCTGGGTCATGTCGTGACATCTACCTGTGCTGCGTGCTGCTCTGCTGCTCAGGTGGTAAGAACTGGAGGTGCTACTCTCAGAGCATCCCTTCACCCGGTTACAACGGCTCAGCCACAACCGGAGGTAAGCACTTCTCTGCTCAGAATGGTGCAGGCTGATGCACCTAAGGCTGCTGATGCACCTCAGGCTGGCAATATATGTGAAGGGACCATTTCCTACTTGCGTGTGCAGAAGCAGTGGTATTGATGTGCAGTAATATGGCAGAAGTGCTAAGCTGGCACTGGCTGCAGTGACATGCTATAGTGATCTTGCGTGAGCATCAAATTGGACAGTTCCCCTTTTGTCTTGTGTGTTGTTGTGTGTGTTTGTATGCCAAACGTTGGGGCCGTAGCAGGTCTGTGACCATAAATGGAAACTCAAGGTGTTGTTGCTCTTCTGCTGTTGTAGACATCTACAAGAGAAAGCACAACCCGTGTGCCATGTACACATCCACCGTCACAGTCACAGAGGGCAATGTTGACTATGACGCATTCTTGTCCGACCTGAACGCCAACACTCTTCCAACATTCTCCTTCATTGACCCTGATCAGGTGAAACACGTGCCACAACTGATTGATGTATGCATTGCGAATTAGTGTATGCATGCACAATGAGCATGTTGTGCGAGTCAGAAAGATAAACAATGACTTATCCAGATGGGCTGACATGATGCTCGAGTTGATGCCAGCCAGCCAGCCAGCTGTATCAGATTGTTTTTGAGGATGGGTAAGCTTGGATGTCAGTGCAGCTGTTAAAAACCTTCTGGTCTGTTGAAGAGAAGCAAAGGCTTGGCACGCTGTGCTTGATTATTGGCAAGTTGCCAAAGCTTTGCTGCTTCTTATCTGGCCTACTGACAGCCTAAGTAAACCATTGCCAATAGTCTTACCTCCCCTTCACACCCTCAACCCTCCTCTCAGTCCCTCCTACTGTGCTTCACAATGGGCTTACCTTGCCTGTGGGCTTGCCTGCTTTGCTTTACTGCTGTTATCCTGCACAGTGCCACGACATGCATGGGGCATCAGGCTGCGGCTTCAACGGGTCAGATGCTTTGCTGATTACTGCTGGTGATCAGTGGACAGCTGGCTTCTGGGCCAACCTGACAAACTCACAGGTCTGGAAGAGCAAGCACGTGCTTGTTGCCTGGGTGTATGACGAGAATGACTACACCACCACCACCGGCTGCTGTGGATCACCTATCGTGTCCAACAGCGGTGCTGGCCAGCCCCACTGCTCTTGGAGCCCTACCTGTGAGTGAAGGACCGTCCGCTCCATGCAGCAGACGTAGTGAATGCAATGGCTGACAGCAACCTTCAATAGCAGTTGTCCTGATCTGCATTGACAGCCTATCTTGAAGCGACCTGCATCCAGTACTGCTTGATCTGTTGTTGAGGTGGATGCTTTGCCCAGAAGCTGCAATGCCACTGGCATTTGGCTACCCAGATGTGGAATGCTGGAGCAGCACAGGTCAAGTATCTGTGATTGCACCTGGCTCTCCGCTGATGCAAGCGCTGGAAGCAACTGTGTCACCTCATGTCACTCGGTCTGCACACACATTGAGTGGGCCATAGTCAACACAGCCTCGTTATGAAGCAAAGCACTGATGTACCGAATGTGCGTAGGTGATGGTGGTACTACTATCCCTGCTGGCTCATGCCCAGAGACTTTCTACCAGGGCAGCACAGTCACAAATGACGCCAGCGTCTATGGTGGAGGTCAAACCCTGGCTGCATTTGCATACAGCAAGGCCAAGTCAAGGTAAGCAGATGCTGCAGGCCTGAGCAGCACCAGAGGTGTCTGCCTGTTGTCTGAGTATTGACTTCAGCAACTGCTATGATTGGCCCAGTCCTGTGTGAGAGTGTCATTCAACAAACCACTGGTCCTGGGCCCTCCACTGTGGGAGGGTTACCTCCATATGGGAATCAATCACCAGCACAGACACATCAGTACTGCCGCAGTGAATGCAACTGCAACATATGCCAATGCAATCTGTCATCTGATGCTGTGCAGGTGTGTCCTTGACTACCCCATGAACCACTTGTCCGTTCTGAAGACAATTCAGTACTGCTGGAAGCTGCCATACCTGGGAAACACTGTCATGGACAATGTGCCATACCTAAACCGATGCATCTTCCATTAATTAGCTTTCACTTGAGCTATGAACACTCCTCCAGAGGACTTTGGGTGCGACAGAAGCTTTCTGAGTGTGACAGAGTCTGGAGGTACAGCTCAATGCCTGTCTACAGCATCTTGCCCGCGATAGCGCTGAAAATGTTCAGATGTCCAGGTATGAGCTAGCCGCAACAATGGCGCCTTTGGCCTCTGTCCTTCACCCGGTGGCAAAGGTATTCTACATTCAGTGGAGCAGTTTAGTCGGGAGCGTCCCCCAAAGGACACTGTTGAATCAGGATGAATACTTTTTTCCTGAAGTGCACCTTTTTTCGTAGATGCGATGTGTATTTTGCATGCTGGTAACAAGAGTCCAAAGTTGTTTCGGTTGGACCAATTATTGATATGCTGTGATCTGGCTGTTGCGGGAAATAAGTAAGTGTCACAGTCCTACTGTGATCAGGAAGTGCAGATGGGTCTAGTGCAGCTCTCTCTGGCTGTGAGGTGTCTGTGCCGGTGATTCCAACCTTGATTGTTGGTGGTGGTTCTATCCAGACTTCTTTAAGTGTTCTATCCAGACTTCTATAATGCTTTGATAATGCTTCGGTAATTGTTGGGTGGTACATAGTGACATTCTTCCTTAATACTTCTGGAAAAGAAAGAATCGTCAGCAATTCAAGTGATCTGCTCTGTTGTTACGATGTTGTTACGATGTTGTGTTGATGTTGTGTATGTATGTGTGATGGGTGATCATCAGGATGCTACCAGCAGTTGCAGTTTCGTGCTTATTTTACAGTTTTCATCTTATCATTTCCCAGTCAATGGTGAGAATCTGCATACCTTGCTGGGACTTGCTTGCAGTAGAGCCTAGTTGTATGTTGCTGTGCTTGTAACACAGGCCCCTGCATCATGGACCTGGTGCCTGGGAGGAATTGCAGGAGCAGGTGGAAAGTGGTCCAGCATCCTGATCACAGGATCAACCTGGCAGCACAGGCCTGGACACTGCACAATGAGTATCTGGGGATTGCCTGCTGAATATACTGGCCAGTTTGGCAGTTGGTAGCCCATTCCATGTTACAATTGTTGAGCAGCCAGCTCACATCATATGTGCTACGCATGTCACTTCATCTGCCTGCTCATCCGATGGTGCATGGCTCTATCTCTTGGTACATGTGCTGCGTGGAGGGCGAGGGCTCCACGTACCGCAGCATTGCAGTGTGTGACCGACATCTCCTGGGTGGGTCTTGAGTGACTGGCTTTGCGATCAGCTCTTCAAGAGCTGTTCATTGGAAATGGCAATCAGTTGCGTCATAGCAGCCTTCTGAACACCTGATGCATGGCATGTGAACTCGCTGCATGGCTGTATCTCTTGTACATGGCATGTGCTTCAGCTTGAGGTGAAGAAGAGGGATTGTGTCAGTGATCATCATTTGGGGGGCTTGATTGTGCATTACATCAACATGCATGAGAGGATGGTAACAGTACCACTTTGGGGACCAATGAGCTTCCACCTGGCCGGTTGGAACAGAATCAGCTGATATTTGATTCTGCAACTACAGTAAACTACTGCCTCTACTAGCTGCGAGTGGGACGGGTGCTGGCAGCACCATGGCCAACACCCACTATTGGCTAGCTCGGAGCTGACTGAAATGCAAAAGGTATTTACCGCAAGCAAGTCCCAGCAAGGTAATTGGAAATAGCTGTGTGTACGCATGCACCCCCAACGCAAGCCAGCGCTTGAATTTGCAATAGCATTAACTTGCTGCATGCCATGAAATACTTTGATGTGGTACACCATGTTTCAGAAAAGAATAAGCTAAATTTCTTTCACATACGTGGTATACCACATCAAAGTATTTCTGTGGTAGGAGTGATACTTCCGTGTAAAAGATATTGAGCTCATACAACTCAAGATGTGGAAGGGTGACTGCTCATTTCTCCTAAGGAATGTGTAAAGTAATCAATTTGTTCATGCTGACGCGTGGCAGACCGGTAAAGGAGAATGTGTCATGACCAGCATTGTTGGGAGGTGCAGAAAGACGAGACCCCGCTTGCTCACCCTCTGTTACTTCTGTCTGGGGTGTTGGTGACATCTGAAAGGGCTTGGGGCTTAGATGGCTGTTACTGACTGATAATGGATGCAACCCTGATTGGGATGGAGTGGTGAGGGTAGCTCTGAGTTGGATGTCGATACACAATGATATTCATTGTTATTGACAGCAAGAGTCAAAGCACTGACACCTGCATCAACAGGAAAGCAGCTGGCACCTTCTCTTCTGCAGCACACCCCTGTCATAAGGCAGTCGTTGCAAAACGTTGCACTTACAGACACGATAGTTATCGCTTATTGCTACATTGGCAGCCTCAGTACAATGTAAGGACCTAGGACAGCAAGAGCAACATCGGCCTCAGTTGACACTCAAGGCACGGTGCATAGTTCGTATACAGCGATCAATGGCAGATTTAGACGAGGAATTTGCACGTTTCGCGGCTGAGTTGAAGAGCGTCGAAGAGGCCACCAAGACAACTAAATTAGATGAAGCTGCAGCAGTACCACCACCGCTGGCCCCTCCGCCACTTGCACCACCCCCAGCAGCGCAGGTACGATGCATGAAGAGACTCTGTTGTCACAACACCATGAGTTGGTACGAGGGCACTGCCTGAGCGAGCTGCCCGGCAGTAACTGCTGCATCAGCATTTGATCATTGTGCCAGTGTTGGACGTTGCCTGACCTGCTGTTGGACGCCTCATCTGTCAGCTGCTGGCATCTTGCGTTGACCTGGACGTGACTACTCAACAACTGCAACATGGCCTGCTCAACATTCACCTCAATGCACCAAAGCAGGCATCACAGCCTGCAGCACCACCAGTAGCAGCTCCACCGCCTCTGGTGCCGCCACCTGTCTTACGGCCACCACCAGTGCTGCCGCCGCCAGCAGCAGCAGCAGGGTATGGCGCCGCAGCAGCAGCAATGGGAGGCTATGGTGCACCTGCTGCTGTTGGCTATGGGGGTCCAGGCATGGGGTACCTTGATCAGCAGCAGTACCTGGGCCAACAGATGACAGGTAGGCCCTTGCACAACACAGCACAGCACAGCTCTGGTTACTGTTGCTGATGCCTGTCGTGCTGCTGCAGCAGCGCTCAACGTTTTTTTGCACAGCTGCCTGTTTGCTTTGGCGTGCTTGCATGTATGGCTGTTGTATTATTTGATGTTGGGGCAGCTCAGGACATGTCCCTTTGGCCCCTGTGTCATCATGGTGGCCAGCTTTCTGCAACAAGCACTGCACAGCAACAACTTTGACTCTACAAGCTGTTGCCAATTGTCAGCACCAGGCATTAATACCAGGCATTGCTCAACTTCTCTGTAGGCTATCAGCCGCCATATGGTCAACCAGAACCCACACAACTCAGCTACCCCCCAGCACCAGCACCAGCAGCAGGTGGCAGGAGCGCCCCGGCCAGCACTACTGCTCCCGCCGATCCTGAGACGCTGAAGCGTCTGAAGGAGGAGCTGCTGCAGCAGAAGCAGGCTGACAAGCAGGCAGGAGGGGCAGGGGACAAGGCAAAGCCAAAGGTGGTCTTTAGGGAAGCAGCTGGCAAGCGCTGGGTAGACCCGACACTGCAGGTGAGAGAAGCTGGGATGAATGGGGGTGAAGCTCTGCTGCAGTCCCAGGAGTGCAGCATCCAGGCCTTGCAGTCGGAAGTGATGGTCGATCAGGATGGGCAGGAGAACTGCCTCCAAGCAGATAGACCTGCTAGTAGTGGCAGCATCAGGTGTAGCACCAGCGCCTGCGGCTGCAAAAGGTGCTGCCAGCATTGCAGCAGGGCTTGCTGGCGCTTGAACCATGTGGAGGCGACAGGGGCTGTCTTCTGAATCATTTGATATGCTATGCGATGTCTTGCAGGAGAGCATGAATCTACCTGCAGGCATTCCTGTGTGTTGAAAAGGCTCCAGCACACAACACACTCAGAACCTGTGGGCCGATTCAACAGGAAAGGCTGGCTTACATTGGCCTGCCTGCTCCTCCAACTGTGATTGCTGCAGGAGTGGCCTGACAATGACTTCAGGATATTTGTTGGGGATCTGGGCAATGAGGTGAATGATGATTTGCTGAGCAAGGCATTCCAGCGGTACCCGTCATTTGCCAAGGCAAAGGTGAGGGTCGAGACAGGCAGGCACAAACGAGCAGTGGTTGGCAACAAGTGGCCCTACATGTCGGGCCATACTGTTGTGCACATTCTACTGGGGGGTGTCTCATCGCAGTGATTCACTGCAGCAGCAGCAATGATTGTTCACCACCACTGCTGCTGCTGTTGCTGTTTGTGCATAGATAATCCGTGACAAGCGCACCAACAAGAGCAAAGGCTTTGGCATTGTGAGTCTCTTGGATGGAAATGACTTTGCAAAAGCACTCAAAGAAATGAACGGCAAGTACATTGGCAACAGGCCCTGTAAACTCAGCAAATCAACATGGAATGAGAGAAGTGCCAAAGGTGGTGGCGGCGGCGGCAGCGGCAGTGGCGGCGTTGGTAACAAGCGGAAAGACGCCCATGGTGGTGGTGGTAGTGGTAGTGGTAGTAACAAAGTGCAGAAAACTGCGCCCAAATTCAAGTATCATGTGCCAATATTGAGGCAATGATGCTGGGTGCAGGGTGCTGGACTGCAGCAGTTTGTAAGAGAGCAGCATGTTGTCAGTTGCTCCATTGACTTGCTCGTTGGCCTGTGGTCAGGTACAGGTATGGCTGTCAAGTAGAAATGAACCTCATTGTTTATCAGGCTATGCCATAGTATGCAGAGCCTGCAGTGGTACTATTCAGCAGCAGCAGCAGCTGTGCATTCAACTGATGTCTCTTGTTACGTGTGTGACGCCCCAATGGTCAAAAATGGAAAGGAGGCCGTACTGCTGTGTTGTTTAGCTGCACGGCAAAAGGCAGCGGCACGGGTTTAGCCATGCCATCCGGATGTCTGCTCTAGGTGCTGGCTGCCCTCATGTTGAACATGGCCAAACCTCAGCAAAAGTTGCAGCAGGACTTCACATGCTGTAGCGAACCAAGCTGAGCAACGGGTTTTCCAATGCGGAGCACAGTGCTAAGTGCGTTTGAACCAACTGTTCATATTAACAAGGTGTCCTGACATCCACGTGGGGCATTTCCGTCGTCCATGCAGTTGCTGGATGAGCAATTATGAAAGACGGTCCGCACCTTTAGATATACGACACAAAGCGAGCAGGACCGCTTCAATAAGCACAGGTGCTGTTGATGGTTGCCAGCGAATATATGCCACATCAGGCTTGAATACAGCTGTTTTGGTTAATAGTACTGACATCGCATCTATTGGGCTTCATGGCGCTCTACCTGTCAAGGTGCCGCTGCACCTGGAACAACTGAACTGTCAGTGCCAGCAAGGCCCTAAAGAAACGGTTCGGTACAACAGTAATACCATGAGTGATATAGACTTCATCTATCGTCAGCTGCTGTCCGCACGGGCCCAGCCCGAGGGTAGCAGGGTGAGCACTTGCTCTAGTGCTGCGTTGGATGGTCGCATTCGTCGGCATTTTATGACGCATACACATCGCACGTGTCACTGATGTAGGTGGATCAGCCCATTACCAGCCTTGGCGCGGCGAACGGGGCAGCCAGCCCCTTTCATGAGCAACAGCAACAGCAGCAACCTGCCCAGGCAACCTCACAGCGATTTTTGCCGCCGCTCCAAGGCATTGCGACGAGTACGGCATCAGGACACCTGCAGCAGGCACCGAGAGATCACATGCAGCAGAGCTCTGCCAAACAAAATCAACAGCAGCAACTGCTCTCAGAGTCAGCATGGCCCGGCCACACAGGTACAAACCTTGGGAGAGCAATGACAGACAGTCTGGTGCCGTGCGAACCACCACGCAATGGTCCCGGCTTTCTAGCTGTTTGCAGCAGGGCTGCAGCTGTGCATGAAGTGGGCCTTCAGCCTCGGAAATTGGCACATGTTATTTGCACCGCAGCTACGGATCATAGATAACCAAGTTAGTTACTGACTGCATCAAAAGAACCAGTCTAGAACCACAATATCTGATTGACATATTGTGGTTAGTTTCCATACCCTTGCTCACTGTTGCTGGTATTCGGCTAGGAGCTGCTTGTCACTCCAAAGAAGTCAAAGGTACTGGATATGAGAGCACCACATTGTGGCATGCTGTGCAGGGCAAATGCAGCAGCAGCAGCAGCACCATCAGCCGCAACAAGGACTGACTGGTGACCATATTGATAATCTACTGAGCCAGATGTTTGATGTGGGCACAGACCGTGGTGTAGCAGGTGTCACAGCAGGGCCACAGGCACAGGCAGGACTAGCAGGCAGTAATCAGCATCGTGAGCAGACACTGTTGCAGGAGCTGCAGCAACGGCAACAGCAGCAGGGTTCATGGTCGGGCCCAGAGGCTGCACCAACTTCCAGCAGGCAGCTGCCACCCTCAATGCAGCACCACCAGCTGCAGCAGCAACACTTCCAGCAGCTGATGCGTATGCAGCTTCTGCATCAGCAGCAGCGGCAGCAACAGGTCATGCAGCAGCAGCAGCAGTCATTTCCTTCTTCTTTGGGCCTGAGCTCGCAGGTACTGCCGTCATCTGCTGGTAGTCCTGGAGGTCACATGTTGGGGCCACTGGGCAGCAGCAGCAGGTGCCTGCCGCTCTCAATGGACCAGCAGCAGCAGCAGCAGCAGATGGGGCTCAAGCGCACCCATGACTCCATGACCACTGACAGCAGACATCTGGCAGCAGCAGCAGCAGCAGCCACTGGCAGCAGCATTGATGACAGAATGCAGCAGATTGTGCAGAAGATACGGCATGACAAGCAGCTGCGGAAGCAGCAACAGCAAGCTGCTGTGCAAGGAAATGATGGCTTGGGCCAAAGCAGGCCATCGGGCAGCAGCGGCAGCAGTGCTGTGCAGCACAATTTTGACCCCGTGATGAACCAGCCCCTGCCTGGCAGTGCCGTATCACGCCCAGCTGGTTTGAGTGACTTGGCCGCGCTATTTCCAGAAGCAGTAGCCGAGTATGACAGGCAGCAGGCACAGGGCACCCTTCACAAGTCATTGCAGCAGCAGCTGACACGCCCAGGGCAGCAGCAATCTCACTCCCAGCAGGTACACCTGCAGCACATGACGCTGCTTGAGACTCAGCTGCAACAGCAGCAGCAGCACCTTGGCCGCGAGCAGCAGTTACAACTTCAGCAGCTGCAGCACCAGCAGCATGTGATTCAAATGCAGATGCAACAGTCAAATGGCACAGCAGCAGCAGCAGCAGTAAGCATCAGAAGCATCATCACGAGCAGCCACGGCCGAATGTTGCCTCCTTCAATGACCAGCAGTCCTGGTGTACCTCAATACCGCAGTAACGGCTTCAGCAGTCTACAGCCCAACAAGGGTTCAGGGTATAGCCTAACACCCCAGGGCTCAGGATTTGATCCTGCTGGTACCCTGGGGGCTCCAGATGGCAGGTTTGGCATATTCAGTGCTGCTGCTGGCGGTCCAAGCAGCACTGCCGCTGCTGCCGCTGCTGTTGCATTTGGCAGTGAGGGCTACCTCAGGTGGCGTCAGCAGCAGGGGTACAGCAGGGTTGAGACAGCACCACTGGGTGGAGGGGGCTCTGCTGTTGTTGTTGCTGGTGACAGCAGTAGCAGGGGATATAGTCAACCTGCACAACGCATGTCAGGTAAGGGCGCTGCAAACAAACCTGAGCAGCAGATCGATCAGCAAAAGTCCAATGTTCTGAGAGAGGTTGTTTTCTGGTCCCACCCACCTGCAGCTGTCATATGCTTTACCAACCATGAGCACATGTGGCTGCAAGCACTGCTGTATCGGGGCACTCATATTTGTATGGACTGCATGTTGTTGGTGCAGCCAACTGCAGTAGGCTGACAAGGTTCTGTGGGCTGTCTGTTTAGCTGCAAGTGCACCCAATGGCTACTTCAGCTTGCAAGCCAACTCTCATTGCCTCCCACCCTCAAGGGCCACGTGACAAAGCAGGCTGTCCTCTACAAGCACTGCTGTGTGTGACACGCATAGAAATTCATAGAAACATGCCACCACCAATGTCTGCCTGCATCCCCCTAACCACACACACCCAGACACACCCACACCCACACACTGCCTGTCCAGGTCCTGAGGCTCAGGCTGCCCTGAAGGCCGTGATGGAGGCCATGGACATGGAGGACACAGCACTGCAGGAGCAGGAGCCACCAGAGGTATGATTCAATCCAAACACACAGCACAGCACAGCACAGCACACCCCCTGCACCTGCCTCTTTTTCTCTCTCTCTCAGGAACTGGGGAATCCAGTTCGTGGATACTACGGTCATGGTGCCATCTGGGTTGATCAGAATATAGATATGTTCAGCTGGAATCAATCAACAGCTGCTCGCCGCCTGTTCAGCAGATCATGTCATGAAGGATTGAATGAGATTACGATGTGTATAGCTGCCTCAGCAGTAGTGGCGATCCCACTGCGGCAGTGCTGTGCAGCAGTCAGCCGGTGCGTGCTGGCGTTAAAGCCAGTAACAGAGATATTCTAATGCACCCACCCTTGCAGACGTCGCTGACCATTCCCATGTTGAAGCACCAGAAGCTGGCCCTGGCGTGGATGTGTCGGCGTGAACAGAGTCGCCGTGTGTCTGGTGGCATACTGGCAGATGATCAGGGCCTGGGCAAGACCATCACAACCATAGCCCTCATACTGGCACACCCAAGGCATGGAGATTACCTGCAGGTAGTCAACACACCACAGGGGGCGGGGGAGGGGGCGCATGTGCCTGTTGCAGTATTGAGTGTGAGGGGGGGGGAGTGTGCCAGACAGACAGACAGACAGACAGACAGACAGACAGACAGACAGACAAACAGACAGACAGACAGACAGACAAACGGATGGACAGGCAATAGGTAACACAGATCTATTGTGATGTGGATGCACTGGTGATGATATGCTCTGTTGCATTCCTGTTGTCATCTGTGATAGAGATTTGCCATCTGTCACAATCATTTGTTATCTGTTATTTGTTATCTTGGTCCCAGGCTATTGATGAGTGTGGTGACAGTGACGCTGAGCTGGAGGCACTGCTGGCTCAAGACTTTGTTGGAAAGCCACAACCACTGCCAGCTCCCACACGACCCACTGGCGGCAGCAGCAGCACACCACTGAAAACAGAGGTAAGCCTGGGCAGAAGCGGCGTGATGGGACAATGACCAGTGCAGTGTACTGCTGGTCCTGCCCCTGTGATGAGCTGCTGATGGCGTGAACTAGTGATTGTGTTGCACAGCAGCAATTCCTCATATCAGTGGGTCCAGCTGGCCCTGGTTCTGCTGCTCATGAAGATCAAGGCTGCAGGGCTGTCATTCATGCTGTGCTGTTTCTGCTGCCGCTGTTCTGTTCCTGCTGCTGCTGCTGCTGCAAAGTATGTTAATCTGCTGGATGAAGACAGCCCAGCTCAGACCACAAAGTCAGCAGCAGCATCAGCAGCATATGAGGGCGCTGCGACTGACAGCGGTGATTTCAGGATCATCATTGATGCAAGCCCAGCACGACCAGTGAAGAAACCAAGACATGCACTCAGCTCAACATCACTGCTGCTAGACACTGCTCGTGCTGCTGCTGCTGCTGCCAGTGGCAGCAGCACTGTGGATGTGACAGTGATTGGCAGCAGCAGTGATGAAGAGGATGACGGCGGTGGCAGCAGCAGCGGCAGTGACATACTGGAAGTCACAGAACCAACTACTGCTGCTGCCAAGCGCATGAGACGCAGCAGCAGTAATCCAGTCGCAGCTGAACTTCAGCAGCAGCAGCAGCTATCGTCTGTGAAGTGTTCAGCTGAGGAGGCTGCAGCAGCAGTAGCATCAGTACTCGGCCAGCCAGCTTTTGCAGCTGTTGAGCAGGTGAACGTGAATGGAGGTCCTGCTGAGGCCATTGTACAACCAGACTTGCAGCAACAGCAGCAACACAAGCAGCAGCAAGAGGATGGAGGACAGACAGAATCTGCTGGTGGGACAGCAGCTAGCCCTCAGACTGGAGCAAGTAACGCTGCTGCTGCTGCTGCCGAGGGTCGTGGTCTGGGGCAGCAGCAGCAGCAACAAGAGCAAGAGCAGGAGAAGCCGCAGCAGCAGGCAGTGGTTGAACAGCAGCGATCACTTCATCAAGCAGTAGTGGCTGCGATCCAGCAGCAGCAGCAGCAGCAGCAGGCAGAGCAATCAGAGCCGCCGGGAAGCCACGCAACACCTGAACATCCTCAGCAGCAGCAGCAGCAACAGGATCAGTTCTCAACAGGGCCACAACGCCCTGGAGGACTGCAGCAGCAGAAGCCACTGGAGTCAGAACAGCAGCGGCAGCAGTCACCTGATCCTCAGCAACAGCAACATCAGCAGCAGCAGTCTTCTGGGAGTGGCCTGCGCCTGTCAGCTGATCTGGCCCTGAGCCCTGAACAGCAGCAGCCAGAAGAAATTGAACAACTGGTGGCGGCAATGTACAGCAAAATTCATGAGCAGCAGGGTCTAGATCATGATGATCAGCAGCAGCAGCAGGACGGCAGCGACCCACAGCAGGAGCAGCAGCAGACTGTGGTTCAGGATGATCAGTTTGATATACTGCAGCCGCCTGATGATCAGCTGCTGGATTTGCTGCTGTCACTGCCAGAGATGACAGAGCACCAGTTGCTGGAACAGGAGCAGCAGTTAGACCAGCAACAGGCCCAGGTGAAGTCTGAGCAGCAGTTAGACCAGCAGCAGGCCGAGGACGTTAAGATAGAACAGCAGCAGCAGCAGCAGCCACCAGATGTGCCGTGTATTACTGATCAGAAGCCACCCCTACCCAAGACTGCACATCCTCCTCCACCTGCTGCTGCTGCTGCTGTTGTCCCTGCTGGGAGATCTTCCAAGCCGAGCAAAGCTCAGAAGGCGGCAGCACAGCGCGCAGCAGCAGTTGAGGCTGCTGAGCAGCACATGGTGCGTGGTGGCACCCTGGTGGTGTGCCCCACCAGCCTGCTGCACCAGTGGAGCAGGGAGCTGCGGCACAAGGTGCACCCAGCAGCAGGATGTGTGGTGCACATCTACCACGCAAAGGTGGGGGCAAGGTGCAGCTTGGGCCGGTGCAGAACTACTGGCTGTAGATATACTTCCTGTGTTGTTTGATCTGCTAGGAATTTGTTTTAGTTGTAATCGTCGAGTGTGGTGTGGTGTGAGTGCAGCATATGGGAGCAAGTCTGGTGTGGATGGTACATGTTGTCACACCAAGTATACTGATGAATGCCAGGGCTGTTGCGGCATCTTTGCACATCAGGCTTATCCTCTTGCTTGTAAGTAGTGGCCGCTTGCATTTGCAGCTTTGTGGAGTTTCCAAAGTGCAATTGTGCCAGTCTTCCTGTTCACCAAAAGCTGTTCACCACAGGTTGTGTTTCTAAAGATCACATATAGCTGTGACAAGATGTACACATTGAATTGCTTTGTTTGGTTGCTGCAGGACAAGGCGGTGTCTGCTGAGGGTCTGGCCGCCTTCACTGTTGTGCTGACCACCTACGGCACCATGGCCCAGGAGGCACCACTCAAGGACAGACAAGCAGTCAAACTCAAACGCCAGGGACAGAACGCAGCAGCAGCAGCAGCGCCTGCAGCAGAAGCTGGGCTTGACGGACAGGATGCCGTGACTGCCGGCACCAACAACAGGCCTGGCGGCAGCGGCAGCAAGGGTGGTGGTGGACGCAGTGCTGCCGCTGCTGCTGCTGCTGGTGGTTGTCTGTTTCAGGTGATGTGGCACCGAGTTGTGTTGGATGAAGCACAGAGCATCAAGAACGCTCAAACTCTCGCTGCTCATGCTGCCTGGAGCCTTCATGCCCGACACAGGTGGTGTCTCAGTGGCACTCCAATACAAAACAGCGTGGACGACCTCTTTAGCTACTTCAAGTGAGTGGTCAGGCATCAAGGACGGAGGATTGGCATCATGAGCTGCACTGGCTGACTACCAACTGTCAGAACAGTTTTGGCTGTGTTCTCTGCAGCTCATGCTCAGCGCCTGCCGCTATCTCGTCTGACCTGCAAGCTGGACACACTGCCTGCAAGCAGGAAGTGTATCCACCTCAAGCAGCATCGTGTTGGCGGTATAGCAGTCTGTGGTTGTTGCGACTCCCCTGGCAAGACCTCCATCTGACGTCTTGTCAAGCAACAACCTGCACACCTGCAAAACCTGCTGCCTGACACTTCTTCGCCTGTGGGCGTGTACTGACACACTGTCTGTTGGCGCATGCCCAAAAGCGCAAAGGAATGTCAGGCAGCAGGTTTTGCAGGCATTCAGGGCTTTCAAGCTGCTGACAAGGTCGGCATATGACACGAGCAAACAGGGGTTGATAATGTCATGGATGAATGTTGGCACATGTTGACATATTTGTACCTTGTGTTGGCCCCCAGGTTCCTGCACTACCACCCCTTCAACAATCCCAAGTACTTCAAGAAGCACATCAAGGATGAGATCAACCACAACCCAACCAAGGGCTTCAAGAAGCTGCAGACGCTGCTGCGGGCCATCCTCCTGCGCAGGACCAAGTCAAGCAAGATTGGTGATGCGCCCATCATCAACCTGCCAGACAGGAGGCAGCAGCTGCTCAAGGTGGACTTCAGCAGAGATGAGGCAGCGTTTTACAAACAGGTGGGTGGGTGGGTGG
>JABEVS010000117.1:0-72525 GCA_018290735.1 Coelastrella sp. MACC-549
CTGCTGCTGCTGCTGCTGCTGCTGCTGCTGCTGCTGCTGCTGCTGCTGCTGCTGCTGCTGCTGCTGCTGCTGCTGCTGCTGCTGCTGCTGCTGCTGCTGCTGCTGCTGCTGCTGCTGCTGCTGCTGCAGGGCCAGGTTGAGAAGGACTCTGAGGTTTTGATGATCATGAAGACTCAGACTGTGCTTCTGGAGCAACTCACACAAAAGGTCAGCAGACAGTCACGCCTTTACTTTGCAATATGTGTGTTATGTTGCATCGTTATTGATGTTGCTGCTGCTGCTGCACTGCTGCTGCCACTCCACTGCTGCTGCTGCTGCTGTGTGTGTATGTACAGTAGCTGCATCTGAGTAACGTATTGAACTATTATGTTTCGGTGCACTTAGTCTTTTGTGATTTCAACACGAGCGCTGAGGTTCCCAACCTCAAACAGTTTTATTTGTAAATATATATTTTTCCTTTTGAACTTTTTCAATTTCCCCATGAGCGCCTCTGTTGGCTCCTACACAGTGTGTACCTCAAGGGCAAGGTTGTATAGTATAGTACACTTTGATACATAGTATTGGTGATAGCCGCCACTGCTGCTGCCACTGCTGCTGCTGCCACTGCTGCTGCTGCTACTGCTGCTGCTGCTGCTGCTGTAGGTTCGTGAGCTTCACCCCTACGACGAGCCAGAAGTCATAGCGCTGCCTGTCATTGGCGGCAGCAGCGGTTACATGCAGTGGGTCAGAGACAGCACAGTGAAATCGCCATCACCAGCCTGAATTCTTGAAGCACTCTCACCTCCAAGCCTTTCACCTCTGTTTTAATGCTAGTAGCTGGCGGACCGTCTCGGAAAACACTCGTTATGTTGGAGTCTGTAAATTGACTTCTGGCCGCACTAAGCTGCCTGCCTTGCAAGGCTTGCGAGACGAATCATTGGACCGTCCAGTGACTGTCTGTTCAGTACCACCTATTACAGTACAGAATGAATAGGCCATTTAAGTATCTCATGCATCTCATACACTGTATACAACACCTATATATATCATTTTATGAAACTGAGCACGGGAGATCCCTGAGGCATTAGATGCATGAGGTGTATGGGATGCGTGAGGTGTATGAGATCTATGAGGGGGGTGAGATGCATGACAGCTTTTACTCATGAGAAAAAATCAGTATGTTACAATAACCCGTATGTAACAGATATTTGAGTACAGAATACAATATGCTGTGTATTGTTGAAGTTGAGAATACAGGTATGCCTGCATTCTTGTTTCCATAATGCACGTCTTGTCATTCGTAGTATAAGTAGCTCACACCACTGTTGAGTACAGTCTCGGGTGCGCTCGCAATATGTGCACTGTCTAGAGCTTTGGCATATTGAGAAAGGTGGTGTGTTATGAAAAGAGTCGCATAGAATAGTAAATTCGGTGACAAAATTTGCGGCGCATGGCTAAGAGGACCGGCGTGATGGGTCAAGGAGAATTATTGTTGAAATTTGAGACGCAAATTGCTTCTAGGTTAACCAATATCACTGCGGAGATGGAGACGCAGTGCACCCACGTGGGGCAAGTTTGCATCGGAAATACGGGGGGAATTCAGGGGGGCCAGGAGCGGATCGCAGCAGGCTTTCATGATGTGAATAAGATGATTGATGTTATTGCGAATGAGATGCGCACCATCCGTAATGTCACAGACCATCTTGCTACGGGAGTGAACCAGCTTAAAGCAGCAGGCAGCAGCACAGCAATTCTTGAGGAGCGCTTCAACATGCTTCGCATTGCCAACATTCCTTCCTACTGGGCCCATCAATAACCGAACAGTTGCAGCAGCGGTGAAGCGCGTACTGGACGAGGCGGGAGCAGCATCCAGCAGCACCGCCATGGCTGAGAATGCGGTCTGGTCCCTCAGTATGACCAGCTGCTTTCCCAACCTGAAGAAACCTGGCACAGTCACTGCGCTAGTCAAGGTCCTCACAACAGACGAGCGGTACGTGCTGCTGAGTCCACAGGTTACCAAGAACCTGCAGGCCCGGGGCATCACTATTGGTACAGACCTTACACTTACAGAGATACAGAACAAGCGCAAGCTGTTTGCAGACCCCAGGTTCAAAGCAGCATACATCAAGGCCAATGAATTCGCAGTACACAAGGCAATGCGGCATGCGTCAAGCGGTGGGTGTATCTGAGTCAGATTCACTGGATCTATAGTATACCAGTATACAGTTGCCACGTAGCAGTTACAGGACCCTGGTGGTTATACAGGACCCTGGAAGTTAGCCACTGGCAATGCATTCAATGGCATGGCTGTGAGCCTGGCAAGCCATATTGGCTTGCTAACAGACTGTAATTGCTGATGTGTACACCCCCGGGCCGCCCATTAGGGAGCCAAGTCGAGCTCAAGGCTCATTGATTAATGCCCATGGGCACAGAAAATGGGCCCATGGGCACAGAATTTACTCACCGTAGGTATACAACAGACAGCAAGCTCATTTGAGCCAGCTGTTCAACAGCCGGGATTGGTAGAAGATGGGGACTTCAGCAATCTGCCCCATGGCCTCACCTATGATTGATCACTAGGCTGATCTTCCTCACTGCTTAAAGGTGAGCTATTCAACCGGATTGAATCTGGTTTCTGTTTCGTTTTGGTGTGCCCCCATGAGCCATCAGTTGGCTCCTTTCGGGTGGAAACCCTTGAGGTAACTTGTAGTAGTAGTAGTAGTTAAAGTTACGAATACCAACTGTATATGCATACTGAGTGCAAAAGAAATTGAGCCATGCAGCAAGTTGAAATGCTATGACAAATGCGCTGACATGCGTTTGGCGGGGGAGAGGGGGGCGCCACCCTGGTATGATGCTTGTGCCTGCCTTGGCTGCCCTTGCTGCCCACCAGCTGCCACCGACGTCCTGCACCAGTGTGTGCTTCTACACAATCATCAAGTCGCACGGCACAGTGTGCATGCAGCAGTCAACATAAAGTATGACTCGCTAGTACTCAGTTGTGTGATGTTTACAAGGTTTATGGCCGTGCTGTGACAACACCACAGCCTTCCCAGCTGTAGTATGTTATCATAAGAGATATATCTCTATATATAGTATCTCAAACCAATATATCCATGACTTCTTTGTTATTTTTGGCAATGGTCCAAACAATCAGAGACTGCTTGTTGCCGCTTTCAGAGGCATCTACACAGTTCAAACTCCCACACGCCAACATGTCTTTGCCCTCATTTAGCTGCAACTGCTCCCTGTAACCACCACAGGTGCTGCTGCTGCTGCTGCTGCTGCTGTCGGAAAGTGAGTTCGCATTCTTGTAGGGCTTTGCTGAAGCTCCTGGCGCTTGTCTTGTCACCTGCTGCTGCTGCTGCTTCCACTGCTGCTGCTGCTTTTACTGCTGCCAATCGACCTAGCCAGCAGCAGCAGGCTTACCACTCACCACCACCATTTAAAGATTTATCTCCATCAGCAGTAGTGTCAAACACAGGATCCCAATCACTGGCGGCATCCTCCTTCTCCTCCGTTTCCTCCTTTTCCTGCTGCTGCTGCTGCTGCTGGTGGTTTTTGTGGTCTTGATCAGCAGAGCCGGCCTTGTCACCTCTGCTGCTGCTGCCACTGCTGCCACTGCTGCTGCTGCTGCTGCTGCTGCCATTGGCGGTGGTGTTGAGATCGATGCCTGTTGTGGTGGTGGTGTTACCACCGCTTGTGATGCCCTGCTTGTTGCCAGCCATGATATCCTGCAGTGAAAACAATATAAATATGATAACCCAGAAAACAACGTCATTTAGGGGGTTATTTTCCTCAATAACCTTAATGTCATTAACCAATTAGTAACACTATAAATGACACTGTCGTTGATACTGCCTGCTTGTTGGCACATATATGGGTTAGTAGTTCATCTATTTCAAGGGCACTGAGCATTAGAAGGTCATGACTGTATATGTGAAAAACAATTATATGTAACATTTTTATCGCCTATGCAATGTCAATGTATGCATTGCCTGTGAATCATGTATCCACTATCCCTGGATACCAAAGCACAGACAATGCATACGATTGCAACATTTTGCAGGCAATACACAATTTTGCAAAAAGTAGATTGAACTTTATGTTCCATGCCATGGATATAGTATAGGTCGGGCAGAGTGTGTATATGTATATATATATATATATATATATATATGTAATGTGTATGCATCACCATGTTCATGTATCACATATATACACCATGGCAAATCCACCACCACTTACAAAATAGCCAAGTACGCTGTCTTTTGCATCAGATAGGTTGTCCTTGACAGTAGCAGCGTCGGGGCCAACAGCATACAAGCCATAGCCCGCTGCTGCCAGCAGCAGCGCCACAGCGCCTCTCAACGCCAGTGATTTGCTGCTGCTGCCATCGCTGCCGGGGGGAGTCCAGGCTATCACTGGGGTGAACAGCTGAGTGATCGGCAACTGTAGCGGCAGCAGCAGCAGCAGCAGCGGTGCAAGTCGCATTGATGTTTGCACGAAATTTTACCAAACTGGATTTCATCATTTCCAAATTATCCACTTTATTAATTATTTATCTTACTTGGTGAGCAGATTATCAACCAAACTATCAGTTGCAGATGCTTATGTGTTGGCTGCAAATAGAATGATGCAGGCACACTATGCTACTGCTGTGGACGATAGCAGCAGCAGCAGCAGCAGCAGCAGACTCAGCACCAGCAAAGGCAGCATCAGCAAAGGCAGCAGCAGCAGCAACAGCTGCCTCAGCATCAGCAGCAGCAGCAGCGCACCTCTTCACTCATCATATTCGGCAGCAGCCAGAAGTGGCCCCCTGTTGGCAGCCAGACGGCTATCCACAGCACGTAGCGGATAGCAATGGTGCCCAGCATGATGCACAACAGACCTGTCAGGCAGTACAAAACAGACAGCCTGTAGCAGCAGCAGCAGCAGCAGCAGCAGCAGCAGCAGCAGCGGCGGCAGCAGCAGCGGCGGTGAGACGGAGTATGCACTGTCTAACAGTCAGATTCATCACACACAGGCAGCATATTGTCATGTTTCTGAGGACAGTAACATGCAAAAAAACACAGTAAGAAAAGCATGGATCAGTTTGTAACAGACTAGCGCACCTGACGATGTATGGTGCAAGGGGAAAGAGTGTTGCCCCCAGCACTGCCAGCACCACTGCCACACAGCCCACGTAGAACCAGGCACCATGAGGCTGGTCATAACTGAGGCAGTAGAACAGCTCCTCACTCCAACCGGCACCCTGTGGCAGCAGCAGCAGCAGCAGCAGCAGCAGCAGCAGCAGCAGCAGCAGCAGCAGCAGCAGCAGTGTCAGGTCAGGTAAGAGCGACAAAGGGCAGTGCAGCACGAATGAAAACAATATCTTGTTTCTTGTGAAGCTATACAACAACTGAAATTACTATGTTATTCACGGATTTGCAGTGCAAATCAGCTACTGAATTAACACACAGTATGCGATATTTTCTGATATCAATGCAAGGGTACATATCAACTCAAAATAATAAAAAGGAGAAGTGGTAAAAGCAGGAAAAGAGGAATGTAAAAAACAATAAGGGGAACTGGCTTACAGGCACATAGTCCAGTGTCCTTGGGAACTTGACCAGTTTCTTTTTTCCAGGTTTTGGCTTTTTAAACTTGCGTTCTGCCGGCAGCAGCAACTTGTGCTCCAGCAGCTTTGTCACAAAGTCATGAATCTGATCGTCTTGACTGCGACCTGGCAGCAGCAGCAGCAGCAGCAGCAGCAGCAGCAGCAGCAGTGGTGGCAGCAGCAGCAGCAGCAGCAGTGGTGGCGGCAGCATTGGCTGGTGACCTGCATGCTTTAATAGACTACGATACAATCTAAGATTGTGGTATATGCAACCGAACCTAAGAGGTTTATGAGAATGATGCCACACACACATGTCATCTGAATGATAATCAATGATACAGCACTTGCTTATTTTGTAAACAGCGGCTGTCCAGCAACATGTGAACCTGCAATCCATTATGCAGTACATGTGTATTTTATTTTTTTGCCAGCCCACCAGCAGCAGATCACGCACAGATATACCCTGATAACTCATTATTATTTCTATTGGATGCAAATGATAATAGTATAATTTGGGTGAAGATAAGTTGGATGAAAGTATTATGTTAATAGCTGATTGTTATTCCTCAACTACCTGATTCAATTGGTCGTGTATGTGTGTCCAGCAGCTCCTGTTTGCCCTTAAGAAAACGGGCAAGATCTTTCCCACGAACATAGTCCTTCCATTCTAGCTCCTGGCAGCAGCAGCAGCAGCAGCAGCAGCAGCAGAGGTGACAGCAGCAGCAGCAGCAGCAGCAGCAGAACCATAGAATAATATGGTGCCAACAAACTCATACAACAACAGCTGCAATCAGAAGTTGTGCAGATACCCAAAGAAGGACATATGAGTGGAATTTCAACTGATACACACAGTAAAAGCATCAATCCAAGTGACATACGCATGCAACACGTACGTATGCATATACATATACATATGCAGATAAATATACATTTACACATACACATACATACACATGCACATGGTCATTGCAGCTGACAGAGGCGGAAAAAAACATATGAAGCTACCCACCTTGTGGCCGCCTTGCTGCCATTGTTTTACTCTTCTGTGCATACTAAATGACAAACACAAACCCAGGAGCCATAAGCATACATAATACACCTAGCCAACACATACATACATACAAATGTATAGCAATCATAAGCACTACAGCACACATAGAAAACAAAGCCACACACCTCATGCCCACTTTGGTGCCTGATTGCCAATTTTCCATTTGAGCATTCAACACCATTGCGCCCCCTCAAACTGTCAGTAAAGTCCTTCAAGGCCTGGCTCTTGTCAACATACTGCAGCAGCAGCAGCAGCAGCAGCAGCAGGAGTGTCAGTGGAGTCTCTCAGGGCTTGCAGCCTTGACAAAGCTACAGCAGCAAGGATCAGCAGCAGCATAAAAGAAATACATAAAAAATATAAAAATTTAAAATTATTTGAAATTATTTAAGATCATTGAAATTTTAAAAATTACATTGCTCTATGTTGCATGTGTTCAGATGTGTGCAGTGCTGACACTAGAACGGACGGTGATTAGTCGAATATTATTAATCACTGTTACAGATTATAACAGTTCCAAATAAATGTACAATCAACGGGACCCAGTAGAGGTAGGGTTTTGTTTTTTGATTACAGCTGGCCTGCAGCTGTGACCTAGCAATATGCTGGCAGTGCATGGCCTGAAAAATTGCTGCTGCTGCTGCTGCTGGTGGTGGTGGAATGTGTTTGACACCAGGCTGTGGTGGTTACTGCTGCTCAATCAGCTGCTCTGCAGCTGCTGCTGGCGTAAGCTCTACATAAGTGTGTAATAGATGACTGCTGCTGCTTGTGGTGCTTCTGGTGTAGCAACAACTCAAGGAGTAGCAGTCAGTTATCCCAATTTCATGTAGAGCTTGTGTAGAGATTACCTGAACCAGCACTTTCTGGTACTGCACCAAACTGTGGCACGTGCTACTGCAACTACAGCTGTTACTGCTGAACCTACCACGACGAGTATGCTGAATAATCCCAATGTCTATCCTGCACCTAGATCTTGCTTGCTTACTGCTGCTGTTTCAGCAGCAACAGCTGATGCTGCTGCTAGTGGTGGCTTATTGTTATTTCAGTGTCTATCCTGCACCGGGCTGTGGTTACTGCTGCTGCTGTGTCAGCAGCCACTGATGGTGAATCAGGGACTGCTGCTGCTGGTGATTGAGCTGCTGCTGCTGATGATTCTAGAGTCTATCCTGCCCCCGTGAGTGGTTACCTACTGCTGCAAGCCCCTGTGGTGCGTGGTGCAGGACACAGTAAGGATAATCGAAACAGCAGTAGATGCAGTTGCAGCACCAACGACGCCGGAACCACGCTACACCGTACACGTAAGACCATCGCTGCTGCTGCTGCCACTGCTGTTGGTGCTGCCCACATTGCTAGTGCTGCGGCAGTGCTGATGCTTCTGCTGTAGAATCTGCTCCCTCATTAGGCCCAGTAGGTCCAGGGCGCTGTTGCTCGTTGGGTGGCTGTCAATCTACCAAATCCCAGTCATTGATATCGCAATACGGCATGACGTGTGCTCACGAACGACTTGAGTTTATGCAACCAACCATACAGTTGTAGTTTCGTTTGGCCCATGCAGCTGCGCACCTGCTTGCTTTTGCTCGCCATATGCTACCACTTGAATGGCGTAGGTCCTAGGTTCTTACAGCGCCGTTACGCAATTTGCGCTCAGGGGCAAGTCCTGGGATGCCCAGAGTGCTCAGCAGTACTTGTGCTGAACTAATGGATTGAGCAATCCAATCAACGAGAACTGGCAAATGATTTCCTGATGTTTCAACGTATTTTCGAGAAAACAAGGCAATGCTGGGGCCAGAAGGCGCGGACACAGCATCAAATAACGACCAAAGGGTGACGACGCTGAAGATGAAAGTACGCAGTCCTGCACCCCCAAGCTGAGTAGAAATGGAAGGTATGAGACTGTTGAGGCTGGCTCTTGCGTGAATTTCAAGTGACAGTAGTGTCTATTACAACTCCTGCTTGATACCCCTCATGAGCAGTCTTTGACAACTGGACGTCATATCCCTTGCAATACGTATACTAATAAGCGTAACATCAGCGCTGGCTTGCACCTTCTTGATCGGTTTGATCTGCGCGTGAGGCGTTCTACGCTTGCACGTTTCTGATCTTGGTGAGGTGTTGTGCTTTAGACTATTCAAACTTTTCTAAACGGTTATCACGGCATTCAGATGTCAGAAACAGCAGAAACACCTGCAAATGGCGCCGAGGAACAGCCCAAACAACTTGACGAGGAGCCAGCAGACGAATACGTTGATGAAGAAGAGATAGAGATTACTCTGGGAGCTCGACGTGACGCGGCCAGCGAAGGAGAAGAGGATGAGGAAGCAGCTGCGGCCGGTGATGAAGGAGACCTGGGCGAGGATGAAAGCGGAGATGGTTTTGTCACTGGTACGCCTAGTTAAGACATCATTACGTTGATGCTATCAACATGTAAAAGGATGCCATGCCAGGGGCAAGTCGCCTCTCCGCACGAATTGTCTAGTTGAAGGGCAACTTTGCACGAGGGGCCCCAGTGCCTGTTGCTCAATTTGGCCCCCATCGTGCAGGACATATCAGCGCCATATCTCTCAAAGCTACTCAGGGTATTGCGTTGCAGCTCGTTGTCGCTGCACAGGATCTGTAGCATCCAGGACAGCAGATGTCCCACTGTCTTGCTGTTGACTGATCTATCAAACTGTGGGCAGGCAACACCAACCGATGAGGGCCTGGCTCCTGTAGCACCCTCTGAAGGATAACGATAACAGCAACAGCAGTGGCGTGTCCTGCAGACATCATCACCCCAACTTAACCATTGTGCTTGTCATCAGCAGCGCTACGATTTTCACTGCAGAACTGCCTACATACAGATAATCCAGCCGTGACTGTTGGCCTTCCTCTCTGCTCACAATATCACATGTTCCGTATTAAGATCTCATCAGGTTCCTTACACCTGCGTTTCTGTCGTTTCGGATCCCCACATCTAACCATCCCTCACACACAAACATGCACTAGACACACTTATCTTAGTTTTACCATGCTTGCACTGCTGAGATTTCAGATCTGGCCTTGTTGATTGCTCTGCTGTCCCTTGTGGGAGTTCAGGCGAGGAGGATGATATAAGGTCTGAGGCATCTGCTCCAACAGCAGCAGCAGCAGCAGCAGACGATGATGAAGGCGAGAAGGAAGAGGGTCAACTCACGCCGCAGCCTGCAGCAGCAAAACAGCGTGACAGCCACCACCAGCAGCAGCAGTCCGCCACCGAATCGGAGGAGCTCAGCGGCAGCGGCTCGGACCAAGACAGCGCAGATTTCACAACAGAGTCCGAGTCCGACAGTGAAGCCGGGGCGGATACCTCTGTGAGACGTCCTGGCCGTGGCCGTGGCCGTGGTCGAGAAAGGTCCGGTCGTGGCGGCGTCGGACGACATGCTGCTATAATAGCTGCCGGTGACTCCGTCACTGCTGCTGCTGCTGGCAGCGGCGGCAGCCGGGGGCGCGGTGGCCGTGGTGGCCGTGGTGGTCGGCAGCAGCAGCAGCGGCGGCTGGAAGATGAGCGGTTGGAAGAGGGAGAGGTTGCAGATGGGGATGACGTTATTCTGTCTAAGGAACTTCTACAGCAGCAGCGGCAGCAGCGCAAGCCCCTGGAGCCGTATGAGGTTCCGAGCAGTGGGAGATTTTGGGCGCATGATGATCGCGGGAATGATGACGTGGCAGCAGCAGCAGCAGCGCCAGCAGCAGCAGCAGGACCAGCTGGCAGGTGCGCTAGAGATTCTCCTCATTGTATCTGCTGCGTCTTTGTTTGAACTTCACAACGTTGTTCATAAGCACTTGGTACACGACTTATTGGGATGAAGCTAAGCAAGTACACAGGGCTTTGCTGGTTGCCTGCATTATGCACTGCAGCATTAAGTTCCAATGCCAGTGGTGACTGCAGTCCTGGTTTTACCTTGGGCTGCACAGTGTCAGGCTCAAACCATCACTGCAACAACAGTAACAACAGCCACAGCAACAGCAGCGGCCTTGACAGCACAAGGAACCTCAGGTTCCAAAGGTCTTGCACCCACTGCCACGCAAACATGTTTGTATTTGTAAATTGTATTGGGTCATTAAGTTTTATAAGGGTCGCATCTGTCATCGCCCACTGACTGCTGCTGTGCTCTGCTGACCTGGCAGCACATATAAAACATTGTCTGCTACTTTATCCGCAAGGTTTGGGGTCAAATCTGGTCTAGTCATTTCAAATAGCTCCATCCTGCTGCTGCTGCTGCTGCTGCAGGCCCGGCAAGGCCCCGACCCCGGGCACTGCTGCTGCTGCCGTCAGTGGCGGCAGTGCTGCTGCCACTGCTGCTGTTGCTGGTGGTGGCAAGTGGAAGCACGACATGTTTGAGGAGGTCTGCCGCAGGGAAGAGCAAGGAATAGAGGGGGTGAGCATGAATGTATCATACACAACTAACTTATATTGTATTGTCAAAAGTCAATATATTTCTATTCTGTCTTGTCTGTATTTGTTCTAATTCTGATTAGTACTGTTTTTGTGATTATATATTAGTTTTGTGGTTATATGTTTGTTTTCTGGTTATATATCTGTTTTGTGGTTGTATATTTGTTTTGTGGTTGTACATTTGTTTAATTTTTATTACTACTGTTTTTGTGATTATATGTATTTGCATGCGTATTCTGAAGTGCAGGATGAAGTGGTTGTGAAGTGCAGGATAAAATGCTTTTGCTTGTGCTCGCGTCTTTTGTGTGTCTTGCACAGTACGCACAGCAGCACGCACAGCAGTACAGTGTCATGCCCAGAACAATATGTGTCATCCTGCATGTGCTCGTATTGGCTGGCAAAATAAGATTGTAGCCAAATTTGTCCCCTGCTGTTGGAAAGGACCAACCTCTCCCCCCTGCACTATGTCGTCATATACACTCTGACACGTTACATTTCTGTTATTTTGTCTGTTGCATGTTTGCAGCCTGTTGTTATCCCAGAGCACAGGGGCCGTGGAAGAGGAAGGGCCAGAGGAGGCAGAGGTTTACCAGGCTTCAGGGGAGATGGGGCCCATCATTTCCAGCAGCAGCAGCAGCAGTTTGGAGGCCGTGGCAGCAGCAGCGGCGGCCCGATGGCACCAGCAGCAGCAGCAGCGGGCCCTGGCTTGCCTTATCTGCCTAAAAGTGGCGACCGTGGTGTGGCTGCTGCTGGTGGAAGCAGCAGAGGTGGCGGCCGGGGTGCTGCTGCCAGCAGCAGCAGTGGTAGGGGTGGCGGGCGCGATGCACAAGTGCCACGTGGAGCAGCAGCAGCAGCAGGCAGGGACCGTGGCAGCAGCAGCGTTAGGGGCGGGCGCGGTTATTATGAGAGTTATAACAGTGGCTATGACAGCAGCAGTCATAACAATAACAGAGGCCAAGATGGCAGGGAAGGTGAAAGATATGCTACTGGTAGTTTTAACAGTCCTTACAGGACTGGTGACGGTTGGGCTGATGACAGTTATAACAAGCACAGCAACGCAGATGAGTATGAGGATGAGTCCGGGTTTGATGCAAAGAACAGCTGGCGGCAGCAGCGGGAGGATTTCCAGCAGCAGCAGCGCAGGGGTGGTGGTCGAAGCAGGGGCATTGGCCGAGGCGCCAGCAGTTATAACAGTTATAACAGTGACAGCGGTTACTATGGCGGAGGCAGAGGTGGCGAGTATGACAGTTATAACGGCCGGGGCGTTCACTACGGTGGCCGGGGCAGTGGCAGATCTGGTGGTGGTGGTGGCGGGGGCGGTTACTACGAGGATAACCGTTATAACACACGTTATGACACACGGGATGGTGACGGTCAGCTAGAGCAAGGATATAGCAGCAGCAGGGGCCGGCAGCAGCAGCAGCAGTATGATGAGGACGGGCGGGAGGTTTGGATCCCTGTCCAGCGTGGTGACGGGACAATTACTGCTGTTAAAACCAACATGAAACCAGCAACTGGTGGCCCTGCTGCTGCTGCTGCTGGCAGCAGCAGCTCTCCGTATGCACAACAGCAGCCTGCACCACCTGCACACACTCAGGGGCCCCCACCTCCTAGGTACCTCAGTGCTGCTGCTGCTGCTGCTGGAAGTGGGCCCAGCAGCGGCAGCAGCAGGCTGAAGCCAGATGCTGCTGTATTTGAGCCTAGTAAGGCCCATTCAGCACCTCACCGTCCTAATGCTGCTGCTGGCAGCAGCACTGGGTACTATGGGCAGCAGCAGCAACAGCAGCCATATGCTGGTGGCAGCAGCGCATATCAGCAGCAGCAGGTAGCACCACCATCGTCATCTTACCAGCTGCAGCAGCAGCCTTCGGCAGCAGCAGCAGCAGCACCGGGGTATGCTCCTCCGGCTGGAACTGATCCTGCACAGTGGATGGCAGCAGCAGTGGCAGCACAAGCAGCAGCAGCAGCATCCATTGTGCAAGGAAACCTCCCACCTGCTGCTGCTGCCACGTCAGCGGCTCCTCCTCCTGCTGCTGCTGCTGCTGGGGTTCCGCCCAATCCCTATACCATGAACCCTTATGACGTACATTCGTACATGACGGCAATGGTACAGCACTACACACAGCAGTACGTCCAGCAGCAGCAGGCAGAGCATCATGGCACTGCACCTCCTGCTGCTGCTGCTGCTGCTGCTGCGGCAGCAGCACCAGCACCCCAGCAGCAGTACCTCCCTGATCAGCAGTACAACCAGCAGCAGCCGGAGCAGCAGCAGTACAATGAAGATGCGCCGCCACCTGGTTTTGAGAATCGTAGACTCCCTGCTGGCAGCAACACAACAGCAGCAGATCATCCTGCTGCTGCTGCTGCTGCTGCTGCTGGGCCATATGCAGCACAACAGCAGCAGCAGCAGCCGGGCAGTAGCTACGCAGATGCTGCAGGCAGTCGTGGCAGACGCTATGGCCTGTGATGCAGCAGCAGCAGCAGTGTGTGTGTGTTAATGACTCTGTGACTCTGTGTATGTTATTTGGTTTGGAAAAAACTTTTTTCCTCCCTGAAGACCAAGGTTCTTGAAGACCAAGTAGCACTAGAGTCATAGTCACTAGATCTGGTCTGGAGGATTGCCAGCTCATCAGGGGCAGTCCAAGCAGCAAGGCTGCTTTCTGTTGAGCCATCAGAATCCCTTCAGAGCAGTTGGTGAGCATGTCTAGTCTTTCTTGAGCATTGGGTGGTACTGGGGTGCCATGCTTGAAGCTAATCTTGCTCGCCTGTGTGGTGCTTACTGGCTGGACTGGACCACTTATACTCTGTTTCGATTGTTGTTTTGGGGTAATATGTTATGTTGGTCTCATGCTAGCATCATAACAGAAGATAATGCTGTTGTTTCTTGGATGGTGGGGGTGATGATACTACTTGGGGTTTTTTGGATATTTGTGGTTGAGATGGTGCACTAAGCCATGGCACCTGCAACAGCAGCAGCAGCAATGGCAACAGCAGCAGTATTGTTGACAAAGATGTTGCAGTTTTATCACTGCAGTTGTACAGTGGCGGCGGCAACAACAGCGGCGGCGTGTCTGTTGGTTGGCAATGCTGGTAGCCATCGAAGTACTGTTCAACGAGTCGTTCGTTGCAGCTACAGATCCTGTACAAGTACAGTTCTGATATCAAAGCAATACAGCTTTACTATCAAAGCAATATTGCTGTACAGGGGGTCCCATTGGTTGAGTTGGTGGCGCCAATGCTGCTTGTATCAGCTGTCAGGGAGGCTACTGTGGTCATGGATAAGCAGCCCTGCATACAGGCAAGCTGTATTTTTCCACTAGCATACTGCGTGCAAGTGTGTCTGTTGTTTTGTGTCTGTAAGAATGATGCTTTGTCAAGCTGCTGATCTTTATTGTGCTACTATCATGCTACAGGCATGTGTCACTCTGGTCAAATTTACTACTTTTAATGTAGGTTTTCTCACATTGGTTCAGTGTTGGGCTCCTAGAGAACTGTTGGTTGGCTAAAGAATTGGCTGCCCAGGAGATGCATACCTGGGTTCATGTTGAGGGCGGGACGTAGGTCATGACCTAGTGAAGGCGCAGTGCTGTGCTATCAGCTCCTCTTGATGAACCCAGTATGTCAACTGGTCATGCAATGCAGGCCTGTTGGTCAATGTTTGGTTTGCTGGGCGCTGCAAACTTTGCTTGTTGGGGTCATGGCCAATGGTACTCAGTCCATGGCATGGATTTGCGTTGGTTTCCCGGACTTGTTGGGCTCTCTGATTATTATTGGTTGGCTAAACAAATTCGACTGTATGTTGGTAAGACGGCGGCCGCGATGCTGTTGGAGTCGCCTACTGTAGGCGACTTCAGTGAAGTGCCACCAGTGGAGATTCTTGCTGAGTTTAAAGTTCAGCAGTTACTTATAAAGCTGCCGGCTGGTTTATTGAGCAATTCCCAGAGACGTTTCTGTACTGTAATCATCACAGTACGAGTTGTAAGCTCTGCGCTGCGCCACCTGCCTGTGGTACTGCAGCAGCTGACTGCTACTCGCAACAGAGGCAGCTGTTACATGTCCACTGTCGCAGCAGCGAATGCAATCGCCAGTGCACATCATAGCCGATCTTATGAACCGCATGCAAGCAGCAATGAGCGCTGTACTGTACTGCGCTCCAAATCTCACTGGTCGCTACGGTTGGTGCTTTAACAACCATGATCTGCCTGCATGCCGACCCTCGCTGGTCCATAATATGATCACTCACAGCTTCATCTATAACACTGTGTACGTACTGCTGTATGGGTGCGCACGACCATGCCTTGAGCCAGTCACGGACTTCGTCACGCCACAGCCCCTCACTTTGCAGGCTCAATTTTACCGCTTCAACCTCCAGATCAGCCGTCATGCCACCCCAGATATTACGTAAATGTTCTATTATAGCAAACGTAGCAGCGCATGCGGCCATCAACCTGCTACGCGTCCTCTTTGTTGCACCCATCGTCTTCATCGCGTGTTGGATGTTTTACGTTGGCGTCCAGCGCTGGGGCAACGATGACTTCTGGCGCAATTTCCCTCCAAATTATGGATGCGATGACACCGTACTGCTGGATCGATGCCAGGTCCAGCAGCTGGTATACATGTGGCTGGCACCTGCTGTCTTGGCCCTCACTGCGGTTGGACTCCTCGCATTGCGCGCGATTCTGCCGCATGAAGATCATCGCATTGGACGCTGGAATAAGATCAGCTCTTATCTGCTGCCACCACGGTGCGTTGTTGTCCTTACTGCTGCAGGACAGCGGCATTTATTTCTGTGCTGCTGCTGCCAACCACGCTGCATGCTTGCTTTTGCTGATTAGCCCAAGCGCAAATGACTCGTCGGCACAACTCGAAATGTCCTTGAGTCCCAACCAAGCAAATTCAACCAAGCAGAAAAATACATACAACGATCTTGAATTATTCAGGCATGATAGCAAGCTTGTAATAGCATCAGCAGGTGAGCTCTCTACGATGTCACAACAGCTCCTTCATTTATCAGCGTATATGAATCTACATGAAAGTTCCCGAAACGCAATTCTTTTTTCAATTTGTTGCTGCTGCTGCTGCTGCTGCTGCTGCTAATGCTGCCGCTGCTGCTGCCACTGCTGCTGCTGCTGCTGCTATTACAGGCAGTTCTGGCTGTGGTGGTGTGGTGGAATCACAGTATCAGATTTTTTGGCCATCTGTGTGTGGATTGCCATCAATGCCACCTGGATGGCTGTGATATTGAAGCGGTTTTGGAAACTCATTCCCTTCTTTACCAAAATAACAGGTAAGAACACATATGAATGGTGTCACATAAACATAAATGTCAATGTATGTTAATGGCAAAAGAAAAAAGATGTATGATAGCACAGGACAAGAAGCATGCATACACTTGGTGAGACAGCCACTGAGGAATGCATTTGCTGCAAAACTCAATGCTGCTGCTGCTGCTGCTGCTGCTGCTGCTGCTGCTGCTGCCGCCGCTGCCACAGGTGCCCATCCCTTGAACTTCAAGTGGAACTTGTGGCCGTGGCTCTGGGCTGTCTGCTGTATCCAAACTTGGTGCTGCTGTTCTATCCCATCAGCCGGGGGTCAGTGGTGCTGCAGGCAGCAGGAATTTCATATCCAGATGCAATTAGGTGAGTGATTATTTTTATATATATACACATATTTATGTATAATTATAGTGTGGAATTTTGTGAGAATATCTTGTGAAAAATTTATTAAGGAAATCTATTAGGGATTGCATGAGGAATGTTTTAAAAATAATATGTTTATAATAAGCATGTGTATACCTATCTTGACGGGTATTTTGTCCGTTTCATTTGGATTGAGCCAGCTGATCTGATGAAACGTGGCGTCAATTCATCAGGCTGCTGAGGTGTTGTGGCTTGGTTGGCAACTGCAGGATAGAAATCACTCAACTGCATTACAAACATCATGAACCTACATTCCCCCTTGCACATAGCAGTCGAAAACTGATATTGTTATTCAGTATATA
Organism: Coelastrella sp. MACC-549; assembly: GCA_018290735.1. Taxonomy (NCBI): domain Eukaryota; kingdom Viridiplantae; phylum Chlorophyta; class Chlorophyceae; order Sphaeropleales; family Scenedesmaceae; genus Coelastrella; species Coelastrella sp. MACC-549. The sequence goes on from JABEVS010000117.1 coordinate 17,039, forward strand.
TTGCTATTCAGTACAAAAATCTGTATTTTATCAATTTTCCGCACGTGCAACTCTCTATGTGCCACTTTTAATGCAACGTATACAATATATTTATAGTTCTTTTCAAACCATGTAGGCACCATCGCTGGCTGGGTCATGCTGTGATGTTGATGGTGACAGCACACTTCCTCAGGTTTTGTAGTGTGTGGCTCTAAAATAAACGTTTGAAACGTCTATCATATCATTCGTACGCTTAGTTTATTATTTTCTGCAGGTAAAACATAATAGAAACGAATTATCGCAATATTTGCACATTCAGTTTTTATTGTCTATGTGCTATTATTCAGGTACCATCGCTGGCTGGGTCATGCTGTGATGGTGCTGGTGACAGCACACTCCCTCGGACTTTGGAGTGTGTGGCTTTACCAGGGCCAGTGGACAAAAGAGGCTCTGGACCAAGGCGACCGCGTCAACAATCTCGCCGGGGGAGTTTCATTCTTGAGCGGACTTGCGCTGTGGCTGAGCTCACTTGAACTGGCACGACGAAGCAGTTACGAAGCGTTCTACAAATTGCATCATATCGGTGAGTTTGAAAAGGCTCATTTGATGAAGATTTTGTCACCGTGTGCTGCATTGAGTGGTTTGCATTGTTGCTGCTGGTGGTGCTGCTGCTGCTGGGCACATGCGGCCGCATGGATTTGAAGGCTAGATCAGGATTAGGATTACAAAATAAGATAAAGTTAGATGGCCATGTTTTCCATTTATTATTATTGGTTATTATTTATTATTATTGGTGTCTAGGGGGTGTAGGCAGCATTGAGGTGGTACATTGGCATCATAGGTGCTACTCATACTCACTGCTGCAGCTGCTGCTGCTGCAGGCTTCTGGGGATTCACCTTTGCTGGCTGCTGTCACGTCTGGAGCATGTTCTGGTACTTCCTGCCAGGTAGGATCTCAAACACGCACAATCTAGATTATTCTTAATGTTCATAATACTCATATTGTTTATTGCATAAGTTGCTTGACATCATATACTACAATACTGGCTGGCAACCACCGAAACACGTGTCTCACAAGCCATCCCGCTTGTTTGCAGACTGCTGTTGGGCGTGTGAGTTAGAGCCCCGCTTAATCTGTGCCTGTGATGCTACTGCAGGCTTGCATGATCGCATATAATTGATCCACACTCATATCATGAATAAAACAATGAATGAATGACATGATGGGTGACTTCTTGAGCATGTCGCAACTCTTTGCATCCCTTACGAACGCACAGAACTGCAATATATCTCCCATGAGCGACTATGTTGGCTCCTCCGGGGTGCCCCTCTGGGGCCAGGCTGTATGGTAGAGTATGGTATGGTATGCAATATGTTCAAGAAGCAGTTCCCGCGTAATTATTGATCATGTATATTTGTTATAATCATGCACTGCTTGAGATCCTGCTTGCTTTTGCTGGTAGATCTGATTGACTGTGGGCTGTTTCATCTCCTAGATAAAGGCTGCAATGCAGCAGCTATTTACATGATTTAGGATTCAGAGCAGGTCACACACGTATTGAGATACCAATAATAGTTTTATGGTGCTGCTGCCATCGCTGCTGCTGCTGCTGCCATCGCTGCTGCTGCTGCTGCCATCGCTGCTGCTGCTGCTGCTGCTGCCATCGCTGCTGCTGCTGCTGCCGCAGGTCTGGTCCTGTATGGTATTGAAGGAGTCTACCGCATCCAACAAGCTCTCTGGGAGGGCAGTGTTATCTCAAATGTCACATCCGGGAAAAATAACAAGCAGAGGGCGACTGTTCATGTGCTGGAAGCCGTAGCATCAAAAAATAACAGCATTTGCTCTCTGTTATTAACAGCACCACGTTATGCTGTGTCAGCTACAGGGTTTATCTGGATTAATGTTCCGGAAGTCAGCTGGCACTCTTGGCACCCTTTTGAATATTTTGCTGTACCTGTTATTAGCAACTGTTACAATGATGATAGTAACAGTCAAAGTAACAACTCAAGGTCTAGCAGTGCTGGCAGCAGCAGCAGCAGCAGCAGTGGTATGCTGGTGCATGTGAAGGCCTATGACAGGTGGACAAAGGAACTTGTCAAACTGGTAGCTCAGCAGCAGCAGCAGCTTGGCAGCAGCAGCAGCAGCAGTGCTGGTGGTGTGAACTTCAGGGTGAAAGTAGAAGGTCCATATGCTGAACCTCCAACTGCTGTTCTGGGACACCCTGAGGTGGCAGCAGCAGCAGCAGCAGTGGATGGCAGCAGCAAGGGTGGTCATCATGGGAGCATGGTAGATGGCATCATTCTTGCGGCAGGTAGGGACAAAAAGGAAAGAATAATGTAAATAGTAGTAATATGTATGTTGTGGTGATGCATGGTTGTCTCAGATGACATGCAAAGAACCCTGTTATTTTTCACCTACATGCAGCTGTTATGTTTCATCAAGGCTTGACTTTGGCTTTGACATTCTTTGATTGTGATGAAGCATGCTGACAAGAATCATCTTAACAGCATCCCACGTCTTGATTCTTTGAAAAAAACCTTCTAAAATCTACTAAAATGCCAAAGCCAACACTTTTAGAAACAAAGAAACTGTTTATCACTTTGTTCCACCTACATGCAGCATACACATTGCATCAACACCCTGTTTGAGATGTTTTGTTTGTGACGCTCTTTGATGTTGGGATATTACTTGGAGAGTAAAAAATAAACTCTGTACCATTTCATTTCCACTCTTTGATATGTATGGCAGCATATCATGTCTCAAGCGGCATGGCTATGTGTCAAGTGCTGGCAGCAGCAGCAGCAGCAGTGTCGTGACTGCAAAATATCAATTCCATGTGAGAAACCTGTTGTTGGTGAAGTTCACGCCCTCATGATTTCAAAGTATGATTGTATATGATTCTATATGATTCTATATGATTCTAAAATTCTAAAATATTTCTGTTACTGCTGCTGCTGCTGCTGCTGCTGCGGTTGTGACTGTCAGGTGGTGTCGGCATCACTGCCGCCATGTCAGTGTTACAGGAACTGTCAGTAACAGGAGCACCAACTGACGGTCTTCCTACACTGCTGATTTGGGCATGCAGGTAAATCAACGTTAGGTTGACATGGTATTTTTGCCTTTTGATATGTCCCAAAAGTGTCAGATAGTTTGTTATGGTGTTGTTATGGCAGTCAGCAGGCCTGCCATAATGAAGCCTGCTTTACATTGGCAAACAGACTTCTTTCTGTGCTCAGTCAGCAGGTATTATTGCATTCGTTTTGTAATGTATCAGCAATTCAATCATACGGTATAACGAACAATATGTAAAATATTTTATATATCAAAATATTTTATGAAAAACATTGTTATATAAGTATATAATATATATATATATAAAAAATGGACCATTGTGTACTTGCAAATCTTACAGAGGTATCAACTGTCTGGGCAACTTCGGCTCCTTTATGATTTGCTCTGAAATCATGTGGACTCAGTATTGTTTTAGCTTTCAAATGCAGTATTGTGTTACTATCATCACTTTGTTGGAAGATCTAAAGCATATGCTAAAGTATATTGGCAGGCTTCAAAAAGTAACATGTCATTTTGTTGTCAATAACAGGTATGTTGACGAGCTGGAATTCCTGGCACCACGTTTGATGGCCATGGCTGAAGCTCTTGGACTAAAAGTCACAGTGAAGTTCTTCTACACCGGTGAGCCTGTCAGCAGCAAGGTGTCGTCACTGGCCCAGTTGATCAGATCAACTTCATGAATCCACATACATACATTAATGTACATATCCTTTTCATATGTTGTTATTTCAATAACAATTACAAATATCTGCAGCTTACTATAATCATGAGAACATGCAACCGCCGAAAATGCTGTCGCAGGCGATACAAGGGCACTGGCTGCTGCTCCCCCTGCTGGCAGCAGCAGCAGCAGCGAGCATCCACCAGCAAGCAACACTGCTGCTAGCAGCAATCTGGCAGATGGCATTAGCAGCAGCAGGAACGCTAGCCTGGTGACGAGCAGTATGTGTCCCGTGGTGGGCCTGAGAAGTTTCTGGTGTCAGGCTGGACACAAGCTGCTGCTGCACATCATCGCTTTCTCAGGTGAGCGAATGCCAATGCTGCTGCTGCTGCTGCTGCTGCTGCTGCTGCTGCTGCTGCTGCTATATGAGTCTCATTTGATAGGATTCTGGTGATTTGATGAGTACTGGATGATCCACCTTTTCAATTTTTGTCCAATGATGTGTGATCTAATGGTGTTCTGGGAATCTCTATTCTGATCTGGTTAAGATCTTATTCAGAAATGATCTGAGCAGATATGATCCCAGGTATGTTAGATTCGATCTTGATTGTGTCTGATCTGATCTTGATTGTGTCGCATCTGATCTTGATTGTGTCTGATCTGACTTGAAATCAGTGACAAGATTCAGTGAAGCCCCCGGTGCTAGCTCTCAGTGCCAAAAGAATAGCGTAGTGATCTGACGATGTAGTGATCTTATGTATGATCTCACTGATGATCAGAATGATCTGATGATCTGATCACTGTCCGATGTTCTGTGAATATGCAGGCGTCCTGATCGCCATACTGCTCGTGCGCTACTACAGCGCAGTACTGCCAGCTAGGCACGGCATGAAACCTTGGACAACAGGGCAGATGGGCACTGCTTATGTAATTATGATCTCAGCTGCCATTGTGATTCCTGGTACACTGCTGCTGTGGATCACACTGGCAGCAGCAAAGTTTACTGTCGGCAGCAGCAGCAACAGTAGGAATGTCAAGAAAGATGGTAATTCTGATCTGACAGAGCATCTCCTTGAGCAAGGCACTGCTGATGGCAGCAACGCTGCTGCTGCTGCTGCCAAGGGTTATCCTGCTGCAGCACACCTCTCAGCAGCAGCAGTGGCAGCTGCATCAGCCACAGGAACTGCAGCGCTGCTGCCAACTGAAACGTCAGCAGCAGCAGCAGGTGGTGGTGGTAACAAAGTGTCTTGGCAGCTTCACCTCCCAACAGCAGCAGCAGCAGCAGCAGCAGCAGCAGCAGCAGCAGTGTTCCCAGTGGAGCTAGGTCGGCCACCTTTGACTCAGCTTGTCATGAGTTGGTTGGCCACACATCGCCTGCTGCCAGCAGCAGACAAGCAGCAGCAGCAGCAGTATGATGTTTATGGTATGGGTCCTGTCAAGCTGGTTGCTGATGTTCAGCTGCTTTGTGACGATGTGAACAAGCAAGGAAATGTACAGATGAACTTTGTGCAGAAGACACATGAGCTTTAGACGGCAGCAGCAGCGGCAGCGGCGGCAGCAGCGGCGGCAGCGACAGGGTGACGTCAATAGCAGTGGTGAGGTAACAGCTGCAGCAGTCACTGCCCATTGAGGACCTGACGAGAAGAATCTTCACACTCTGCACTTCAGATGTATGTAGCCACAGTAATAGTAGTAAAGTTGAACTTGCAGATATTCAGCCAGGTTGAATCTGGTTTCTGCTTGTTTTTGGTGTGCCCCCATGAGCCATCAGTTGGCTCCTTACGGGTGGAAACCCTTGAGGTAACTTGTAGTAGTAAGTAAATCAAGCCGTGCAGCAACACACCTTCATGTTACATGGCTCCAGATAGGTCTCTGGCCATCTGTCCCCAGTAAGAAAGCTGACAGGCAAGCTGTATTTCTGAGCTATCACATTGCGCGCAAATGTGTCTGTTGTTTCGTGTGTATCTGATTGAATCTGTATCAGCCTGGCAGCTTGCCGGGCTGGCATATCTCTCTAGAGGTTCTCTCTCTCTAGAGGCTCCGAACCTCAACAAGATGCAGGCGATCTCTCAAGGTGATGATCAAACGCATGCATCTGCTTCAAGTGCGTATGCTGGCGTGCAAAGCATGCTGCTGTGCGTGTTGTCCATGCTGCTGTGGCGATATGAGACAGTAGGCCTCGGGGATCCTACATATACGCAAGCTCTGTTTGCAAACAATTGTTGCACCAGCATATTATGTATTGTATGTATTGTCGTCTGTGCTTCATACTGCCTATGCTCAAACCGCTGGTTTGAGATATCTTGAACGATATTTGATGACGGCAGCAGCGTGCCCTGTGTTGCGTGTGCTCGACGAAGAAGGCTTCGGAGGTAGATCGATGTCACTGCAGTCTGCGTATTGCTGGCAAGTATGTCGGAGACGACGGTGGGACCTGGTCCAAATAACAGTGCACGTCACAACACAAGATCTGTCCAGGAGGCTAAGCAAAAGTACAGCAGACAAACGTACGTACACACTGTAATATGCCAGATGAGCGTATCGACCTTGACAATCTCGTTGAAGGCTTGAATGTTGTGTCCTGTAGTTTAGTAGCAACTATCTGCGCTTGATTCGCACCTGTGAAGAATAGTCATCCTATTGGTACAGGTTTGCATCATGCAGGTGCAGCGCTCAATGAACATCACTCGGTCCCGGTCAGTCATCCCTTCGACACGGCGCAGGCAGCTAAAATGCATCGCATACAGCACAGATGGCGGAGCAAGTAGCAAACGTGCAGTTACGAGTGACTGGCTGGTCAACTTCAGTACCGGGCTGGCTTCTGCTGCTGTCCTGATCAGCTGGCCCAGTGCTGTGCAGGCCGCAGAGCCTTTTCTCAAGAGTGCTGGTGCGCTGCAGTCATCACACATGTGTTGTCACCCAGATAATTCAGGCTGGCGTCGATTTATTTTCTAAGCAAATGACTAGGGAACGGGCTGTGTTGTACTCATATTTCAGGTACAGAAACGTTGGTCAACACCACATATTGCACAGTCCCTACATGCATTGCACGGCACCTGCTTTTCCAAGACGTACTACTTGTACGTTGGGCCAACCAGCCGCATTACGTCCTGCAGGCGCAAACGATCCTACATCACAACAGCAAGAGTTGCTGGGCACGCTGCAAGCAGCAAGTGGACAGACAGGGCCTGTTGAGCTGCCACTGGGTGTTTTGCAGCCTGGACTTATGCAGCACTGGGGGATGATGGAGAGTGAAGCGCAGCTGACACAGGTTAGACACGTTACAGCATGTTATAACATGTTAAAATCTGTCAGATCATGTGATCATGGAGGTCTCTTGGTTTTGAAATGTGGTACATGACTTGTGTGATAGTGATTCGCTTACTGAGGTTGCGCAGCAAAGACACATGATGCTTTGGGGCAAGCAGCAGCAGCAGCAGCAGCAGCAGCAGCAGCACGGCAGAGTAGCGCTGCCAGACGTGATGATGATCAACCAACTATTTCCTGATAGTGTACGACATAATGTTGTACTGTACTGTGCAATACTGTATCAAGTAATGCTACAAGACCTGAAGGGGACAGTTCACCTGTACAATCTGACAAAGTCCCTCACCAAAGTTGACACAAAGTTGACCCTTAACAATTGCACCCCTGCACTTCTATTAGGCCACTTATTGCTGTTGCTGCTGCCACCGCTGCTGCTGCTGCTGCTGCTGCTCATGCTTCTGCAGGCCAGTCAGCTGTGTACCACACCATTCGGCGTTGACATTGCTGGGGTCACAATACTCATTGCCTTGGTTGGTGCTGCAGTTGGCGGATACACGGCAAGACAGAGAAAAGATGAAGCAGAGCGGCTGAATGAGCAACTGAGAAAAATCAATGCAAGCCTAAGACAACAGGCAAGAGCAGGCAAGTGACAGGTCAATAATGCCATTTTGGATTTTAGATGTATGATAGTGTGTTGTGCGTAACAAAGTGAGTCTAAACTGTTATTGTCGTGATCTGATTTGAAAGAAAGAATTCAGTGGTGTCTATGCCATTATTATAAAAAACTTGAGTTCAGCATAGTAGCTTTGAAAGTGAATCTCCTGCAGCTTCCAGCTTCATGTCCATGAACTTTACTAATAAAAAAACAAAGACCGCAACATGCAATGACACCTGGAAATACTTATCATGCTGAAAAGTAAATAACTGGCTTGGAGTTGAAAACAATGCTCCATTCAGAACAACATAGAAAAGAAAGTAAAAAGTAAAAATAATTCTAGATATCATAACATCACAAATTACATCAGCAACAGCTGACACATGCTACTGCTGCAGGTGTCATGAATGCCCCAAGCCTGCAGTACACACCACCCAGCAGCAGCAGCAGCACTAACAGATCAACAATCACCCTACCCCACCCAGCAGTCACAACACACTCACCAAGTGCCGTCACTGCTGCTGCTGCTGCTGCCAGCTCAGCAGCAGCAGTGCCGGTAGCTGTGCGGACATTACTTTCAATGGAGGAGCATGAGCTGACGGCAGAACAGATTGAGTGCAAGGATACTCTGAGAGCTGGGAAGCGGATGCTGCGGGAGATGCAGGCTGCAGGTGTGTAAGCTAGCCAAGCCTGAACCTGAACATTACCCATCCCAATGCAAAAACCGTTTATATATGACTTTATATATGAAAAGATACAACATATATACTATGTTGTATCTTTTTTTCCGGTCGAAGCAAAGATACAACCCAATCACTTCAATGGATGTGCACCGTGGCTACTTCTACTCAGTTAAATCATTCTACACTGATCATTCGCCCCTGACGCCTTTAAAACTGTATTACCTGGGTGACTGCAGCAATTTCTTGTCTGGTGCTGATTATATTACCTGCTGCTGGTGCTGCTTCTTGCTGCTGCTGCTGCTGCTGCTGCTGCTGCTGCTGCTGCTGCCAGCCCAACTGCTCCAAATATCAATGTCGCTGTTCAAGGTATGGACTACTTGTGGCCATTCCAGAGCATTAGCAGCTGCCTTGCGTGACAAGTAATCAGAATCAACACCTGCTGCCGCCGCTGCTGCCGCCGCTGCTGCCGCCGCCGCTGCTGCTGCCGCCGCTGCTGCTGCCGCCGCTGCTGCTGCCTGTAGGTGCCCAGCTGAGCTTCGAGCAAGCGCTGGTGTTATCCCGCATGATCGGGGACAGGGTTCAGGAACGCCGTGCTGTCCGTGGCCTTGCTGCTGCTGCCAGGTTGCAGCAGCAGTACTCGGCAGCCATTGGGCATCTGCAACGGGTGCTGGAGATTAGCAGGGAGCTGAAGGAGTATACAGGTGTGTGTGAGTACTTGTTATGACACTTGTTATATGACATGTTAAACAGCAAGTAAATTTAACAGTTTCAAAAACATGTTTGATAATCGGTTCAATGCTTACTTTGTCAGAAAGTGGTGTGCCGGTCGGTGACAGCAGATTTTTTTTACGAGAGGCAGAAGTTGAAGCAGCAGAACCTCTTGTGGCCAGTCACAGTCAGGGGACTGTCGAAACTCCCGACCAGTGGTGTGGGTTCTCTGGGCCATATCATACCACACAAATTAGAAGTATAGTATACCTTATAGCTTGCCTAATTAGCCCCTGAGGGGCGCTTCATGGAAGCCTTCTATTGTTGGCAACAATTGCTCCTGAGGGACCCTGCAGCGAACAATTCAGTACTCAAAAGTTAGTACTATTTCGGCTGCTGCTGCTGCTGCTGTCGCTGCTGCTGCTGATGCTGCTGACAGGTGATGCTGATGCTTACGGTACCATTGCTGACTGTTACACTGAGCTGGGCAACTTTGAGGCAGCAGCTGAGTTCTATGACAAGTACATAACACGCATGGAGGACTGATGACGTCTGCTGTGACAGCAGCACCGGATGCCCCACTGGAGCTGACAGCAGCAGCAGCAGCAGCCTGCTAAGCTGCACCCAATGCCATGTGGAGATACCAGCTCTGTGACTCATAGCAGCAGCAGCAGCAAAGGCGCATGATGAGTTCTTGGCAGCAGTATTATGTAGCACAATGCGGCAATGCTGCGTAAGATCAGTGTGATTATGGGCCGTTTGCGGGAGCCTCTTCTGTCAGCAGTACGAGCAGTACTAGTGCCTCGAGCGCCTTGATGTTCTCAGCGATACGACGGGACTGGCCATTCAAAGCACCTCGATACTTTCCGTTAGCTACTAGTTGCGCTTCTGAGCACATGTGTGCTCAAGATAACTCCAGAGCGGTGATTACACGGCGCGAATCACGCGGGGTAAGGGTTAGTCCAGCTTCATACCCTGGAAGTGCCATGGACATTCATGGCCGGCGGGAAGTACAGACACAATATAATATTTGTAGCAATAATACGATTATGCGGTACAGGTTGGCCTCTGCTCGCTGTCATGAAAATAGTTAAGGCGACCACAGGCACTAGCAAAGATCACGTAACAGCCTGAAGAAGCCATGAAACTGCCAATAAAAACCTGAACACTGTTGTATAACATGTCTTTAGCATGTATAGCAAGTATGCTGTGGTAATACCTTGGCGCATGAGCAGAAACCGGCCAAAAGCAGCGCCCTCACTCATCATTGTCATTTAGGAGAGACACAACTAGCAGCTGCGCTGCTTCAAAGCCTGTGCCACTGTCTCGTTAAGACGCATCTTGCTAGCTGAGATCAGCATCTAGCACTATAGTTCTGTGCCATCTCACGCCTCTGGCTTCCTCTTCGTTTGTCCTGCTAATCACGTGCGCACGGTAGCCCACGTGGTATACCTCGTCAGCGTTCGGACACTTGCTTACCGTAAGCTTTGGAACCCTTTGAGAACTCAATATGTCAGGTGGGCAGTCTGCGGCCGGTGCTAGCCATCATCAAACCCTTGCTCGCTCCTGCAAGAAGAGATTTGTCAGCAGCTGCGCCGATGGGCCTTTCCTTGCTGATCAATCGCTGTATTAATGATAAAACAACGCTGATGTGTGAAATGATGCAGACTGTTACGGCTGGAAGGACTTGCTGTCGTATCAGGGAGCCAATGGGCAATTCACGCCTGGCCAGTGTGATTTCTTCAAGGGCAACCCTATCCTACCCGAAGCCATCGGTTGGATTACGGTAGTGGCGTTTGGAGCTGGTGAGCAGCACCCGTTGGATCTTACTGTTGCACGGTGCTTTTCACTGCAGTCGCGCCAAACAACACCAACTGCTCAAGTAGAAGCCGTTTGCTCCGTGCAACACAGTGCACTGTGACTATCATTATCACGCCTTCTTTTATTAGTTGCTTTGTTTTCTATACAGCATCACTGCCTTACCAGGCACTCCTCTCATGAGTCATGCAGCACAATCCTGGTGCTTCATAAGTTGCAGCCCCCCACTCATCGAACTTGTGCCCGCGCGGTGCCGCCATTTCTTGCATCGATTTCTCGCAGTTTTCACTGTGCTCACGTCCATTGCGCTGTGGCTGGATTCCCGATTCACCACTCATGGTGGTTCATCTGAGGCGTACAGCACAGCTGGCAGATCAGTGAAGGCGGGACTCACGGCTTGTGACATTGTTAGTGAGTAATAATAACTGTTATAACGGTAAACTGTCCCGCAAGAGTATGAAACGGTTGTTACAGTTGGTAGTGCAGTATCACAGTGTGAGATCTCACTCTCATAAAGTGCTACAGGTAGTGCCCAGGCACAACTGCTTTGATCTATAGCCCTGCATGCAGCGCTGCTTTGATGCAGCCGCATCTGCTGGTAAATCTGGTCAACTTACAGCGGATTAAACACATCCAACAAGAGACTAAAATTGCGCAGGACACCAGAAACACAAAAAAGAAAAGTCTGATTTATACGAGAATCAATTTGCTAAGAGTGCGTTTAGCATGCTCGATCCTCTGCTGCCCCCCCCCCCCCACACACACACACACACCACACACACACACACACACATATACCACACACAAAACCTAAACAAATTTATCAGAACCCCTATCAACTGACGGCTGCTGCTGCTGCTGCCGCTGCTGCTGCTGCCGCTGCTGCTGCTGCTGCTGTTAGGCAAGTGGACCTGGGCAGCTACTCTCCTGCAATCATCTAATGTGGCGTACAAATACGGCGTGGCGGGACCCTTCTGGTATGCAGCAGGTATGAAGTTGAAAAGGTTCAAAATACCAGAACACCTATTCAAATTCCGACCCTCATTAACGGATCATTATTATCTTGTGGCTATACAAACAGGACTCAAAACAGACCTGTGTGCTTTGTACACCTTGATGGTGTATGAAACACAACATTCTGGCAAAATCACCTGCAATAGAGGAAAGTATCCAGCGAACCCACTGCTGCCACTGCTGCTGCTGCCGCCGCTGCTGCTGCTGCCACAACAGGTGCCACAATTCAGGTGCTGCTGTTCGCTATCATGGCTGTTGAGATCAAGCGCAAGGCGCCCACTGCTCACACCGTGCTGGAGGTTGTCAAAGCTCGTTGGGGCACTGCTGCTCATCTAACCTTTCTGGTGTTTTGCCTGTTGACGAACATCATCGTCACTTCAATGCTCATCTTGGGCGGTGCAGCTGTGGTCAACGGGCTGACAGGTGGGACAGGTGTTAGATGCCTTGTCATCTGTTGTTAGATATATTGTTACAATGGTTGTCACAATATTTGTTACTTTTGGCTTTCGAGATGTGTGATAATGCTATTGATGTCATCATCAGTGTTGTGTGTTGTATTTTGCAAATCACCAATAGCATCCTTACTGTTGAGTGCTTAGGTCATATCAGAACTCTGCTGCTGCTGCTGCTGCTGCTGCTGCTGCTGCTGTTTTAGCACTCCTGGTCACCGCCTAGGTTATCGCAGATATAATCTTGGTACACCTTGACAGGAGGAGCCGAATTCCAAAAGTTTCCTGTCCTATCAAGCAATCCTCACATGCTGCCGCTGCTGCTGCTGCTGCTGCCGCTGCTGCTGCTGCCGCTGCTGCTGCTGCTGCTGCCGCTGCTGCTGCTGCCGCTGCTGCTGCTGCTGCTGCTGCTGCTCAGGCATGAACATCTATGCTGCTGCCTTCCTGCTGCCTGTTGGTGTGATGGCGTACACTGCACAAGGAGGTCTGAAGGCCTCTTATGTGGCATCGTGGGGCAACACAGGTGACATCACCTGTAGCAACTAGTACACTGGGTTTTCTTTCTTTTTTCTCGTTTTTTTTTTCGAGTAGGTTCAGATTCTCGGGGCAACACAGGTGAGAGGACGTGCAGCAACCAATGCAGTGAGTTCATTCCAAACAATAGTTATTGTTTTTGGTTAGGTTTTAGGGTTTAAAACCCTAAACCCTAAACTTGTCTTTGTTGGGGAAAATGCAATGTAAACAGAGTCTTAGTAGCTTGAGATTGGCAGGGGGGTTTAAAACCCTAAACCCTAAACTTGTCTTTGTTGGGGAAAATGCAATGTAAACAGAGTCTTAGTAGCTTGAGATTGGCAGGGGAGAACACAGGTGAGCATGTGTATTAATCAGCACATTGGATCCTTTGTTTTTCCTTCTAATAAAACATTTACAATACAAACAGGTAGCTTCACTGATAAATTCAGTGAACGACCCAGGTGAGCACGTGTATCAGTATACTAGAAACCATGTGTGATGACCCACTGGCAAAACTGCAAGTATTCAAACAACCAACAAGCAAGTAGCTCTAGTAGGTTGAAAAATCATGAGGCAATACAGTTGGGCAGGTGTATAAGTGCTGCTGCTGCTGCTGCTGCTGCTGCAGGTGCCATCCTCCTGGCCCTGGTTGTGTTTGGCATGATGACTTATGCATCTGGCAAGTACCCTGTAGGTTCAATTGGGGCTGTGTGGGAAAACCTGCAGGTATGTTATTTTGTTATATAACATTGAATGCCAGATTGTTACCTTGTAGAGCAACAACATATGCATGTGCAGATATTATTTCTGAAGAAACATGGTCACGGTCCAATCCATACATACGGTGATTTACACAGCAAAACAAAATGAAATCAAAGCAGAGAGATTGCACCAGGTGCGTGTTCAAAAGAGTGTGTCATTGAGTGTGAGTGTGACGTGTCACACTAATCACACAACAGTATGACTGCCTTGTCAGTACAACTGATCACAAAAAAGTGTGTCATTGAGTAACATTGTGTGATTGATACACTGATTTTGTAACAGGTTATTGGCGGCTTCAAACCTGTTGTGGGCAACAAGGCGGGGTCCTACCTAACGATGTGGTCAACCAATGGCCTGGTGTTTGGAATTATCAACGTCATCGGAAACTTTGGGACAGTATTTGTTGATCAGTCCTACTGGCAAGGAGCCATTGGAGGTATAAGAAACGTATTTCTTTATTTTTTTTATTGTTATAGCACTTGCTGTTGCAATTGGTAAAGATTAGATGACAATAATAAGATGACAAGCGGAGATATGCTTGCTGTCACTAACACCACATATGCATGCTGTCGCTGTGCATGTTATATGTATGTAATTTATTGTTTAATTGTAAAAATTTTAGCGCTTGCTGTTGCAAAATAATAGCAAAAAATGACGATTCGTGTTGCCCACAGAGATGCAGTATGTTGTTGTCAGTTTCCTTGCACACATGCTATCTTCAATCGGCTGTGCATACAGCTGCTCAAAAGATAACAGCAACATGAACAAGTATTGAGCAAGAAATGCAACAACCTCAATATGAGATATATTGAAATATATTATATGTCAGAAAATTATATGCATGCAAAGCAACACCTTTTCATCAATTTGCAGCTCGCACGACACATAAAAGCAAACAACAAAGAACGAATGCAGCTGCTGACTGTCTTACCTGCTGGTACCCACATGACAGTGGGGCTGAAAGTTAAAACTGGAAACATTCCCACTTACTGACAGTGCTGCTGCTGCTGCTGCTGCTGCTGCTGCTGCTGCTGCTGCTGCTGCTGCTGCTGCTGCTGCTGCTGCTGCTGCTGCTGCTGCCACTGCAGCCAAGCCATCTGCAACCTACAAGGGCTACCTGCTGGGCGGCCTGTGCTGGTTTGCTGTTCCCTTCACCATGGCAACCTCTATGGGCCTGGCTGCTCGAGCAATGAACCTGCCAGTGTCTATCACAGAAAGTAACCAGGGGCTGGTGCCACCGGCTGTGGCTCAGGAACTCATGGGAGCAGGTGTGTTACTGTCTTGTTATTTCATGTCGTATATAACAAGCAACAATGAATGTGCATACGTATGACTATGTATATGTAGCCAAAAAAATATTATAGGGGATTCAACACATTGACACACAAGAACTGCACACAAGTTCACCAGCCATGGCTACTGCTGCTGCTGCTGCTGTTGTCGCCGCCGGGCAATAACGCTGCTGCTGCTGCTGCTGCTGCTGCTGCTGCTGCTGCTGCTGCTGCTGCTGCTGCTGCTGCTGCTGCTGCTGCTGCTGCTGCTGCTGCAGGTGGTGGCTTCCTTCTAATGCTTCAGCTGTGGATGGCTGTCACTGCTACAGCCAACTCAGAGCAGCTGGCTGTTGCCTCTCTGATCTCTTATGATGTGTACCGCACTTACGTAAACCCCAAGGCATCAGGAAAACAGGTATGTTACATTATGTTAACAAATGTAACAACAAAAGTAACAACACATGTGACTGTATGTTGGTAGCAGCTGCTGCTGATCAGTTTGTGAATGAGATATGTTACTATGTCACTTTGTTCCAAGAAGAGGTAATTAAACATCAGAAATCAGGTTTGTGCATCCATGCTGAACTCCCTAATCTCTGATATCAACTGCTGCTGCTGCTGCTGCTGCTGCTGCTGCTGCTGCTGCCAGATTGTGTTGGTGAGTCGTATCATGGTGTGTGTGTACGCTGTGCTGTCTGGAGTCCTCGCCATTGTGCTCATGAAGATTGGCCTCTCACTCGGCTGGGTGTACCTGGTGAGCTACTAGCCCAGCACTAGATATTGGAAGTATATATACGCCACAATATTGTATTTTAGTCTGGTTTAAAAAAAGAATAGTGCTCTCTCGTCTGGGTGTACCTGGTGAGCTACTAGCCCAGCACTAGATAGTAGTGCTTGGCAAGGGTATATATACATACAATGATAGAAGTAGTCTGGCCGTTGTTAATAGTGCTCTCTTGGCTGGGTCTACTCGGTGAGCTGCTAGCCCAGCACCAGATATCGAATATATATATGCACAGAACAACAAATTGTAGTCTAATTTAAGAAAAAAAAATGTAAATAGTGTGCTTTTCCCTAATTTCATACCTTGAGTTACAATATTATTTGTATTTGTTGTTTATATACAAAAAACATCAAATTCGTTGTTTTGAGTGACTTGGTGGCAATATCTCTGTTGTCATGCCATATTCCAGACAGCCATGAATCTCTGCCGCTGCCGCTGCTGCTGCTGCTGCTGCTGCTGCTGCTGCTGCTGCTGCTGCTGCTGCTGCCAGTTCATGGGTGTTGTGATCGGATCAGCTGTGGTCCCCATCGCTTTCAGCATCACTTGGGCAAAATGCTCCTCCGCTGCTGCACTGTCTGGAGCTATCGGGGGCCTGATTGGCGCTGTCATCACATGGCTTGTTACAGCAAAGGTAAATAACACAAAAAATAACATGTTAACATGTTACATTGTGATGTGTGTCTGACAGCAGTTTTGAAGAAAATCTAGAAAGATTTTGAATGCAAAGTCTGTGACAAATGAGCATGGACAAATTTGGTTACACTGCTGCTGAAAGGTAGTGGCCTTGACAATCTGGACTGATGGGTATAGCTAGGGTCTTCTGGTCTTGTGCAGGGGTCATAACCCATCATGAAATGACATGGTACATACTTGTGCCGTGTATCGTACTTTCCTGTGCACGGCACCTGGCATTGTTGTAGCTAAACTCCTGCTCCTGCTGCTGCTGCTCCTATCGCTGCTGCTGCTGCTGCTGCTCCTATTGCTGCTGCTGCTGCTGCTGCTGCTCCTATTGCTGCTGCTGCTGCTGCTGCTGCAGAGTCTGACTGGTGCACTCACCATTGACACTCTGGGTGGCGACTTCCCGATGTTGGCCGGCAATGTCATGGCCATTGGCCTTTCAGGTGTTATTTGTTGTGTTATTTCCTTGATAAAACCCCAGAACTATGACTGGGCACACATGAAAGAGATCCCAAGCGTTGAAAATGATTCCCAGGAGATCATGGAGGATGTGAGTGACAGATATCATGTTGTTATTTGCGTAGAAAGTAACATCTGTTGTGACACATTATTTTAACGTGTTTTTGGCAGCTGCTCACATGTCACTTGGAGTCCCACCTACTCTTGCAACCTCTGCCATCACTAGGTATCAAAAACTCATAATGCATTTTGACATCCGCATACTGGGTGCTGACACTCGTACTATGTGCTTTTTCCAACAGTCAATTTGTCCTTGTATCTCCCAAACGTGTTATTCATTCTGGTATTTCACTGTCAATGTACCTGTTAATGTATGTTATAACGTGTTATTCTACTCTTCCCGCAGACCAATCCCGCCGACCTGAACAGGGCCCTGAAGTGGACCTTGTGTTACTCTGTCAAGACGATGTTGTTATCTGTTATTCATGTATGTTATTATGTGTGTGTTTTTTCTTTTCCTGCAGACTGATCCTGCTGGCCTGAACAGGGCACTGAAGTGGACCTGGTGGACAGGGGGTGCCCTGACACTGGTGATGCTGATACTGTGGCCGCTACTAGCACTGCCTGCCGGCATATTCAGCAAGGGATACTTCACAGTAAGCTCTAAAACCTAAAATAGGAATCATGACAGTGTATTCTAGTCTTGTTGTTTTTGATATGTTATCCTTTCTCATTCATTTTGTCCGTGTGTTGATGTAGGTTTTCTAAGTACAGCATGTAGGCGTGTCCTCTTGCTGCAGCATACTTTATTGTAATTTGTTATTTACCTATTTTGTCACTTGCAGTGCTACAAAGGCAACAAAGCCCTCAGAACTTGTCACTGCCGTATCAGCAATTATCAACACTTGATTGAAAAAAAAAATTCTCTTATCAATCACCACACTACTTGCATTGCTATGCCAGGCATGAGAGCAGCGCTGCAAATGTTTTCATCCTTCAGACGATGAAGGTGACTGCTGACTGCCCTGCTGCCGCTGCTGCTGCTGCCGCTGCTGCTGCTGCCGCTGCTGCTGCTGCCGCTGCTGCTGCTGCCGCTGCTGCTGCAGATGTGGATCATCATCGCCCTTACCTGGGGCTTTGCAGCCACACTCATCTGCATGATACTGCCATGGTGAGTGTCCTTGCACAAATATAGATGCAAGCTTCCTTGCACATGCAGACACAGATGCAAGTTTCCTTGCACGCGCACATACAGCGCAAGTTGTGAACTCTAACAGTTGCTTTTATTTACAATTATAATCAATTGTTCAGCGTTTCTGCCCACAGTGTTGGTAAAGCTGTTAGGCTGCAAGCTCATCACGGTGGAACTACCCAGTGGTATTTCCAACTCTTGGTGTATGTAGTTTGACATTGTTTGAGAGGGGAAAAAAGCTATGGCGGTAAAAACAGAAATATACCATGTTGTGCAGGCTTGCCACAAGCCAGATTTAGCATTGTACCAATCATGCCATCATGCCGTCATGTCTGTAGTGCTGCTCGAACAGACACATTGTAAATGATCACCCTTCCGCTGCTGCTGCTGCTGCTGCTGCCGCTGCTGCTGCTGCTGCTGCTGCCGCCGCAGGTATGAAAGTCGCCGCCATGTTGCTAAGATCATCTCCGGCATTTTCTCTGGCGCTGCTTTCAAAAAGCGCGAGGACAACAAAATGATGCGGGCAGATGTCATGGGGCCAGACGCAACAAAGTACTGAGCAAATATATGCAAATAGGCACATCATGCATACATATGATACACATACTATGTGTGAACTTGCCTGATTTATACTTCAGTAATGTATGCTTAGTGCTGCCCTACAGCCTTCACTTTATCAGATTTATATCTGCAACTGTCATGTTTGCCGCAAGCGCAATTAATCTCATGTACATGTTGAATTTGTGTTGGTTTTTGGCAGGATATGTGCTTGTAAGAGGCATATGATGGTGCAACCTGTGCAGCTGATGGTTCACAAACACAATGGCACTGGGTCTTTTTTATGCAGTCCAGAACTGAAACCAATCAAATAGTGTGAGTGTATCTGCAAGCTTGGTTTGAGAATTGCGAGCCGATCTGAAAAGGACAGCAGGCACTAGATTGTGAACCAATCAAGTTTGCATTGTGAAAATCAATCCAGAATGTGTTGTGAGAGTCGTATGTGCATGAGCCTGTGTATTGCAACCCAACCTTTCAGTGACTTGGAAGACTCAATCCATGCTGAAGGACTCAATCCATGCTGGGTACGTACTTGTAGACATGGTGTGTGTTGTTTCTTAGACCCCTTGAAGCTGGGCAGTCAATGGACGTCCGTTACTTTTGCATGGCAAGAAGACAGACCCAGTCAATAGTATTGTTTTGCTGTCGGCAGTACTCCTGTGTGGCCCTAGCAAGGTAGAATTGCAGTGTCCAAAATAAGAGTGATGACCTTGTATCAATCAGCAGCTACAGAGGCATATATGGGATGATTTGTGTTCAGCATCAAGTGCTGTTGTATGCTGCATGCATACTATGCATAATGTATGCATGGCATATCATATGCAACAAGTTCATATGCCTAAGAGGGTTTGCATCTGACTCTGATGTGCAGCATCACTCAGTATTGGTAGGCTGCCAGATCTTCTAGAAGCTTTGTGTTAACTAGTCTCGTTGCTTCAGTTGCATTGTAACCCAACCCTGTATGATATATATCATACATATGATGATCATATTCAGTATCTAGTAACTACTTTCCTATATACTTGCCTAGCCCGCCTGGTGCTCATCAGCCGGCGCCGCACTTGAAGGTATGCAGCACTGGTTCATTCTGGGAGTCTACCAAGCACTCCAGATCTGGGGTTTGCACGGGAGTGTACCATACACATAAGTCATATCAGTGGGACCGCAACCAATTTGATTAGTAGTAATAATAATTAGCACTTTGCAGCCATAGCATTTACTGCCATCGGCCCCGCGCCTCAAATCTACCCATACCAATCCAATTAGTAATGTTGAGCATGCGCAGACCCATCTTTGTTTGCCGGCATGTTGACTTCTATCCATCATGGGGTCCTATAAGCAAACACTGCTGGCTCCTTTGGATGAGTTGTCCGTCAGGTGTTGGGTTGTATAGTGCATGGTATAATACGGATTAGCTTCGCAGCACTGCTGGCAAGTGGCTCACACATTGACCTGCAGGCCGGCCTGAATGCAATCCTTGGTGGATGGACTCAGTTAGCTACGGTAGCGTTCAAGTACGTACTTCGGCTTATCCAGGCGGCGATTGGCTCAGCTCCGGGAGCCTCCCGAAGTCCGGTCTATCTGTGTCAAGCAGACGGAGCGCGTGCTCCGTGGCGCGCCACCCGATGAGCGCATCAATGCAGGGACATCATTTCATCATGATCATGGATGATCCAGTGGCGCTCCGTCACGGTCGGCATGACATGTCGACGGGTCGTGTATGTAAAAGATGTTGAGCCATGCAGCAAGTTGAGATGTTATGCCAATGGCAAATGCGCTGACATGTGTTGAGGGCGCCACCCTGGTATGATGCTTGTGCCTGCCTTTGCTGCCCACCAGCTGCCACCGACGTCCTGCACCAAGTATTACCTGTAAAAAGGAGGATGTATGTGATGCATAGCGCTGGTATGTTGCCAACATACCAGCGCCATGATGGCTCAACTTCGACGATGCTACAGCTGACTCAGAGCTCGCCGAGAAGTGACTGTGAGGCACGAGCTCGTGCCGTCTCGAGGCCAGGCAGCTGCCTCGTCTGTCCTGGCTGTCCATCCAGCTGCCACTGACGTTCTGCACAGATTATTACCTGTAAAAAGGATCATCCGGAGGAGAGACCTGTACATACCACAAAACCCAGCCCCTGAGGGCCAACCCAAAGGAGCCAACCCAGTTGGTCATGTGAAAACTTTTCCTTTGGCAAAAGGGCATGCGCCCCAAAACAGCTCCAGGTGCATTCCTAAGCTCTGTAATACTATTTACTATTAAGATAAACCTGAGGTGCCATCAAGATTAATGAAACGATATATATGCAAAAATTCTGCAGACGGATACCTCATACAGACACTGTGAAACACAGGTTTTCAGAATTGAGGAGGAACACAATATCATTGAACATGTGTGTACCGCAAAACCAGCAGCAGCTACCCTAGATGACCTTGAGAGCTTGCAACACTGCTGTGACAGATCCCAATCATGGCAAAGAAGTGCCCCTGACACTTGCAAAAGACTGCAATGGACTGAAAGATGCTGCCTCTGCAATGACTGACAGATGCTGCCTCTGCAATGAGTGTGCTGCTGCTAGCACATAGTGCTGGCAACACCAGAGCCACTGGCACGGGCATGTACTATCAACATGTGTTTTTTTCACAAGTTGCTTGAGCTTTACTAGATCTCAAGTGGCACACGGGCCAGGCATCCCTATGACACTTTGCTTGAGCATTATCACATGAGCAGCTCAACCCTCTCTACTAATTAATATTATTGATAATTATGAGTGTAAATCCTTTCTACTCATAATCATGGGTGTATCCTTTCAAACTGAACCTTCTAGATGATCAGGACCAGCCTGAACCAGTCATGAAAACAACCAGTCATGCATCCATCTCACCCTGCTTATTGCAGCACAAGCATGTACTGTGCCAACAGACAGCAATAATCCTAGGAGCAGGCCTGCTGTTATGTTCCAAAAGACATCAACAGTTCCCAAGAAGGCCCAGCAATTGCCATGGGTACTCATCACCATCACTGTGATATCTCATGAGCTGCTACGCGCTAATATCGCCCAGAATCACAGCGAAGCCCCCAAAGTTTCCAACAGGCCTGACAGCATGAACAGATGCAGCATAGCATGCGCACAGCAATGCGCAACACCTGAAGTCAGCTTGACAAAAGTTTTGTGAATACAGCAATGCCTCCAAGCTCTAGTCTATGGCTGCATGCATAGCAATTGTGACCCGATCGCATGATGCAACAATTCACATGCAAGTGGGTGTACTATCTGCAACGCCTACAGCGCAGACTTGCTTACGTGTACATCAAGATCATCCGATTCGACGCAACAAGTCCCGATACATTGATATAAGCCTGTACTACGTGCAACTGCTAGATGATTGGCTCCAAAGGGCAAAAAACAAAACGGAAAGGGTATCCTTGCTTCCCGGAAGCTCTAGATGACAGGCTGTCATAGTCTGTGTCGTACAATGTCCCTCAATCTCAGTCACCCATCATTATCATCATAACACCTCCACAGCCCAACCTCTACACACTGCCCCAAACGACACATCCCACAATCATACAAAGGCTGCCCATTCTTCATATAATATCCAGTGTAAGGAAACCAGCCATGGAAATACCCCCTGTCCCAAAATGGACTGTTATAACCAGCGTTGTATCCAATGTTATAACCGTTATTGTACCACATCCCAAAGTTTTGAGCTGTTTTTGGTGCGTTGCCCAACACCGCTGCTGCGGCTTTCTGCCGCCGCTGCCGCCGATACACAGCTGCCGCAGCTGTGTTCTTTTCCTCCTCACAGACTGGTGCTGCTGTCGGCGTTATTGTTGTCAAGTACTGCTGCACGACAGTACTGCTTGTATCACCCCCAGTTGCACTACCAACAGTCTTCTGCTTGCAGTACACTTTCAGAGAGTTCTGCTTTGCATTTTTGGCACTCCTGTAGGGATAGCTACCAATGATCTGAAGCCAATTAGTGTCAGTGAACGGCAGATTCATGCTGCTAAGGTTTTGATGTAAGGCACATGCCGTACCATCAGAGGCGAAACCAGCAGTGGGACACTCAGGAGAAGAGCCAGTGCATGTTGAGCCCAAAGAACAAGGTGCGGCTGGAGAGCAGGGGGTACTTGCTGGAAGCAAGTTATACCTGGGGCACAGCGGCAGCAGCAGCAGCAGCAGCAATTGGTGGTAACAGGGTCCTGGATGATTTTTTTACATAAGAACAGAACCTTGATAAATAGTTATCAGATAGTACAAATGAGCATGTCAGGTAGTATTCACTGCTGTTATGATGTTTCAGAGACGATGGTAGAGGGATCTCCCGCAGTGATTGCGGCTGCAGCACACATTTGTCACGATGATGTATGGGGCTCCGTTGGTACATTACATTGTGTGTTGCCATGTATTGCACAATACCTCTCTACTGCTTGGAAACTACGGTGTCAATGTGAGCATAATGGCGGTCGAACCGCTCAGCATGGATTGTTGTTGTCCGCTTCTGAAATGGGGCGCGGGGCCGATGGCAGGATTGCAGTGTCCAAAATAAGAGTGATGACCTTGTATCAATCAGCAGCTACAGAAGCATATATGGGATGATTTGTGCTCAGCATCAAGTGCTGTTGTATGCTGCATGCATACTATGCATAATGTATGCATGGCATATCATATGCAACAAGTTCATATGCCTAAGAGGGTTTGCATCTGACTCTGATGTGCAGCATCACTCAGTATTGGTAGCCTGCCAGATCTTCTAGAAGCTTTGTGTTACTAATACTGTTGCCTCAGTTGCATTGTAACCCAACCCTGTATGATATATATCATACATATGATGATCATATTCAGTATCTAGTAACTACTTTCCTATATACTTGCCTAGCCCGCCTGGTGCTCATCAGCCGCACTTGAAGGTATGCAGCACTGGTTCATTCTGGGAGTCTACCAAGCACTCCAGATCTGGGGTTTGCACGGGAGTGTACCATACACATAAGTCATATCAGTGGGACCGCAACCAATTTGATTAGTAGTAATAATAATTAGCACTTTGCAGCCATAGCATTTACTGCCATCGGCCCCGCGCCTCAAATCTACCCATACCAATCCAATTAGTAATGTTGAGCATGCGCAGACCCATCTTTGTTTGCCGGCATGTTGACTTCTATCCATCATGGGTTCCTATAAGCAAACACTGCTGGCTCCTTTGGATGAGTTGTCCGTCAGGTGTTGGGTTGTATAGTGCATGGTATAATACGGATTAGCTTCGCAGCACTGCTGGCAAGTGGCTCACACATTGACCTGCAGGCCGGCCTGAATGCAATCCTTGGTGGATGGACTCAGTTAGCTACGGTAGCGTTCAAGTACGTACTTCGGCTTAT
Organism: Coelastrella sp. MACC-549; assembly: GCA_018290735.1. Taxonomy (NCBI): domain Eukaryota; kingdom Viridiplantae; phylum Chlorophyta; class Chlorophyceae; order Sphaeropleales; family Scenedesmaceae; genus Coelastrella; species Coelastrella sp. MACC-549. The sequence goes on from JABEVS010000117.1 coordinate 40,942, forward strand.
CCAGGCGGCGATTGGCTCAGCTCCGGGAGCCTCCCGAAGTCCGGTCTATCTGTGTCAAGCAGACGGAGCGCGTGCTCCGTGGCGCGCCACCCGATGAGCGCATCGATGCAGGGACATCATTTCATCATGATCATGGATGATCCAGTGGCGCTCCGTCACGGTCGGCATGACATGTCGACGGGTCATGTATGTAGAAGAAATTGAGCCATGCAGCAAGTTGAGATGTTATGCTAATGGCAAATGCGCTGACATGCGTTGAGGGCGCCACCCTGGTATGATGCTTGTGCCTGCCTTTGCTGCCCACCAGCTGCCACCGACGTCCTGCACCAAGTATTACCTGTAAAAAGGAGGATGTATGTGATGCATAGCGCTGGTATGTTGCCAACATACCAGCGCCATGATGGCGCAGCTTCGACGATGCTACAGCTGACTCAGAGCTCGCCAAGAAGTGACTGTGAGGCACGAGACGAGGCAGCTGCCTCGTCTGTCCTGGCTGTCCATCCAGCTGCCACCAACGTTCTGTACAGATTATTACCTGTAAAAAGGATCATCCGGAGGAGAGACCTGTACATACCACAAAACCCAGCCCCTGAGGGCCAACCCAAAGGAGCCAACCCAGTTGGTCATGTGAAAACTTTTCCTTTGGCAAAAGGGTATGCGCCCCAAAACAGCTCCAGGTGCATTCTTAAGCTCTCTAATACTATCTACTATTATAAAAAAACCTGAGCTGCCATCAAATTTAATGAAACGATGTATATGCAAAATTTCTGCAGACAGATACCTCATCCAGACACTGTGAAACACAGGTTTTCAGAATTGAGGAGGAACACAATATCATTGAACATGTGTGTACCGCAAAACCAGCAGCAGCTACCCTAGATGACCTTGAGAGCTTGCAACACTGCTGTGACAGATCCCAATCATGGCAAAGAAGTGCCCCTGACACTTGCAAAAGACTGCAATGGACTGAAAGATGCTGCCTCTGCAATGACTGACAGATGCTGCCTCTGCAATGAGTGTGCTGCTGCTAGCACATAGTGCTGGCAACACCAGAGCCACTGGCACGGGCATGTACTATCAACATGTGTTTTTTTCACAAGTTGCTTGAGCTTTACCAGATCTCAAGTGGCACACGGGCCAGGCATCCCTATGACACTTTGCTTGAGCATTATCACATGAACAGCGCATCCCTTCCTACTAATTAATATTATTGATAATTATGAGTGTAAATCCTTTCTACTCATAATTATGGGTGTATCCTTTCAAACTGAACCTTCTAGATGATCAGGACCAGCCTGAACCAGTCATGAAAACAACCAGTCATGCATCCATCTCACCCTGCTTATTGCAGCACAAGCATGTACTGTGCCAACAGACAGCAATAATCCTAGGAGCAGGCCTGCTGTTATGTTCCAAAAGACATCAACAGTTCCCAAGAAGGCCCAGCAATTGCCATGGGTACTCATCACCATCACTGTGATATCTCATGAGCTGCTACGCGCTAATATCGCCCAGAATCACAGCGAAGCCCCCAAAGTTTCCAACAGGCCTGACAGCATGAACAGATGCAGCATAGCATGCGCACAGCAATGCGCAACACCTGAAGTCAGCTTGACAAAAGTTTTGTGAATACAGCAATGCCTCCAAGCTCTAGTCTATGGCTGCATGCATAGCAATTGTGACCCGATCGCATGATGCAACAATTCACATGCAAGTGGGTGTACTATCTGCAACGCCTACAGCGCAGACTTGCTTACGTGTACATCAAGATCATCCGATTCGACGCAACAAGTCCCGATACATTGATATAAGCCTGTACTACGTGCAACTGCTAGATGATTGGCTCCAAAGGGCAAAAAACAAAACGGAAAGGGTATCCTTGCTTCCCGGAAGCTCTAGATGACAGGCTGTCATAGTCTGTGTCGTACAATGTCCCTCAATCTCAGTCACCCATCATTATCATCATAACACCTCCACAGCCCAACCTCTACACACTGCCCCAAACGACACATCCCACAATCATACAAAGGCTGCCCATTCTTCATATAATATCCAGTGTAAGGGAACCAGCCATGGAAGTACCCCCTGTCCCAAAATGGACTGTTATAACCAGCGTTGTATCCAATGTTATAACCGTTATTGTACCACATCCCAAAGTTTTGAGCTGTTTTTGGTGCGTTGCCCAACACCGCTGCTGCGGCTTTCTGCCGCCGCTGCCGCCGATACACAGCTGCCGCAGCTGTGTTCTTTTCCTCCTCACAGACTGGTGCTGCTGTCGGCGTTATTGTTGTCAAGTACTGCTGCACGACAGTACTGCTTGTATCACCCCCAGTTGCACTACCAACAGTCTTCTGCTTGCAGTACACTTTCAGAGAGTTCTGCTTTGCATTTTTGGCACTCCTGTAGGGATAGCTACCAATGATTTGAAGCCAATTAGTGTCACTGAACGGCAGATTCATGCTGCTAAGGTTTTGATGTAGGGCACATGCCGTACCATCAGAGGCGAAACCAGCAGTGGGACACTCAGGAGAAGAGCCAGTGCATGTTGAGGGCAAAGAACAAGATGCGGCTGGAGAGCAGGGGGTACTTGCTGGAAGCAAGTTATACCTGGGGTACAGCGGCAGCAGCAGCAGCAGCAGCAGCAGCAATTGGTGGTAACAGGGTCCTGGATGTTTTTTTTTACATGAGAACAGAACCTTGATAAATAGTTATCAGATAGCACAAATGAGCATGTCAGGTAGTATTCACTGCTGTTATGATGTTTCAGAGACGATGGTAGAGGGATCCCTTGCAGTGACTGCGGCTGCAGCACACACTTGTCGCGAATTCGTCACAATTATCTTAATAACTATCTTAATAACATGCAGCACAGCAACACAGGGTATGCAGGAAGTTGGTAACAGCATACCTGCATGTCCAATTGCCGGCTTTATTGCCATGACGGCGACCTTTGCGACCCCCAAGGGGTGCTGTTACTGTACTGCAGTAAACAAACTCGTTGCATGTTGAGCTGTCTGCCAAAACACCTGCAGCGGGAGTGACAGCACAGATGCCTTGTAGCAACATATCCATACTGGACTTGCAGGATATGTTGGCATCATGCCGAGCTTGCAGGATAATTTGGCATGGCTTGCAGCATAAGTTGGCATGGCTTGCAGGATAATCTGGCATGGGCTTGCAGGATAAATTGGCATGGGCTTGCAGGATAATTTGGCATGGCTTGCAGCATAAAGTGGCATGGGCTTGCAGGATAGGTTGGCATGGGCTTGCAGGATACAGCTGATGCAACAGCAGTTGCTGTTCCAGGTAGCCTGAGGGGACAGCAAGCTGTGTGTAGGTACTGTTACTGCTGCAATCTGCGAGCTCAACACAACTTGCAGAACACCTGGTGGGCCAACAACAAAATTGGGTGAAGCTCTGGCTGCTTGCTGCTGCTGCTAGAGACTAATTGCCAGAATCCTGCACCAGAACTGCTGGACTACACAGCGGGCAGTCTACAGAAAAAGTGAAGGGGGATGCAAAGGGATCTTCCCTTTGTCTTAAAAGATGCTGTCCTCAACATTCGGGTGAATGCAGCCCCACCTGTAGTAGGATCTACACAGGGCGGCAGTTTGATCACTGGGCAGCTCTGGCCGCCTGGTATCGGTGCAGGTGATGTTGGATTGGGTGCCGGGTTTGGCATTGGTTTTGGTCTTGGATCTGGTGCCGGTCTGATGAATCCGGGTCCTGGAACTGGTGCTGGGTTTGGTGGCAGATCCGGTACTAGTGGGGGCCCTGGGGACGGCGCCATGTCTGGTGGCTCAGGACTTTGTGCCGGACTTTGACCGGCACCAGACACAGCGGCCTTGACACAGTTGTACGCGGCCGGCGGATTCAGGAGTCCGCCGCCGATAATCTGGGTTGGGGATCCGTCTGTGTATGGAGTTTTGGATTGGGAAAAACGTGTTAATAGCAGGTGATTCAAGTATATGCGCAAACAGTTGATCGCATGATTGTGCTGGTCATGCTGGGGTTGCTTCTTGCAAGCAGCGCTGCAAATGGCATATATGTATCATAATGTGATACAGCACAGTTACTTCCAGAATCTCACAGGCCAACTAGGCAGGATGGAGGAATGACGCACAAACATTGCTTTGACTACTAATGCTTGCACTGGAGTCTTGACTCGGACAGGCACACTTCTTTTTTTTTTGGTTTGAAACATTATTTGAATGTCATCTAAAAGATGGTGGAACAGCTAGTTTTTGTTACTTCTTCGTATATTGGGAGATAATCAGCATAAAAAGGGTTTCATCTCACCAGGTGGGTCCACTTTTGAGGTGGCAGTGTCCTGCAAGCAGCCAACAACTTGAGCTGCTGTGGCAGCTGCAAAGGCGTTACGAATCACCATTATAACACCTGTAACATGCGGTGCAGCCTGGCAGCAGCAGCAGTGGCAGCAGTGGCGGCAGCGATAGTAGTTGGGCTGCAGACTGCCTGCCTCACCGGACTCTGGAGAGAGTCACGGTACGATTCACAGTCACTGCTGGGTCGGCTGCTTTCAATTAGTGTTATTGCTGTGTTATTGCTGTGTTATTGCTGTGTTATTGCTGTGATATTGCTGTGATATTGCTGTTGATTCAAAGATATGTAACCAGTCCTCAGATCTACAATAACATACTAATATGAGTGCAACAAATTCCCACGGCGCAAACATACCTCAAGACATTGAACAGAAATGTGATGTATGAGTAAAAGTCCTCATAAACATGTAGCAATTCTGATTAATCTTGTTGTCATGTAGTAACAAGAAGATGATGTAGTACAAAGAAGATGATTTATTTTCTTTTTTCCCCATTTTTACTTTTTTTTTGTTCTTCCAAAAATAAAATCTACTTTCCATCTCACCATGCTTGTTCCTGAGAGTCTTGCTGACCTCCACAGATTTGTGTTGCCAGGATCATTATTGAAGTAAGTCAGAGAGTCCGACAAGACGTCAGTTCCCGGTGCTGCCAACTTAACAGCAGCACCTGCAGCAGCAGTAGTAGCAGCCACACGGTGTCATGCCATGGCATGCAGCAAGCCTTGCATGGCTACAATCGGTCGCAGGGCAATGATGGTGACTGCCGGTGGCAGCCAGATTCTCTACAATCCACCATAGCTATACTCTACAAATTGGGGTATTTTATGCCATTGAGTGCCTTATCCGTCCAAAAGTGTATTTGCAATCTATTTTGTTCAGGTTTCCTGCTTCCTAGAGAGCTGCTTGCTTACCGAAATTGCTGAAGGTTGCCATCTGTCCTCTCACATCCACTCTACATATTGGGGTATTTTATGCCATTGAGTGCCTTATCCGTCCAAAAGTGTATTTGCAATCTATTTTGTTCAGGTTTCCTGCTTCCTAGAGAGCTGCTTGCTTACCGAAATTGCTGAAGGTTGCCATCTGTCCTCTCACATCCACTGCGGCAACTGCTAAGACACACTCAGGAAACTCACTGGCAAAATTTGCTGGAAACCTGCAGCAGCAGCAGCACTATCGTGCTAGCTTATAGATTGCAGCAAACACAGGATGTTCTGACCATGAGTGACTGGTAAATTCTATACTGAAGCCAACAGGTCCGAATCAGCAGGATATTTGTAAGCATAAACTTCATCTAGCTCTCTGCTGCAGGCGTTCGCGGGCTCTGCTTGAAGGAGAAAAAGAAGGGGAATGTCTGACAAGTATACTCACATGCCATCGTAGGAGGTGCCATTCTGCGTTTTTCCGGGTACGCTGATGTCGACCTGGAAATTGCCTGCGGCGGCCACCACGATTCCGTCATTGTCGCAGATGAACTGTCTAATGGCGTCTCGCTGAAGTTGCAAAGATGGGGTCTTCGCCTTGTACAGTGCGCCGAGCGACAAGTTGATCACGTAATGGGCATCAACGTCCTTGGCATGCCCGAGGCAGTCGGAGATAGCTGCGTCCGTGTAGGTGACCTGGAAGGTGGTGCCATCGCAGGGTAACAAACCCTGCAATAACCAAACACACAAGCGAACCAGTGAAGTAAATGTGCAGCAACCCGTAGCAGCAGCTCACAGCATGTAAGAGAGCAACAGCAGCAGCAGCAACAGTAGCGGCAGCAATAAGCGTACCGTATGTGCTGCCAAGTTACTTTGCTGCTGCTACAGGTTGAGTTTGGGCTGCAGTATGATACCGTATTCAGGGTGAAGTATGCGCTAGGCATGCTGCTGGATTGATGTGCTATGATACTGCAGAACAGCAGCAGCAGCAGCAGCAGTAGCAGCGGCAGCAGCAGCGGCAGCAGCAGCGGCAGCAGCATGCACTGCGCTGGCTTACTGGACTCATGGAGAAGCAGTTGCACATCACCATGCTGGACTGAGCAGGGCCTACAATGCCGGCTATGCCTGCAGCAACAGCAGCAGCAGCAGCAACATCAACAGCGGCCATTGTTAGTTCAACAGATGCTGAGCATACTGCTGCACCCAGGATATTCATAATTCAGCATTCCATGACTGTCTGTTACAAAATCATAAACTTTTTGGTCGTCTTCCAGATGTGAAATAAGTCATATCACACATATTTTCACTGTGTTGGATTATCTCCTTGAAAAAAAGATCATATACTGACATACTTTGAATACATACAACTTATCCTCTACCTCACCTCGAGTGTCTCCATTCCCCCAGCCGCCAGCCACCGTCCCCATCACATGACTGCCGTGAAACGACAAACAGTCCGACGACAGATTCCGGTCCGCCCAGCCGCCGGCCGGAACGTTCCCAGCCGCATTGAACGTTGCAGAACGGCCCTGATCAAGCTGACGATGAAAGTCGTCGTGATCAAAGTCGACGCCAGTGTCGACAATCGCTCCTCGCCGGCTGAAGCCGTTCAGCGGCGCGGCGACGCTCCAAATGTCCGACACGTTGATGGAGTTCATGTTCCACAGCCTTGGGCAGGTTCCGTCCGGGCATTCCTGCGGATAGTCCGCTGGCTGTAGCAGGGTGTTCGTCGTCGCCGCAGCTGCCGGACCTTTTGTCCGTCGCCATCGTCGCCGGACTGTGAAATTAGACACCGTGTGGTGCTGAACAGGGGTATTCCATACTTTCTTAGAGGCATCTATGCCGGCAAAGGCAAAGGGTTGGGTTATGTTGGCCACGTTGACACCTGTACCAGCAGCAGCAACAACAGCAGAAGCAGCAGCAGTATGAGAAATATATGATACAAAGATGAAACCACAGATCCGCAGCTGGTATGTTGCCGCAGGCAGTACAATAGCTGCTAGTCTGGTATTCTGTTGCGCTTGCTGACATTCAATACAGCCTGTGCAACAGCAGCAGCAGCAGCAGCAGCAGCCGCAGCAGCAGCAAGGGATAGGCGGTGTGATGGCTGGCAGGAAAACCCCCTTGCAGTGCAGCAAGAACAACTGAGAAGAAAGTTTTGATTGTGTCCTGTGGAGTGTGACACATGTTTCAAAGTGGCTGCTGCTGCTGCTGCCAGCAATGGTATTACTGGCACACATGTTTCTGAATGGCTGCTGCTAATCATAGCATGCACTTGATTGATATGTTGCTGCAGAGTTTGATGTAGAGTTAAAGTACTATTACTGTTGCTATACATCACACTCTGCAGCAACATATTAATCAAGTGCATGCTATTTGTCAGTCAACGAACGAACATTCAAACATTCCAATGGGGGATTGACCACAAAGCTAAGAGACTAACAGCGATGCATTACCTATCAATGTCAAGACAGAGCAAGTGACCCCATTGCTATAAGCGAGCAAATGCAAATGCTGTCACTGCTGTGTTTAATACACAGGCTGTAATGCTGCACCTGTAATATTTAGGATAAAGTGCACCCCTTCATCATGATGTGCTACCCTGCCTTGACGCATTCGGGTAGGCCTGTCAATAAACATTTTGAGAGTCTTTACCCCAGGTTGATGCAGCACATGGATTACAGATGAATGAATGAATGAATGATCTACGCTTGGTGTCTTTGATAGACACCCGCGTATGTTGAGGGAGGTGGCGTGTGTGGCGATGGCGGTGCCATCGGCTCCACGCCCCTAACCGTCCACTCCCGCTCCCGAGGCAGCGAGAGGGTGTGGGGTTATAGATGTATATTATGCATGCGTTTTTCATAGAACATCTCCCCTGATTTCTCAGTGAGCACCCACCTGCCACATCAGCACTGCTGTTGTCTTCCACCTCAGGCTCAGCAGGGGCCAGTGAAGCTATCGCTGCTGCTGTCCTTGCTTGATTGTCTGCCTGAGTGAACTCGTACCAACAATGTGGTCGCAGTTTTCGAACAAATTGCAAACCCTCCCTGGCAGCTCTACGCTGCACTTGCTCCAGGTCTGCTGCAGCAACATCGCCAGTCTTGTGGTCGCATATACCGCGTTTGAGCTTTACCACGACGTTTGATGATGGCTGAATGACCTCTCCAGTAGATGCTGGTTGTGCCGAGTCGTCTGCCACTGTTGCGGGGCTGTACAAGAGCAGCAGCAAGCAGATACTGCTGATGGCGAGTGTTGCACGGCTGGGGCTGTCCATTGTAGCATGCATCGCTTCACGCAGGCTCCTTCAGATGGTCCTTGGAAATTAAATACCACCTGTGACAGCAGACAGTGCATAGGCTGAAGGTGTCGTGCAGTGACTAAGACACTATGGTGACTACAGCAACCAGCAGCGCAGGTCCCAGTATAGCATGTGTATGTAAATGCAGGTAGTAGTAGTAGTAAGAAGAACAGGGGCTTGCGAGCGCTATCTTACCCTGTGCAATCAGCCCAGACGGTTGCCCGGCACTTGAGGGTCCTTCCTCGCCTATCATCACAGTTGACCTGGTCGTAGCGGTGTTGAACAACGGATTAGAAAATTCAAGTCAATATCAGCTGCCAGATTGAACAAGCCTGCGGCGTCGTCTGTATTGGTCGTGTCGTAGGATGGCGATGGCCAACTTGCTGATGCAACCGAACACGCAGGCGTTCCTGAACAGAGCGGATCATCTTCACAAGGATCATCTTCACAAGGATCATCTTCACAAGCCTTAGGGAGTTGCAAGGTTTTCGCTATCCAGTGACCCCTGGGTTACCGAGATGACGACGGTACAGGGTCACAAAGTTTGCAGCATACTTGTAACGACCGCTGCCAAAAAAGGTGACGGAGCCCAGGACTGTGTTCATTACGGCCCTGAAGACTTGTGCTCACGTCACAGAGCCTATTGACCCAAGATGCCGTCTGGGTAACTTGGCCACAGTGTGCACCGTCCAGGAAAGGTCCAATAACGCCCATGAGCAAGATTACGATACATAATCAGTCCTATAGACCAAGAAACGACCCCGAACGCAAGAAGCGTCAGTCATGATGGGCAGGTCAGGTTACAGGTCATCCAACAAGTAACCTCCTGGGAACAGCTATTGTATAGGAATCTATTCCAAAAACAACAGACAGAGCTTCTGTTTCTTAGCTTCTGCACTGCAGTGCCACTGATTGGCTGATCCAATGGCTGCTGCCATCACGCCAGCTGATCCAACAGCGGCATAGCACATTTTTCCAATGAGCAGCTGCTAAGCTGACTGGACAACCAGTGGTCAGGAAAGATCAAAGGAAGAAAGGAAAGAAGGAATGAAAATGCTATTCTGTAACGCCCAGCCCATGCGAACCAACTGAGACTGAGTCTCTCTGTAAAAGAAATTGAGCCATGCAACAAGTTGAGATGCAATGGCAAATGCGCTGACATGCGTGGGGGCTCTCTGTGATCAGTTGAGATCAGCTCAGCAGTGCTGCGTCACCAGGCGCTGATGTCGTGAAAGCCACCACCTTGTATGCATATCTTGCATGTGATATGCTGATGCATCATTGACTCAGTGAAGGTGATCAGGTCAGGGAAGATATGTCATAGGAGCCAAGTGACATCAAAGAAACATCACTTTACAAGACCATCCCATTACCATCATGATGCAGCAAAAAACTGCTTCTCCCTAGGACACAGACTGAACCCTGATGCTTTCATCTTCTGGTACTGAAATGAGGTGTACAGAGGCAGATGTAGGACAAACCACTGTCAATGAACACTGCTTTGTACAGAAAAAGAGTTCCATTATCCTGGGTAAGAAGCCCGACTCCAAGCCACTCTTACCTGCACTTTGATGAGCATCAACTGGAGACCGGTGCAAAGGGATCCACCAACAGATGTTGGTACTGACATCAAAGAAGGTGATAGTTTATGCTGACAATCAATGCTGTGATCACAGCATTTGCTGCACATCCAACTCACCTGCCTGTGTTGAGAAGGGTTGAGCCTACATCAAACACTGGTGGCCCTGCCATGCAATAGGGGACAGAGGCCATGTGCAGGGCAGGCGGCTGCATGCTTCATGCCTTCAGTTTCAAACCGGTGTACTTTGTGGCAGATACTGCACTTACCTGGGAGAAGAGGGGGGGGGGGGGGCGCACACCAGCGTGAGTGCTGTGCAAGAGGAGAAGACTGTGAGAGATGGCCTCTGAAACTGTGGTGCAGCATGTGCCTTGGCCGCTGGACTGTTCTGCGGGTGCTGCGCACGCAGCTGCGATCAGCACGCCTGAGAATCTGCGAGCTGTGTCTGTTACAAACTGATGCAGGTGCTGCACTGTGTGCTGCACTGTTGTATGCTGGTGTCATGATGTAGACAATAAGTGTGCTGCAAGCACCTGACAACCTGTCCTGCTTACACTGCAGGCTGCAATGCTGGATGCAAACGACTGTGAATCGACCTTGCCCTGCTTAAACTGCAGGCTGTGCTGTGCAGAACAACGACACTGCACCTGTCGGGAAAATACAGCATAACAATACTGCATGTAGCAAAAACTGCACTGCCCTGCTTACACTGCAGGCTGTGCTGTCAGAGAGCCACTGCACACTGCACGCTGTTTGTCAAGGCATCAAAAGGCAACTGCATACTGTTGGGCACAAAGGTACGATGTACTGTCCTGCCACTACACTACAGCCTGTGCCAACTGTGGCAAGCTGCTGCAGTCATAAAATGGCAATGCATGCTGTAAGGGTACACACAAATGCTCCCAGCTGCGTCTGCATCAGCAGCCGACATGACACTGCACATCACTGCTGTGCATGCATACACTGCAAGCTGTGAGCAAAGCACTGAGGCTGAGGCCATCCTACTGAAAGAAGCAGCAAGCCGGCATGGCAATAAGGCAAGACAAAGCCACAACAGTCCATCCACCTCCCACACCACCAACTGCCAACACCAGACACACACACACACACAGAGCACAGAGAAGCCCACGAGCAGCAAGCACCAACAGTCCCAGAACAGTTAGGCACCTACATCAACTACCATGGTCAGTCCCCACCCATCCCAGGTCCCCCAACAACCCAAACTCTGTACAGCATGAACAACACATGTCTGCCTCTGTCATCGCAGCCAGACCACAGCCATAAAACCCCAGCCAGATTATCCCAGTCATGCTGATGAAGCCTTGGCCCACCAGGTGGACGTGCACCTCTGCATCAACTGGTGGCTTGTCCTGTAGAACTGCCAGGCCTGAGCAGCATCCGCTCGTTGGCACCAGATCATCCGAAAATCATCCAAACTTTGAGGCTCGCCCCAAATCAAAGCCCGTCATTGAGCGGCTTAACGCCGTTCATAGGGTCCTGAGCGAGGGGCACTGCTGTAGCCCCGTGATGTGCTGCGGTCTGGGCCGTAGCCGCCGCCACCGCCACCGCCGCCATAGCCGCGGCTGTCACCGCCGTAACCGCGGCTGTCATATCCGCCGCGGCTGTCGTAGCCGCCGCCGTAGCCGCCGTAGCTGCCACCATAGCCGCCGCCATAGTAGGGATCGCGGTAGTAGTCACTGCAGGACAGCCCAACCGGCAGCAAGGACACTTCAGGGTTCAGTGTTTGTTTTCAGCGTCATAAGACAGAGCTGCTGTATACCTTAAGTGCAAATGAGGTTTAGATAGCACAGCTGTGAGGATCAACGTGAATAGAACAGATTACTTATCTGGGGCTGTGGGCTCAGGTACAGCAGCAGGTCGTACCCATTACAATGACAGATGTGCCAGGAATGTCACAAGTCTCCACACAACATCAGATTGAACAGGTGTACTCTGATCAGCCATGTAATGCGCACCCGCTGTATCCGCCATAGCCTCTGCTGTCGTAGCCGCCATAGCCCCTGCTGTCATAGCCGCCGTAGCCGCGGCTGTCATAGCCGCTCCTGCTGTCATAACCCCTGAGAACAACAGCAGCAACAACAAGCAGAAACAGAACGCAGTTGAGCGCTGGATGCTGCAGTAAGTTGGATGACAGGCGGTGTAACAGGAACAGGCGGAGGGCCTCCACAACAGCGGTGAAAAGACCCTGCACCAGACTTTACGGCAGCTATTGCCAACATGAATCAGCTTTACATCCTGGGTGTGGCTGCAGCAAAGGACCAGAACCAACATCAGAACAGACCAGCACAAAGATCCTTCTGCACATGGCCAGGCGGTCTGTGGGGTTTTGAGCCGACTGGCGTGAAGAAGTCCTACAGGACCTGCACTTGACAGTCGCCCTGGCCATGCGCAGGCTAATCCTCAAGAGCAAGAACCTGGGCGTCCACCTAGACCACAACAATGTCTCCCCCCAGGAGGAGAGGTATAGCTCTCACAACAATGACATGCCAATACAAGAGATGTTGATGCTCGCTGGGGACGCCAAAAAGATTGACCGAGTCTTACCGGTCTGGGTACCGAGCTGCAGCTCGGTAGCGGTCCCTGCCCCTCGCCTCTGGTGGAATCTGGTCCTGGGGGATGGCCTCCTTGACTGAGATGCGGCGGCCATCAATCTCAGAGTTGTGCTTGTCCCGGATGGCGTCCTCCATACCTGAATGTAATGCAATGGCACAACCAGCAGCGCAGGTTGCCGTGTGATTGTTATGGATATCTGTTGTTTGACTGTGTTGGCTGCTTCCGTTGGAAATAGCCGGCAGTCACAGGTTGACTGACAAAGAACCCTGTCATGCTGTTTAGTGAGCAGTGCTACTGTTGGCTGCCTGTAAAATTGTGGACACCTTGACTTTGGTTGAAGTTACAACCAGCAGCAGTTCATCTCGCACCTGCCCTGCTGTTGAAGTATACAAAGCCGAAGCCACGTGATCTGTTGGTCATCTTGTCCATCATAATCTCGGCTTTGGCCGCACCATGCTGTTCAAACTCTGTGGGAAAGACAGGCGGCGACAACAGCAGCAGACCATTTTGGCTGTGCAGCAGCTCAGAACCCTGTCCATGCTAGACGCAGGTCTGCGCAGAGGCAGCTGATTTCATCTACTGTGAATCGATGGCTGGGGAGAGCAAAAGACCAGACGGTGTCCCAAGAGAGCCCTTCTCCTACCTTTCATCAGCGCTACATCGTCCATCTGCCAGCTGATGCCGCCAACAAAGACCTTGTACTCTGGTCCTGCTTCGTGGTCCCCCATCCTATGTATCTGCTAGCAATAAAGGGGCAGAGACACTGAGCTGAGCTTGCTGCGCCACTCAAGAAGCAACTCGTGATGAAAGGGGATAAGCAGCTGCTGCAGCGCACTGATGCAAGGGACTGGGACACCAAGAAAAGCCTGAGACTGAAATTTTACTCAATGATTACAGAGCAGCCTTGAACGGGATCAGAGAAAGCCACGGCATGGTTGGCAGCCTCTTCGCTGAGATCCCATGCAAATGCTAACTGCTTGCACATATCATAATCTGCAGGAGATTTGTTACCTGTTTGCACTGAGAAAGGGTAGTATGAAGACAGAAGTAAGTTTGCCCAGCCGAGTGTTAGCGCAAAGGGGAGAACTTGATCCCTATCAGCATACAAATCACGGGTCTCTATATCTACTACGCTGTGAGTTGCTCAAGGTTGTCTGGTGCACCGTCTTGGAAGAGTATTGCGGGAACCTCGACTGAATGACAAGCCCCTCTTTTCTTTGAACGCTTACTCATGGACGGTGTATCGATTGTAATGTGCAATTTATTTGATCAGGTTGGTTTACCCTGTGCAACTGCGAATATTGCCACAGAACCAGGGCAAAATGGCTACCAGGAAGAGAAAGTTGCTGAAAGTGATCATACTGGGAGACAGCGGTGTTGGTAAAACATCGCTCATGAATCAGGTCCGTTGCTCCTCGATGCAGTGATGCATATTGTCCAATAGCGAACAGCACTCACCCTGATCGACCTATACTTTCCAACAGTACGTGCAAAAAAAGTTCAGCAAGGAGTACAAGGCAACAATCGGTGCAGACTTCCTTACCAAGGAGATACAGATCGATGATAAGCTGGTCACGATGCAGGTAACTAGGGCTGGTAGTAGACCCAACAGACACCATACCCTATCACGTACAGGGCGTATACCGTGCCCTGACAACGCTGCGGTACACTCTTCATGCTTTACAATTCCATCAGGTTTTACACACAGCTTTTGCGATTGCATGCAACGATCTCACAGCGTCTGATGGATGCAATTGAGGTGCATCTGTTGCTGTGGCGCAGATATGGGACACTGCAGGACAGGAACGCTTCCAAAGCTTGGGCGTAGCATTCTACAGAGGCGCAGATTGCTGTGTGCTGGTATATGACGTCAACTCAACCAAATCATTTGAGAATCTGGACACGTGGCGCGATGAATTCTTGATACAGGTGCGCCTGCAGGTTGCTTGCCGTACCTGTGCTCCCCAGCAGTTGCATCTGAACTGCGCACAAGGGCCTCAGCAATGAAAACATCAACTGTTATCCATAGGCAGCTGCGTAATAACACTCAGTGCAGCCTGCTGGTGAGGGGTCTGTTAGTAGCAAGGACAAAAAACACTCTGAGCCACCTGCCTGGAGGTTTGCTCTTGAAGTCACCCATCAAAACCCCAATGCAAGGGGAAACTCTTCTAAACCCTAAACCTCACCAAGTTGAGCAACAAACTGTTGCAAACAGTAGCCCTTGGTAGCTGCAGCAGCTTCCCTGCATCAGCATGCACCCTCCAGGGGTGTTGACCGAGATATGATGTTGACCAAGATATGAACCTGTACTAAATGTATTTTGATATATATCATATATCATGATGTATATCAAAATGTATTTTGATATACATTTTGTTACTTTTAGTATTCAATGAAAGCACCAAAACTGTTTCAACTTGAACAACTATCTAAGTCTTGTAAATAATAGGGGGAAAAGGAGAGATTTTCAGACATGGGTAATCACATCCCAGCAGTTACTGGCATGGTCCAAGGTGTGGCATTGGAACAGTCCATAATTCGTCAGCCTTTGCAGGATTTTGAAATGATAATTTGTGGGTATGCACACTGCAGCTTTGTATCACCTTTCTCAGTTATAAGCAGCCAGGTATGCACCTACAAGGCACAGGGCATAGCAGCGTTTCCTGATGTCTGCTGTGGATATCATCAGGACACAGTTGGCGCAGGTCTGTCCTTTTTCTCGGTGATGGGTGCAGAGTGCTGCTTGCATACTGCGCGGGCTTGGTTTGTCACTTAATGGCTGGTCTCTGCACTCCAACAGTCAGAAACTGCAGCTAACTACACTGCAACTGCAGCTTTAAGTAGCAAGATCATTTTCAGGATGCAACTGCAGTTGCAGTCCTCTTGTACCTTCTAGGGGTGTCTGCATACAATCTGCAGGTCGCGCCTTGACACACATAAAGCAAACAAAAGGGCATTGGCGACTGGATCTTCATTGCTGCTGCTGATGCTGCTGCTGGTGTCAATGCCGCTGCTGCTGCTGCTACTGCTGCTGATGTTGCTGCAGGCTCAGCCACGTGATCCAGAGAACTTCCCCTTCGTTGTCTTGGGCAACAAAATAGATGAGGACGACGGCAAGAGCAGACAGGTGCGTTTGAGTGCGTGTGTGTGCGCTCTTCAACATCAAACACTGCAAACACTGCAGCAACTCTGTGTGTGCGCGTCTTGAACAGTAAACACTGCAGCAACTCCAGACCAAGATCATCTAGTCTTTTGTCTTTTTGTCCTCAACGCCTGCTGTGATGTGATATGGCGGCTACTGGCACTTGGCACGAAAACCTTGTGTATTCAGACTGGACATTGGTTGTTGTGTGAAGTCACCTACAGCTGCATGAGGCTGCATGCATATTGGGTCACAAGATTATATATCCAGGTGCAACAGTGTATTCACCACTCTATGGCTGCTTGTGTGGGTTTCCATCCAGGTGTCTGAAAAAAAGGCCAAGGCGTGGTGCAGTGCGAAGGGCAACATCCCACATTACGAGACTTCTGCCAAGGAGGACATCAACGTGGAGCCCGCCTTCAGCTGCATTGCAAGACATGCCCTGCGCAACGAACCAGAGGAGGAATTGTGAGTGAAGTTTCTTCACCATTTCCCTTGTCTAGTACACAAGGTTTCAATCACAAAGTTTTTGATACGTTTTTGCTTTTTCTCTTGCTGGATTGTACCTAGTAAAAAGGCCATTATTGTTATGCATTCACAGTAGCTGCTATACGTCCTTTGCTCAAGCCATGCAGCTGGATCTTTTGCCAGCTAAGGATCGGACCATTTCTGCTGGTATCTTGTGGCTGTGCTTAGAAAGCAGCAGCGGCGCAGTCATTGCAGTGGTCTGACATTTGCGGCCAAGCAGCTTGACCTTGACACTAGACAGCAGCTTGGTTACTCAGTTACTGTGCCTGCTGCTGTATTTCTCGGCTTGTCACTGTACACATTGTATTGCACAAACAGTAACGGCGGTGCAGCAACTGCATTGGCTTTTCTTTTGCAGCAAATTCTGAGTGTCAACGCCAGTCAGCTTGCTGAGGGACATTCCTTGCTGTTACTTCAGAATTCTGCTCCTCACTGTCTGTGTTAACCCAACAGTCACCTCATTTCTCAGCTGGTCCCTATCTGTGATGGCCCTGCTGTTGTTTTTTGAGTCTTGTCTTTGTCTGGCATAACCTGCCTGTAATATGGTTTCTCGGCCTGTCTGAGTTGGTGATGACCTTGCTGCTATTTGCTTGCTCAGCTTGTCTTTGTCTGGCATAACTTGGCTATTACTCTATTTCTCGGCTTGTCACTGTCTGTGATAACCTGGCAGTTGTTTCATTTCTCGGCTCCTGTCTTTTACTAGCATAACTGACTGTTATTTCATTTCTCCGCTTGTTGCTGTCTGCAATAACCAAAACCATTTTTCGGCTTGTGTCTGTCTGTGTTGACCTTGCTGTTACTTGATCTCCCGGCTCTTGTCTTTGTCTGGCATAACTTAGGCTGTTATTTTTACTCCTCGGCTTGCTTCTGTCTGTGATAACATCAGCAGCACAGGTAGCAGCTGCTGTCCAATGACTGTCACTGCTCTCGCTTGAGGCAAGTAGCTGGATCCCAATGCCAGCCAGCATCATATGGAATGTTGCTCCTTGTTCAGATTTCTCGGCTCCTTATCCTGAGATCACTTGAAAACAATTCAGTCAATTGCATTGCACACATATTGATTCCATCGCAGTAGACATATTTGATGGCTGTTGCTGCAGCGTTTTTTTGCTGCTGGTGTTTGATTCATGACAGTGCCAGCCTCGAAAAACTACGTACAAGAACAGTCACAGCAGTGTTGCCTGATAGCAGCAGCCATGTGCAGCCTGCGAAGCTCTTGTGCTGTAATGCAAATTCTAAGGCTCTAGCGCAGGTAAAAAAATACCTATTCTATGATTTGTTGGGTAGTGGCTTTTCATGGCCCCCTTAGTCTTGCCGCCACCACGTTGCCACCCAGGTTGATGCCAGCAAGTACACAGCTTTACCAGTTGGCCCCTGGTACCTCACTTGTTACTCCTTTTGTGTTCACAACCAGTTTTGCCCATCCCTGTGGTAACAAGTAGCTGCTATAATAATCTCATTCGGACCAATCCTCCTGGTCCCGTTGAAAGTGGAGCAACTCTTTTGCTCCACATGAGATTAGTATAGCAGCCCTCTTTCTACTTCACTAGGGCCTAATGCAATCTTAACCCTTGAGAACAAATGCTTTGCCTGCTTGTTGATGTCCTGCAGTTACGTTCCTGACACTCTGGATATGAACACCACGGTGCAGCAGCGCAAGTCATCCTCCTGTTGCTGAAGGGACCAATGCACCAACAACAGCGCTGGCGGCAAGTACAGCAGCAGCAGCAGCAGCAGCAGGGGTGTTGGATGCGGCCATCACAGAGTACAGCAGCTGATTAGCAGTTGAGCAAGCGTGGGTGCTTGGAGTTGTCTGTACAGTCGGTTGTTTGAGAGTTTTGTATGTATGTGGTTTGTATGTATGTAGGGTATGCTGTTTCTTGGAATGCTGCACATTGCCATCAGCTACGAAAGCACTTTCCTGGCCTTTCCAAGCCAGAAGGTGCCTAGCTCAAATTCAGCAGCAGCTTGTTGCCAACCTTGGGCTGTCGGTGCGCGAGTTTTCAGGCAGGTCCGCTGCTGCCTGCAACTGCACAGCTTATTAGGTACAATCAGCAAACCACAGCATATCAGATACAACCTGCAAATGATCATTGCATGCTCTGCTGTCTAGGGCAGCATGCTGTACAGCGGCGTTGTAGCAGCAAACACAAACTTTCACTAGATTGTCTGCCGGACAGTGTGTGTGCCTTTGGGCCCATGGTCCTGTCTGGGCAGTTATGTGTATACTAGGGGGCTTCTGCAGGCGTATATATGGGGGTAAGGCTACTAGTTAGTAACGTTGGGGGTTTCCAGTGTGATGTCGTGTGCTGCGTGTGTGCCAGTGAGGGATGTGTAAACGTAGATGTGGGCTACATTGGACGTCACATTGGCTCTGGTGAGACAGCTCTGATGAAACTGCCAGCAGCACTGCAACAGCGACAAGTGCATTGTATCTGATATCGCAGCAGGTATGGGGGCCCTACGCTGCATCGTCCACTTCAATCCACACGACAGGCGAGTTCTTAAAGTGCTGCAGGTGATTCTAGAAAAAAATTGGATGATAGAAGGACATAGGAGCAAATGTGTGTTGTGTCTGTTTTTTTGTGTCTATCAAGAATAATTCTTTGTCAGGAGCATGATCACAGGAGTGGCAGCACAGTAGGGGACCCTGCATACAGGCAAGCTGTATTTTTCCACCAGCATATTGCGTGCAAATGTGGCTGTTGTTTTGTGCTCTACAAGAATGATTCTTTATCAGGCGAACGGTGGTATCAGCGACAATCACTCTGTACTGCGGAGCTGTGCTGCGGGTTAGGGTTGGCAGATTGCTGCGCCGCACAAACTGCAGGTGCTTAAATCAATGTACATCAGTGAATCAAAGCCTGTCAAGTCCAGAGAGAGCTAATGGTTGGGCTATCGTCGCCCCATTGGCCCATAACCGACAGTACAGTCAGCACGGGACTACTTACTTTCCAACGGAGCAAACACAGCAAAGGACACCAGCTTCAAGACTCTTGCTGTGTGTGAGAGCTTTGTCAACGCTTGCGAACGTCCCAAGAGTAGAGATCTCCATGTCTCGTTTTACCTCTGCTACCGCGCTGGTACGTGACCAGCTAGCAATATCAGGAGGAGGATGCGCATCTCGATTGGTACCAGGCGTTGATTGCAGCCCCTCCAGGGCAAAAGTTGAACAGCCCGTAAACAACGGCGAAGTTCCTGCAGCTAAACACGCGTGCTTGAGGAACCACCCAGCACCTGATAGGACTCCAGAGACCACCAATATTGTAGTCCAAGATCGAGCATCGCCTGCGACGCCAGTACATTGCCAGGCCCGCATGATTGACCGGTCAACAGCAGCTGTTCATGTCGAAGCCGAATTCAACCTGCCAGCGCAGCTTTTGTTTGACCTCCTGGCAGACCCGTCAAAACACACCAGCATATTCAGATCGATTGAGGTAGGTGCTTGGTGACGGCGGCACCTAATTTCAACAACCCCCTACTTGGTGTTGTTGCCATGATGCTGAGTTGGAAGTTGTGCTGCCCACAGATAGTGTGTAAAGTTGCTGCCAGTGCCTAACTGTTTACAGCAGCACCCTGACTTCAGTAGTCTGTTGCAAAAAGGGGCATTTTATATTTCTGCATGCTAGAAAAGCAGGAGGTATCACGGTTTCGGTGGCTCCTGCACCAAAGTCTCTTTTCTCAGCATCAGCAACTTTGATCACTAATCAGAATGGTTTGCTAATCAAATTTGCTGATGCTGAGATGATTATGCACGAATCTTCTATCCATCATTCATCATCACTTCAGCATGGTGCTGACCTTGCTGATCTGAATGCAATGATCACGACACTGTGCCGCTCAGGCTGCTGATGCTGAACTGCTAGAAGAAAGCGGCAGTCAGCGCATATGGCGGCTGGACTACCAGGCCAGGTGGAGGTTCTGGAAGGTTTCAGGCATATGTCAAAACAGGTCAGTAATAGAATGAACACGTCATGAACGTGTTATGTTTTGTTATGACATGCTTTAAAATTGGTATCCCACAGGGTCCATTTGTGTGTTGGGAGGCATTGTAGTTTGTTGCTGTGAGGGCGGCTGGCAAATACTATCTTGTGGTGTCGCAGCATATCAGCAGCAGCCATACCCCACTAAAATCAGTTATTAGTAAATCACTTATTAGTGGATCAACCATTAGTGGATTAACAGTGGATCAATTATTAGTGGAGATTCATATCAGCGTTAGAGTTTTGTGGTTGCTGTTATTGAAGCTGTTGTTGCTGCGGTTGTTGCTGCTGACGTTTGGTAACTTTCTTCAGGAAAAATTTCTGCACGTGAATACTGTCAGGCATTTCAGATGGCATTCTCCACAAACGAGATGGCACATTTGCTCAGGGCCAATGTGCATGAATCCAAGTTGGTTGACGCTCATGCATACAAATACAACACTACAATTACTCCTAGAGAGATGATGATGTTGTTGGTGGTATTGTAATGATGACAACTCATTGATGATGTTTGCAGGATGATCTTGTACACAGACAGTAGCACAAGGACCGTCACTTTCAAGCTGCGGGAGCCTGGCTTTCTGAGGAGATATGAAGGAACATGGACCATCTCAGCAGTCAACCCCAGCAGCAGCAGCAGCGGGAATGAACTACACACCAGGATGAACAACAACAACCTTTGTGCATCGGGCATTGTAAAAAACATATCCGCCAGCAGCAGCGGCAGCATACAGCCGCCCATGGCCAGTATACAGCCCAATGCAGTGGGTGGGGCTGGCGGTGGTTTCAGCCTTTGGCCAAGCAATGCATTTGTACCAATAGACAGGCTGTGTTCGCGAGCCGCTGGGGTCATCAGCATTCCTTGGCAGCAGCAGCAGCAGCAGCAGTTTCTACCCAACAAGGTATTATCACCAACGGCACTGAATGGCTTTGTTACCTCTGCATCTCCACCACCAGTAGCAGCAACAGCAGCAGCAGCAGCAGCACTGGTCAAAATTCAGAGTGTGACAAGTCCTTGTAGGTGTCCACCACCACCGCTCAATGTTCTCCTGAAGCAGCAGTGTAAGGGGCAGGCATATGAGATGCTAGATGGACTGGTCAGGGCCGCTGCTGCTGCTGCTGCTGAAGTTGAGGATGCAACACAGAGACTTGATGTGCAGCCTCTAAGAGCAGAATCCAAGGGCAGCTAGGAGCAGCAGCAGCAGCAGCTGGCAAGCTCCTCAGAATAGCAAAACAAACAGATGTGGGATACAGCCTCTGCTGATGTCACACAGGCACTGCTGTCACCCGTACTGCCAGCGCAAGTGATGGTTTTGCACGTCAACCAGTGTGGAAGAGTGTGGAATGGTGTGCTGTCATGCAGGCAGCCACCTTCGAGGTTTACCAGGGTTTACACGAAGTATGTATGTATATACGTTGCTGAGTCATGGTCTGTATCACTTGAGGATGAGCTCATGCAGCAGCTTGTTTTCTTTTTGCTCAAGTGAGTGACTTGACTGGCACTGTTGGTCCGCTTGCAGCAGCAGCAGCAGCAGCCTGCTGCAGTAGAACTGGCTGGCTGTACATGTCCGCACGACGGTAGGTCAGTACCCTGCTGACACTGGCAATCACTGCACTGCATCCAGCAGGCGTTCTAAATAGTTGACCTGTCGATTTGGGGTCTGCGGTCCAAGTCTGAGGTTTTTGGTTTTTCTTTGTTTCCAAAGGTTGTCTGGTAGTACTCAGAGGTTGTCTGGAAGTACTGCCGGACAACCTCTGGAAACAAAGCAAACAATCAAAACCCTTAGAGTCAGACCGTAGACCCCAGGTCAACACATTATGTGCTATATGCACATAGTAGTACTACATGCATGACTATTGAATTATCATGCACACATAGTATGCATACATCAATGCAGCATGTACTCAGTATGGCACAAGCAATACAGCAGCACTACCGTAGTGCATGATGCATGAAATGGTATAACAACAACACATAGTATGCATACATCAATGCAGCAGTGATTGTGGTTTTATAGCAGTCCTTACCTTTGTCCTAAGTCAGTGCTTATCTGCCATGTTGCAAGCATGGCTTGTCAATCAGTTCTGCTTTTGGAAAATGATCATCATCAGTGTTCAACTGGGTCATGCCTTTCACAGACAGCTACAGGTACATTCTCTCAGCAGCAACTAGCTACATTGACGTCAACATGAATAAGAATGCAGGTGATTTTTTAACATCAAAATTCTGCTATATATCCATGCAACCATGATGCCTGCATGTGTGTGTGTGGAGGGGGGTGGGGGGCTGCAAGACTCTTGGCACCGGTGATGATTACCATTTGATAACGAGCCATCAGTTGGCTCCTTGCGGGTGGAAACCCTTGAGGTAACTAGTGGTCACTATTTAATAATGATAACAATAATCAGTACTTTGCAGCCATAGCATTTACTGCCATCGGCCCCGCCCCTCAAATCTACCCGGTGAATTCAATCCACTTTCGGACAAGGCGGAGTGCATGATTATCCGATCTCAATTGTGAGTTGATCTTATGAAGACTGAGCTGGGTGCTGCTTCTCTCTGCTTCCAAAATCCGGCTATCATGACAGCTTTTGTGATCACAACCTGCTCAACAACAACATAAACAGTTTTGTTGGCTCCTTTGGGCTGCCAGCCCAGTGGGACTAGGATCATCTACAGCTGGGCATGTTGCATATGGTGTGGAGTCTGGGAGCTGCTACTCAGGGGCAATTTTACATATGCAAATCAGATGCGAACAGAATTATATGGCTCTGACAGCATCCACGTGGCTCATTTGGTTGCAACCACGTGGTCGGAGGCTGCTCGCTGCGGCAGCTATTGCTCTGGACTCCTAGGAAGTACAGGGGGCGTATTGAACAAGGGTACTCCTGAAGGTATCACCGGGTGATGATTAGCATTTCCTTGGACCGGGGAGGGTGTTACCCCCTCAGGATGTATTGTATTGTATTGTATTGTATTGTATTGTATTGGACGTGGCAGCCCCGATGCAGTGTTACTGACAGATCTATCACACACAACCAAGCCTTGTCAAAGCTTGAAATTGGGTTGGCCCCGCTATGTACCCTGGATGGACACTGTTGACACGCAAGCAAAAGACGAGCCTCGTCTTTAATAGTATTGCTGCAGGCAGCTGCCTCACAAAGACCAATCATTTGCTACACAAAATGAATCATTTATCTAAAGTCACGGGCTGCACAAAGGTCAGATTATTGGGTGATACTGTGCTGCTGACTCAGGCAGCAAACAACACCATGGCCACAGCACTACTAGTGCAGTAGTACTGCTCACTATTCTCAGCTGGTCAATCTTCACTATGTGCTTGTACATGCATTTGTTGATACCATGCAACTTCAGGCTGCCAAACTGCAATCCCACGTCTGCATCAAATACAGTCATATGCACACAACCCGGTACCCTGCTCTTACCCACATGTTGATCTTATAGAGAGCCTCTCTACATGCCTCAGGCACATGCATTGCACACGGAGCATTCAATTCCACAGCAGAAACCAACCCCAAGCCTCATCTTAGCCAGCTCCAACACCTTAAACATGATGTTACTTGCCAAGCTTTGGCAAGCTTTGGCACAAGTTGTGATGAAAGATGCTATCATGCTCATAGGTGACTTAATAATACCATCTGTGCCCAAAAACAGGTGGCAAACAGTCCCAATAAAAATGGCCTGCGTGACCAGCATGTACTGCGGGTGCAGCATATGGTGTGGGGTATATGCTGTCAAACAAAACCCTAACCCCTTGCAAATTCAACCCTAGCCCCATTCATTCAAATGCATGCTTGCCCAGGCACATGAAAGGCAAGAGGATACAGCAGGCTGCCAGTACATGCCAAGATACCAACAATAGACAACTCACAATCTGTGCATCAAATATGTAGATTCAGATCAAATCTGGCAGCCACAATTCAGTCACACAGCATCTCATTGCCACAACAGTCACCACTACCTGTTGCTGCAGCGCCAGCAACTCACAGCCCTTGTTCTGGCTGACTTGTGTTGTTGCTCACAGCATCCTGATAGCCACTGCTCTGAACAGCAAACGTTTCAAACATTTCCACGACTTTCCTGTTGATCGAGGCGTCTTGCTATTCACTAGCGCTGCAGCAATAGTAGTTGCGACTGATGTTACTGCACAAGCAGCTACATGACTAATATCATCTCATGCCATGCTGTCACATGCTATCCCATGCCAATCAATCAAATCAAATCAAACAGGGGGGCAGGTCAAAACATGGACACAGTCTGTTATGCATCTACTACTGAGGTTGCAAAGCAATCAATCTTGAGTTTTAGGGTTTAGGGTTTAGGGTTAGACCCTAAACCCTTGCATAAATTGCAGAATGTGGCATCCGTTGAGCACTGCTATGTCTGGAGCACCCCGTGTGGACACCAAGGTCAGGTGCTGATGTTGCCACCTGGCACAGATGGCAGTGCTCCTGCTGTTGGTGATGTTCAGCATCTTGAAATCAACTGCAATCGTCAGTACTGCTCCATTCCTTCTCACCTTCTTAAGGCAGCACTATTGCTGCTCTGCGGCTAGCAGCAACAGCTAGTCCTGCTGTTCACTGACTCACAGGAACTGCCGGTCCTGCTGCTCTCGGCTAGCAGCAACAGTTCGGCCTGCTGTTCAATAACTAGCATGTTCAATGACTAGCGGCAGCTCTTGTAACACCCTTGGTCATTCTCTGTGGTGTTGCCAAGCCATAATGCTGTAAAGGTAGCAGTACAGACTGCAGCCAAGTAGTGCTGCTGCTGCTGCTGCTGCTGCTGAGAAGGGCAGCAGTGCAAAGTGCTGCTGCTGCTACTGCTGCTGCTGTTGCTGCATGATCCAATGCTCTGAGAAGTGCTGCAGCGGAACGTGCTGGTACCAGCAGCAGTACTACTAAGCTTCCACTGAGAAGCTGTGCTTGTTGCTGCTCTATGTGGAATAACCACTGCCGCGCTGTTACCACCACAACCACTGCTGATGCTGGTGCTGCCAGTACCGGCTTTAAAAACCTGGTGGTGGTGGTGGTGCTGGGTATCTGTAAGGTGGTGGTGGGCGCTGCTCACCAGCAGTTGACTCATAATCCAGACCACCAAATATGTCATTACTGCTGCTGCTATTGCTGCTGCTGTTGCTGCTGCTGCTGCTCCCGGCCTCAGCTTGTCTTAACGGAGAGGACGGTGGAGATCTGCTGCCTCCTGAAGCCCTTCCCCTTCTGCTGACACCTGTGCTGCTGTTGTTGCTGCTGTTCCCGCTGCTGCTGCTGCTGCTGCTGCTGCTGTCAGTGCTGCTGCTGCTGCCAGTGCTGCTGCCACCAGTGCTGCTGCCGCCAGTGCTGCTGCCAGTGCTGCTGCTGCTGCTGCCGCAGATCACCTCTACTGGTATCTGCAACTCTCTTGTGACCCCCTGAGGCTGCCAATCTTCTGGTTGAAGACGGACTGAGGTGAACAACTGCACAGGGTTTAACACAACAGCAGTGGCAGGGGTTTTAGGCCATTGGAAATATAATACAACATAACCAATTGCACTTGAGAAGAGCAGGATCATGATTTCAGCCAGGCAGATCATGTAATTCATTATCATGTGAATGGTACTTGTTGAATGCTAATCAAATATTTTAAGAGATGTTGACATAGTATGTATATTCATTTATTGTGAACAATGCATAGTATGCACATATTCGTACCAGGTTTTTGCCGCAATTTTGCTTGTCGTATGGTCCCAATTGTATGGTATAGCTGACAGCCCTACTGGAGCACAGCCGGGTCTTGTTGAGCAATGCACCCTGAGTGACTCTGGCAATTGAAGGCAGCTTGGCATACTCAAGGCCTGCAGCAGCAGCAGCAGCAGCAGCAGCAGCAGCAGCAACAACAGCAGCAGCAGCGATGTATGGAGGCACACCCTTGCAAATGAGCCGCATGTCTCAGTTATGATTGTGAACTCAGCAAACAGCACCCTTCTGGGCTTTTTATTGTCTCAGACAGTATATATATACCAGAAGCCACACAGTCAAGCAGAACTCCTCTGCAGTATACTCATACATGATACATGATACAAATGAAACGTCATTGAATATGGTTCTGGCTCCCTTCCAAGCTGTCATGTTAGTACAGCAAGCTACTTTTAGATACCTAGAAGCACCTGAGCAGCTCCTAGACTAAGCAGATCTCAGATAGCTGATACTACTTGCACCCTAAGCGGCCTGTCAACCTCCTATGTGGTGCTCAGCAAACCTTTGAAAGTAGGGCAAGGTTCATGAAATGAACAAAACCATTTCATGCTAAAGCAGGTGTGAAATCTCACCTGCGGACTGCCTTGGCAGCTGATCTTCTGAAGTCGCCAGCATGGTGCTTGCCACAGCGCACTCTCCCAGTTTCTTATCCAGCACCTTGAAACCACTCTGCGGACTGAAGGCGAACGGCGAGGTCGGTCCGATGAACGACTGTCCGCCATCGCTGCCGCCTCCGTCGCCAGTGCTGCTTCCAGCTGCGGACGAGTCCGTCACGACGACGCCGGCGACAGCGCCAGACGTCGGATCCGTCACGTTGTACTTGAAGCTGCAGATGACGGACTTTGGCGCCGCAGGTATCGTGAGTCCGCCCTCCTTGCGCCCTGCCGAGGTTGGACATGATGTCGGAATCAATGTCGCCTGGTCGTCGCCGTCCACGACAACTGCGACCTGTATCTCCGCAATTGCCATAGAATTCTTCGAGGGAGATCCGACGGATATTTGACCCTCCACGCCGTATAGTAGTCCGGACGTGCCCTCGCCGCGTGTGAGTGTGACCTTGAATTCGGCGGACTTTCTTGCTGATGGCTTTGTGATATTGAGCGGCCCTGTAGCCTTGTCCACGGCGACGACTGGAGGCAAGTCCGTCTTGACGTTCGCCGTCCAGCCGGAGACCAAAGTGTTGCCGACATTCGTCGTGTCCAGAACTTCTCCGCTGGCATTCACGACGACCTTGTCGACACTCCAGGTGTAGATTGTATAGTTCACGATCTGAAGGTCCTTGAAGGCCATGACGGGGATGTCTGGTTGAGGCTTGCAGCCGGAGAAGTTGACAGTGCCCGTCGCCAGCTGCGTCGTGGCGGACTGTTCGCTGTCTTGAGGATCGACCGTTGCAAGAGACGCCACCTGCGTATTTCCGGACACATGATATCTCAATAAATAAGGCTCTAGCTTGTGTGACCCATGCTTCAACCATCAGATCGAGGAACATCATTGACTGAATTTGGCTGTTTGCGTAACTTGCATTCTCAAGTGCTGCCTGTACAAGCCTTCGAGCTGGTAGAACAAGACACCATTAATCGTGCACCAGACTGCACCAGTAGCTTGAGCTTAGCAGAGAAACAGCTTAAAGACCTGCTGCGCTTTGCAGCACTGTAACGACTGATCATATGGCAGATTCTACTGCAATGCTGAGTGCATGATACATAGAGATAATAGATGTTCACCATTTATCATACCTGCCTCACAATCAGGCCAAAACAATATAAATGGAATCAAAAACAGATGCCTACTGATTCCAATGAAGGCCAAATACAAACTATGACAGTATCAGGCGACACAACATAATTTATATACAGAAGTACTTCGCATGCTGAGATATGCAGACCTGATTTGTTCTTCATCAAACAAACAGGACAATACGTACCTGGTACGGCCCACACTGTGTGTTTTTCACCGGGCCAGCAGCAGCAGTGTATGCGAACTTCTTTGTACCACAAGCGGTGGCTCCACTGGGTGCTTTGCTGCTGCCGGTCTTTTGTGGCAGCAGTACATTGGCAGCAGCAGCAGTGAGCTCCTTGGGAGCGCCAGCAGCAGTCACCTTGGCACAGGAGCCAACCTCCTCTTGCTTACTGTGGCAGCAGCAGCAGCAGCAGCAGCAGCAACAGCAGCAGCAGTGGAGTTCAGGGCTGCTGATGAGTGTGTGAATATTGCACAACTGTTGTTGCCTTTTTTGACTGATTTATAAAGCAGTAGCAGCAGCAGCAGCAGCAGCAGCAGCAGCAGGAGAGGACTGCCACTTGCAATGACTAGCTGCAAGACTCTGGAGTGCAATATATTTACAGCCTGCTGTTACCTTCGAGTACATTAGTGGTAGCCTTTCAGAGTATAGAGAATACATGCTGTGAAAACAAAGCGCCTAAGCCAACAAAATGAGTAATTCCTGTGATACCAATTTGACCCTGAAAACAACTATAATACCATGACATAATCACCTTTTTCCCAGTGTAAACTTTTGCTGCTGAGTCAGCGTGCCTTCAGATTCCTTGGTCCCAGAATTTCCGGGAGCAGCAATGATGATGGCCATCAGATCCCCAACAGCAGCAGCAGTGGTGCCCTCTGGTAGCGTTATGACAAACTGACACACTATGCCGGTACTGACAAGATTCTTGTTCTTCTGCTGCTGCTGCCTTCCGCTGGCAGCAGCAGGGAGAATCGCCTCCCCTTGCTCATTCCTGGGGCATGTCACGATTGCTGCTGCTGAACGGGAAGGGTCGTTGGCTGCTGCTGTTGCAAAGCGGTCTGCTGCTGCTGCTGCTTCTTTTGCAGCTGCTGCTGCTGGATCCTGCTTGTCCCCTTGCTGCTGCTGCTGCTGCTTGTTTGAAGTAACAGAGCCTCTGCTGCTGCTGCTGCTGCTGCTGCTGTTGGTAGCGCTGGTGGCTGGCTGCCGAGCTCCCATGAATGCAAACAGATCCACATCTTGTGTATTTGCTGTTGTGTCCAAAAGCCCTCTTGCATTTCTCCTGCTGCGACTGCTATTGCCGCTGTTGCCGCTGCTGCTGCTGCTCCCGTCACCGCTGCTGCTGCCGCCACTGCTGCTGCTGCCGCCACTGCTGCTGCTGCCGCTGCTGCTGCTGCTGCTGCTGTCGCTGACATCCTTTGTAATCATGGCTGTGACTGTCACGTTTCTTACCACGAAGGGTTTTGCAGTTGGATTAAAGACCTGAATGTTGCCGACCAGGGTACGAGATGTGCGGGAAATTGTCCTGATAGCCTGCACAAGAAGCAACAAGGAAAAGCAGGAACTGATAATCTTCATCCTTTTGTTATTTATATTTTTTCTGAATAAACTTCCTCTTTAAATCTCATAGCAAAAGAATCTTTCGTCTTGCTTCAGTTTATTGATTTTATTTTTTGACTTGGTTGGTTGAAAAGACAACAGTTCACCACTGGAAGCTGTGGGTGAGCTGAACAGTCCCTTTTACAGCAGTAAGGGTGAGTCCAAGAGTCCCTTGTTATACCAGCTGAGCCAAGTACAGAATGATTGCCAGATCAACATCGGCAAGGCTGGGCTGACAAATATAGCGGGAAATAAACTAGGAGTGCTGAAGTGCTTGGGGTAAACGAGGCGCTTTGTTTTTTATTTTTTCTCCTGTGTGAAGTTTTTTCTGTGTGAAGTTTTTTCTGCGTGAAGATTTTTCTGTGCAAAGATTTTTCTGTACGTGTTCATTGTGTGAATTCGCTATCAAATTGATGCTGCCTGCTGCTGCTATGGGTCCCCAACACATTGCAGCGGTGTGCACCCTGGCTCAGACAAAACAACAACACAACCGTCTAAAACATTAGCCCTAAAATAAAAACAAAATAAAAAAATGCCTTACCTCGACCTCAATCTTCACGATGCCCTTCTCACTGAACTTCACACTTCCTTTCTCACTCTTCACACTGTGCTTCACACCCCACCAGTACCAGGTCACACTACTCGCAGAGGCCTGCGAGAACTTCACATCCAGAACTTGCACTGCTGGATTCATCGGCCACTTTGGCGGCGGCGGCAGCGGTGCAATTGAGCCTCCTGCTGCGGCTGCTGCCCCAGGCTTTCCAGCAGCAGGAGCAGTAGTGCCACCCCGCCCACTGCCGGTGCTAGAGGAGGGTGAATTTGGCTCTGAGGAAATGACACCAGGAGCAGTGGGAACAGTGCCGCTGCTGCTGCTGCTGCCAGGCGATGTTGTTGGCGGCTGTGGACTGCCACCTGCTGTGCTTTTGGAAGGAGGGTTGGTTGCTGTTGGGGTAGAACCTGTGTCAACAAATGGAGAAATAAAACTTCTTAGTGCACAAGGGATTCTTGCAACCAATTTGTCAATGACATGGGATGTAACAGTCAAGGCCAGAAACTAGGCTATGCCCAGCTTTCAAGAGATGGAAATATGAACTAGGCTTCCTGATAAGAGATCTTCCTACTAGGAGGTGCATGTCGGAAGATCAGCAGAAGATGTTTGCCAACGATGGTGGCAGCTGACAGCTATAGACCAGGAGCTTCAGCAGGTACACTTGTGTTTATCACTACTATTGATGCTGCTTCTGATAAGATATAGCAGGAGAACCCTGCTGCTTTTGGCAAGTTCCAGAGTATTCCAGAACTCAACAACAGCAGCCGGTCGTCACTTGGTCAGAAAGATGGCACTGGACAACCACAGCAGCTGATCAGGACTTTGCCCAGCAGAACAGGAACAATCTGCCAATCATGCCAGCGCATAGCCCATTAACAGGTTGGGGAGATGTTAGATCTTCTGTAATTGCTATTTCTGTCCAAAATCAGATTTTTATCGTAAAGGATCTGAAATTCACAACAAGCCATCGAACCCTCACAAGTACGACAAGTTTCAGGTATCAATGAAAATATCTGGAATTAAAGCAACAGCTCACCAGGGTTGCCGGGTGCAGCAGCAGGAGGTGGAGGAGGTGGTGGGTAGCGGACAGGGTTGTACGTGGTCGAGCCTGGCACTGGTATGGGGTTGGGAATGGGGTTTGGAATAGGGTTGGGAATCGGATTTGGCACCGGCACCGGAACCGGGATGGGTGCTGGTGCTATAGCGGGGATATAGGGTGTTGGTACCTGTGGTGAGAGTCAACAAAAAAAATCCATTGATTAAGATTTGAGACATACTACACATACCACACATACTATACATACTATACATAATATACATATACGTACGACGGGCAAAAAAAAAATTGCACTTTGCACATTACTTAGAGCTTGGTATCTTCATGGTGCTGATTTTGATACATTTTTTTTTTGAAATTCAACTGTTGCTGTGACAAGAAGTTCTGAAAGCACTTACCGGGACTGGGACTGGCACATATGGAATGATGTAAGGAGGTGGAGGAGGAGGGGGAGGAGGGGGAGGGCAGGCGGTCTCGTGCGTTCGGCGCCGGGCTCACTGCCGACCAACGGATCCCC